>OX439001.1:7502500-7957500 GCA_949316495.1 Amphiduros pacificus | reverse complement strand
GGGGAACATGTCAGAAAGGTCAACTGGTTGCCCTTGATGCAATCTTTGTTTTCTTTAAAAAAATCGCTTCCGGGGGTGGAAACATCACAATTGATGTGTCCACCCCCGGTTGTGGTCCTACATAGATGGGTCTCTGGCTGCCAGGTAAGAGCCTGGGTGGTTCACTTGTAGTGAGAGAGGTGCATTCACCTCTGGGATCAGGTACTTATTAAGGTCTCATGGTGCCAACATGAGTCGTCTCAAAATGGAGATGTGGGGACTAATAAGATGTAAAAATTTATATACAGGCTAGTGCCTCCCTTACATTCTCCATGGAATTGATGCCCAGGGGATCAACAGTTTTCAACTGGTTCATCCAGTGAAGTTCTCTTTTACGTCTAAACTTTGTGGTTTCCAGTAAGTGTGGGGGTTTCTTGATAAATTCAATAATTTGAATTTTCATATCATTTTTGTTAAAAAAAATTGTTAATGTTTAGAGCAAAAAGCTATGACATGTATCAGCTTTTTACGATATTATGAAATGGGTTCTGTATCAAGCCTCCCAGCAGAAATAGAGACTGGTATTGGCCACTACACACAAACCGTAACTCTTCGTGGGTATGACCAAACCTTTATACCTTCGCCTGATGAGTTAATTTGCTACACTAAAACTGTCCATCTTCAAACACTGTTCATTAGTTCTCCAGAATTAATAGCCAGTGTGAAGCGGGTCCTTTAGCAGCCAATAGAGGGCTGTCCAATGCTGACCAAGGCGCTCATAGAACACAGACACTCATCCTGTCAACCCACAAACCTATATCATCATTATCTAACATTGACAGATTCAGATTAATCACAGCCTCACTCTCAATACCTCGTAGCAGATGTTAATCATAATTTTGGTCGGGGAGGAGACAGATAACTCAAATAATGAACCTTGATGGTAGTATGCTTAGGGGCTTTATTAAAAAAATATCATGCAATCACACCTCAGTAAACTCTTTTGAGAAAATATTATATATACTTTGAAAACCAGGATACAAACTGGGACATGATGACCTCCTTTTACAATATTTGACCTTATGACCTTTCCCATAGAAAGGTTTTCTCTCTTGAAACTCGTATTAACAGTGAGGATCAAGCTGTAGCTTTCCCTGCTGCCAGAAGGAATGTTTACTTTTAAATGCCATAATCATGCCATCTGTAACATAACTGGACAGCATTGGTTCAAGCCTTTTCTCTTCATTTACTTTCACAAAGACAAAAAGTTTTCTCTTCATTCACTTTCACAAAGACAAAAAGTTTGTGAAATCTGATAAGACCAACTGATTTATTATGTGATCACTTCCCACTGTTTGACTTTTCACCATGAAAAAGTCATTGGGGTCACAGAGGAGCACTTGACAGATCGGACTTTGCCTTGCTGGAGGCTGTCAATCAACACTGCTACAATTTTGAGGCATGCACATTTTGACAAATCTGATGAAAGCATATGGTAATACACAATAGTATCATATCATAAAAGTATGATTTTTCAAGTGGTGCCATGTGTAACTAAAATGTTGATTGACAGTCTCCAGCAAGTCATCATTGATGCAATAGTTTCAATGGTACAGCCGAGTTAAAGCTGTTTTCTACATTGTTTGCATGTATATACAAACACTTATCAACCAAATTTATGAACAGATTCAAAATGAGGTAAATTGCAAAGTCAGTCGGCCGCTAGAGGGCAGCTCCATCCAGACTTAATTTTGTATCAGTGCATAGGCCCAACAAATTTGAGTTTGCCCTTTGACCTTGACCTTGAATTATAATATTTGATGATAACGCAGTTAGTTATTTCCTTTTCAGATTTTAGACAACCATGTCATCAAGTATCATGCCCCAGAAGACTACATGAAAACCAATTCATATCATCATAAAAAATGGACAAAGAAAATGGGGTCAGTGGTTGTTGGAGCACTCAGCATAGATCCACAGAAAGTAAGTTATAGCAGGTCGTGTCAGATTCACATAAATGGATTTTCTCCTACATATATAATTCTCCTACAAAATTTCAGTTTGTACCCCCAAACTATGAATTCTGTTGTTTTTTTTGGCAAATTAATAGAATTATCTTTGCTAAGATGGCATCTGTTATATGTCCAACTCTGTTGAAGCAATTTACTTAACTAGAGCTTTGTTAAGTATTACCGTATTTACTTGTATATAAGACGACACCCCAAAATTGAGGTTATTTCTCTTGAAAAGACCAATTTCCGAATATAAGACGAGTGGTTTTTTTTCTGAAGATATCGACACTGCTACCATTCAAGTTTGGCGGACATTTTAAAAGTGAAACGTAAATATGCTTATGATACAAGATCTTAACGGTCTTCAGAGATGTTTTTGGGGCCGCGCAGCGCGCGATTCCCCCATCGTTTTAGCCTGTTCCCGCAATCAAATGTCAACCAACGCGTCCATAATGCGCATCAGCAACTGCCAGTGTGAAAAAGACAAGGAATTCGGCTTTAATTTGAGCAGAAACCATCAGAATTCAGCACAATGATAGATCGCTTACCTCCGTGTCCGCCATTTTGTTTTTCGACCGTTCAATGCGAGATAGACGAATGCGTCAACAAAAATGCGTCCACCTGCAAATTTCTATCACGCGATTCTCTCCTCTAGATATACTTCGCGCCTACGGCGCTCGTTGCTTCGTGCCTTCGACCCTCGCGCTCCGCGCTCGCCACTGCCCCCATTGGATTCTCAAAATCCCCCATTGTTTTCTACCTGGTGGGGGGATTCCCCCATTGACTCACTTTACCAGAATCATCACTGGGTCTTATACCAGAGTATGTACGGTAAAACGTAAATATGATGTTCATATTTTCGAAATGACGGATATCGGACGTAGCGGATCGATTTTAATTGAGTTTTAGATGATAAATAAAGGTATTTACACAATATTATCACAAATTAAAAGCGTTTACATTATCATTTAAAGCGCAATTAAAATCGATCTGCATGTGAAAGCATTTCTGTCAAAAAGGGAAGACACGACTCAAAGCAGTGCACACTGACGAAATGCAAAGCTGTGAATGCTGATAATTGCAATCGATGAAAACAAAGTCAAAACAAAGCGTTTCGAAATGATAGACATCGGACGTAACAAAACCATCCATCCATATAAAATGCATAACGCAACACAAGGTCGTCATTTTGGAAAAGCAATAAAACAAAACATAACGGATATCGGACCTAGCAGATTGATTTTAAATGTGTTTTAAATGATAAATAAAGGTATTTACCCAATATTATCACAAAATATGCTTTGCAGGCCGAGAACAGAACAAAACCATCCATCCATTTAACATGCATTACGCAATATGAGGTCGTCATTTTAAAAAGCGGGAGTGACAGGGACAACCTCTTATTTTTGACGCGAAAACGATCAGAGCTTACTTAACTCGCATTGAAATATTAATATATTGCGCAATGATGGATCCCTGGCTTCTCTTAATGTTCTGCACATCGAATTTACGTTTTACTTTTAAACGATGAAATAACAGACATCGGACATAGCGGATCGATTTTAATTGCGTTTTAAATGATAAATAAAGGTATTTACTTAATATTATCACAATTACGCATCTCAGGTTGAGAATTTCTCCACGTCCTTGATCTTAGCATCAAAACAAAGCATTTTCATTATTTATCATTTAAAACACAATTAAAATCATTATTTATCATTTAAAACGCAAAAATCGTGTAAAAGCATTTCTGTCAAAAAGACACGACAATGACAAAATGCAAAACTGTGAACGCTGATAATTGGAATCAGTGGAAACAAAGTCAAAACAAAGCAGTTCAAAATAATAGACATCGGACATAGCAGATCAATTTTAATTGCGTTTTAAATGATAAATAATATTATCACAAATTCGCTTTGCAGGTCATACATGCATACATGATTTACGCAACACAAGATCGCCATTTTGAAAGGCAGAAGAGGCTCTTGTTTTTGGCGCAAAAACGATTGTTAACTCACATAGAAATATTAATATATTTTTGATAATTTGTGATAATATTGGGTACATATCTTTATTTATCATTTGAAATGCAATTAAAATCGATCCGCTGTGTCCGATATTCGTTATTTTGAAAATATGAAAGTTCCTAATGAAAACACTTTGTTTTGACGAGGAAGTGGAGAAAATCTCGACCTACGAAGTGTTAGTTGTGATAATATTGGGTATATATCTTTATTTATCATTTAAAACGCAATTAAAATCGATCCGCTATGTTCGATATTCATTATTTCGAAAATAGGAATGTTCGTAATGAAAACTCGTAGTGCCGTAATTATTTGGTGTAAATCCTCGTCCACAGGTTGCTCTCGTGTATAAGACGACCCCCAAACATTAACTAAGTTTTTTTGTACGAAAACCTTGTCTTATACACGAGTAAATACAGTATATGTTCTTATTGACATCCATTCTAGCTGCTTTTCAGTTGTCTGAATTGTGACATATTTGTGACTTATTTGACAGGTGTCACCACAGTACATGGGACTTTTTAAAGAGGCCGGAGTACCGCCAAAACGCAAGATAACGAGATTTCTGGTCACAGAGGATGCTGCCATACAACCAGGTATATTGTTACATCAAAACAAGAGATTAACATACCTTTGTCATAGTAGCAAGCTTTTGCACAAAGGGCGATTTAAATAGAAAGAATGTGTAGCCAATTCTCAGATGTACATTGTTATGGCAAACTTTTTTTCTTATATAGGAACACCGCTAACAGTGAATCATTTCCGAGTGGGAGACTATGTGGACGTACAAGCCAAGACGATAGGCCATGGATTCCAGGGCGTTGTCAAGAGATGGGGCTTCAAGGGAGGCCCCGCCTCTCATGGAGCCACCAAGTTTCAGCGCCGACCAGGAGCCACTGGGGGAGGAGGGGTAATTTGATAAACCATTGTATAGCCCAGTTTGCTCTTCAACTTTTCTTTGTCAAATTGTTGTCCTTGAGTTGGGCAAGCATATTTATTTAAAGAGTTGTGCCATCAGTATTATGTTTCTTCCTTCAACTAGCTTCAGTCAAAAAATAAATAAAAATCGTCCAGCATTTGGCTTTAAGGTACCTATATTTTTAAAGAAATCTTTTGTGTCTGATGAAAAATGTATCTCTTACAATGGCTGGTTGATTTTTATCATTAAATAATATTTGTTTGAGAACCACTGAATCTAAAATAATGTTCTGTTTTGAAATGCACTTGCACTAAGCAAAGAAAATATTAAGGAGAATTTTAATGTTATGCTATCAGGACAAGGCAGCAATATGGAAGGGGAAGAAATTGCCAGGTCACATGGGAATGGCTTGGTCTACTCTGCGAGGCATTAAGGTAAGCATTTATAGCTTGTGCAGTGGAGGGGAGATTTTTTCATCTTTTCTGGGTGTCAGCTTCTACTCTGAAACTACTGCATTGAGTACTTACTGGTCGCTATTTGTCGGTAAGATGTTGCATTTTCAGGTGACCAATTCTGTACATTTGTCATGAGGCTCAGATTTTTATATTTTTGAAATGGTTTTTTAACAAAATTTAACAGCTATCACTGAGTTGTCAAGTGTGCAATACCATGGCTCCACCTAGGCATAGAAAATATCACACAGCTGGAACATCCAGTGCCTCATTCTTGAAACCTGATTTGAGCTTCAGTTTGAGATTTTCAGAAAATGCTGTGACTGGCATATCGGATTTAAGATAACAACTCACAAGAATTGAACGAACTCTCTGATCAGCTGAACATATCATCATCGATCTTCTGTGAACCGCTAAGTGGATTTCTTAGATATTTTATAGGAGTGATGTGGTATTGTCAGAAGATGAATTCTATCTTTTTTTTTCATGAGTTAAATTCAAACTAGAAATTTAAATAATTAACAACAGAAATGCAATGGCAAACAGAGAATTGTATACCACTTGCATATAAAACTGGAACATCCAGTGGGAGTAACATGGGTAGCCCTCTTTGTGACTGGAGTCATTTAACATAAGTGCTATAATATTTGCTAAATATAATATTTTTTCTTTTTGTAAACAGATCTGGAAGATAGACACCAAACACAACATATTGTATGTACATGGGCAAGCTTGTCCGGGTCCCAACCACTCCTATATCCGCGTATGGGACACGTCTCTCTACTACCGCTGCCAGGAGAAGCTGCAAAACCCTCCTCCCATGCCAACATTCTACCCAGATGATGTCTCTGAACCTCTCCCGGAGGAAATATTTGATGAACAGTTATATCAATTCACTGATCCAACAATCACGTTTGCAGAGGAGGTGCAGAAAGGGAAGAAAAGATAGTGAGTTGTGAGGAAAATAAGCACTGAAGATGGGGCGCAGACATTTGCTGCAAAATAAATATTAACAGTAGATACTTTAACCATTTCCCTTTGAGAAATGGGAAACAGATAAGATGCAGCATATATTTGAGATTGATAACTGAATGAAGTAGAAAACTGGGGTCCCCATTGTGAAGGATAAATGACCTGCAGTCTATGCATAATGGCACAACACTTGTCTCTTTGTACATTGTTCATGTAGATCATCCAGATCATGGTGTTATACCAGTGATATGTTTTGATTAAATGTTTATTTTTACAAGCTCTGTATTTGATCAAAAAGGCTTTATGGCTGATTTATTTGTAATGGAACAGGGTATTTCCCCAAGTTTTGATCTATTCATGTAAAATGATAAAATAGCTTAAAAAATTGTCAGCACTGTTGCATAATTCTAATGTTCTGTTGGAAAATTATTCAAAGAAAAGAAATAATGCACACACTAAAAAATAGGAAATGAGAATTGTTTCTTTGGCAAGAAAGGAATAAACTATGCCTGGGATATCATATTCAAATATGTCATGTTTTCTTGCTGCTGAGAACTTATATGAATTGTAGCAAATGTTATTGCTGTGAAAATAAATCTATAAAATAAATGTATAAAGGTGTAAATAAAATATGATATTAAACAAGTGATTGGTTTACAGAATGCTTCCCAACTTATTTTGTCTTTGGTCAGGGGAGATGCTCCATAGAAATAATAGATAATCTTATCTATAACATATAAAACACATTTTTCATACATCAATGTGTATGATATAATATGTCTATCAGCTTTGTTTTGAATAGTATACCCCCACCTGTAGGGGGGCATAATAGGCTCAATATACAGAATATACAAAATAGACAAAGTAGAAATTTCTGGTCAACTGTTGGAAGGACCTTTTGAAGCAGGACCTCATAGGGGGAGTCAGAATGTTATGGGCATAAAATATCACGAATTTAATAATTTATAGATGTATTAAATGTGTGTTTTATATGTTATAAATGGGATTATCAGTTCAAAACTATTTGTTACAATCTTTATTATAATATCTACAATTATGATACGCAAAATATGTTTTGAGCGATCCACTTTCTATGGAATTTGTTTGGAGTTAATTCCAACATTCCTGGTGACTTATCCCTAAAGATATAAGTAAGGCTTGTAAATGATTATTTAATCAGTTTAGAAATTTTCAGTTCAATTGTCACACTTTAGTACTTTTGATGAGTTCAGTAGCATTATTATATCTGGTTTTGTTTCTGGCCAGGAAATCGTATCAACTTCTCTTCTGATTAAACCATTGCATAGTTTTGCAGGTGAATTTCAACACCCAAGCAAACCATTAAGACATATCTTGCAACATCCATAAAATATTATCTTTTTTTGCAGTCTGTGAATAATGTTATTGTATCTAATACATGTAACTCAAGCTGCAATGATCTTAAAATTTTATAAGACTTGTCATAGCTTTGCTAATTCTGATCCAATTGATATAAGAGGAGAGGCCACCAGCTGCAGCTTTTTGTTTGTTTGGGGTTTTACATCACTTTCAACATTATTTCCCTTCACAGCAAACAGAATCGTAGTCATCACATCAGCTGCCAACCCTATTTCAGTCATTTCTTGATGAGACCTACTTGTAGCAGATATAGTGCTGCCTCACTGAATTGTCATGTCACAGGTCCTTGACATGACAACCCACCCGGTCACAAATTTACAAGGACAACGGATTAACCCTTTGGCATGGGCCTCAGCGCGTATGTGAAATTGTATCATGAATTCCATCTCGGCATGACCGGGGATCGGACCTACCACCTTTGGATCACCACAGAAGAACTGATGCTAATAAGCTAGCAATCTGAACAACTGCGCTGTGGTACACTTTGCTAAAATGCAAGCTAATTAGCACCAGTTCCTTTGATGATCCAAAGGTTGAGCTTTTATTCATGTTGCAATTTGCCATATGAGCTGAGGCTGGTGCCTAAAGGGTTAACCATGTCTACTATTATTGTTGACACCACCGATTTTTACAGTGCCCTTTGTGATATTTGTCACAAGGTATCTAGTTTATTTCCAAATTAAATATATTTTGAAAGAAACAATAGAATTTGAAGCAATTGAATAGTATGATTTAATCTTCTTACTGGAATAGTCCAAATCTTCATCACTGTATCAAATTATTTTGTGAAGGATGCAGATCAATGCCCTGCTTGGTCACAGTTGGCAGCAAGGAAAAAGACTCATGCCCCCCTGATGTTATGTAAGGTTATGTAAGCAGCGACCAAGGATCAAAGGATTCCCCCCATCCCCCATGTCCCAGATATTATGTAACCTTATATAACTTACAGGGATGAACAAACTAACAAAAGAAAATAGAGGAAAATAGGTAACACACACACTCACACACACACACACACGCACACATGTACCCACAGACACCACCAGAGGGCGACGTGGTGAACCAATAGTTTGTGTACATACATGTGCCTCTGGCGGACGAGTGTGTTTCAGAACAGGCTCCACCTAGTGTCAATTTTATTAAATACTTACCTCTTCTGCCAGTGGACGTGAAAAAGACGTTTGTTATGGACCAGGAAGTCAACATGGCAGCTGCTGCCAGTGGATCAAGTCGACCAAATGTCGACGAATTAGACAACTTGACATGCTCTGTTTGCCTAGAAATATTTGAGAAACCAACACGTATAAAATGCGGTCACACGTGAGTAGTCTCTGCCACTGAAACTTGCTTCAACAGCAACACTCAAATTTATGTTCATTATTTCACTTTTTTTATTTTACTTTTGTAAACAGTGTCAGTGATGAACAATAACATGTTAAAGTCCCATTGAAACACATCCAGAGCTTGCATCAGAGATATTTAAGATGTTTTAAATGTCTCTGATTGCCTGAGACACAACTTTTCATACAAGTGCCTCGAGTCTACATGTACAATGTATATGTGATAACTGAAGAGTGCTACACAGTAGGTCCATAGAGAAAAATACTTTCTCTATGGTAGATCTAGTTAATTTAAGGTCAGCTTGTTTAGAATCGGTGAATTTGCACTTCAGATTCTCCAAATATACATGTATTTTATAGTGGAAACAAGTGCTTCTGGAATGTGGTGTTTGTCTCTCATCTATATGGCTTTTAATTTAAAGCAGTAATTAATCATAATGTCTGCAGCAATGAATTATAAATTGCCTGTCTGCCTGTCCCAACATTTCTGTCTGTCACTCTCACTCTTCGAGTCTTGCTAAGGTTGAGTTTGGCTGTATCACTTGTGTAGTTGTCTTACCTGTGTAGTTGTCTCACTTGTGTAGCTGTCTCATCCATGTACAGCCGATGACAACAGAGCTGTGGTTCAGTTTATCAATTGATTACCGATAATTAATCGGCTGATTTAGACTCTTCTATATGCCATTTCATGTTGCCGAGTGTGATATTGGATAAAATACTAAAGAAAGGATGTAACACACCATTTGACTTTGTTTGCACATGCAAGTGTCAGAAAACAACTTGGTGTGAATATGTTTGAGAGTGCAGACGCACTTAAAAGGCTTTGAAAATGAAACCGCAGCTCTGTTGTCGTCCGCAGTTCTTTTGTTGTCGGCTGATTTAGACTCTTCTATATGCCATTTCATGTTGCCGAGTGTGATATTGGATAAAATACTAAAGAAAGGATGTTACAGATTACACACAGGTCTGTACTTGGAGACATTATGACTGGAAAAGATGGTGACAGGTAATTGCCAGTGATCGAGTTCATTTAGTGGGGAAACAGTATGATGGGCAGTGTGTGATTTTTCTGGAAACAGTGGATTACATGTCTATTTTGATGATGAATATGGGAGTAATCATGTTCATGCTTTTTTTATTTATGTATGTAATCACAAAATGTGTATATCCCATGTATAGTCATTTTCATCATCATTCACTGTAAAGTCATATTTCTGTGGGACAAGCCTTGGCACAAACATACAAAACCTCCCAAATAAGAACATTTTGCATGAGTTTTGACAGGTAAGATTCATTTTTCCCTAATTTTGAATTAACCATACAGAGCATCAGTTACAAGTATAGTGCAGTATCCAGTTCAGAGTTAAGTTCACAGACTAGTGAATGTGCAGGATGGCTATTTCCCAGAAAGTACTTTAATGAACCGTCTGGGTTGCATGAGGCGGAGGCTGATATAGCCCAGACTGAGTGGTCAAATTCCAGCCAGCAAGTACATATATACAACTAGCTTGCATCCATTTAAACTCAGGGCTTGACATACGCACTGGCCCGGTGGCCCAGGGCCACCAGATCCTCTGTTTTGGCCAGTGAAAGCTCTGTTGTAGTGGCCCAGTTGGGCAACCATATTTTTGGTCTTTTAGTGTCCCAAACTATATTTTATTATTCTAATCCTGGATAGATATCATATCACAATAGACATTTGACAAGTAATCCCCACTCACACATTAGTCACAAAACAGCCTTAAAAACAATGCTCTTTATTGTATCAGACATCCTTAGAAACTTCGGGCCACCACTTCTCATGCTCTGGTGGCCCAACTGGGCAACAACATTTTTCTCTTTATGTCAAGGCCTGAAACTGCTCAATTAGTTCAAGTGAATACAATTTTTTCAATTATTATTGGCTGTCATTCAGTATAAAAGATTTTGTTTACAACGACCTCCTCAAAATATCCCATAATTTGCAATTTATGTACCCAACCTGTCTATATTTTAATCATGTTCACTTTCACTTTCACAGAAAGTAGGGGTGAGAACACTCAACTTGGCTACATTACAGAATTGCTAACCAAACATTACTGAAACTATATTACTTTGTCAGGAGTGCTCCAGGTTTCTGGGTCAGGGTTAGAATCTCAGATGCTCAAGGCCCTCACTCAAAGCCATTCTGATTGATCCTATATACATGGGTTAAACACCAAAGTTATCTATGATCAAATTGTACCTAACATTATTGGGGTCACAGGATTGAAACAGGGTTGAAAAAAATGTATGGGATATAGTTTTATGTCCTTTAATGATGATATTTATTAAATATAATAATTAATGATTAATAATACAGATTTTGTTGGAGTTGCCTCAAGGACCTGACTGACATCCCAGAGCCGCAGTGTCCACTTTGTAGAAAAAAGTTCAATCCAACATCATGGCAAAAAGACCAGCACATAGAAAAGCAGATCAACCAAACTCGGAGTCACTGTAAGGGCTGCAATAAAAGGGTGAGTCTCATCTCAATCAGACTCAGTGTCACTGCAAGGGCTGCAATAAAAGGGTGCGTCTCATCTCAATCAGACTAGAAGTCACTGTAAGGGCTGTAATAAAAGGGTGAGTCTCATCTCAATCAGAGTAGAAGTCACTGTAAGGGCTGTAATAAAAGGGTGCGTCTCATCTCAATCAGACTAGAAGTCACTGTAAGGGCTGTAATAAAATGGTGAGTCTCATCTCAATCAGACTAGAAGTCACAGTAAGGGCTGCAATAAAAGGGTGAGTCTCATCTCAATCAGACTAGAAGTCACAGTAAGGGCTGTAATAAAAGGGTGAGTCTCATGTCAATCAGACTAGGAGTCACTGTAAGGGCTGTAATAAAAGGGTGAGTCTCATGTCAATCAGACTAGAAGTCACTGTAAGGGCTGCAATAAAAGGGTGAGTCTCATGTCAATCAGACTAGAAGTCACTGTAAGGGCTGTAATAAAAGGGTGAGTCTCATCTCAATCAGACTCAGTGTCACTGTAAGGGCTGTAATAAAAGGGTGAGTCTCATGTCAATCAGACTAGAAGTCACAATAAGGGCTGTAATAAAAGGGTGAGTCTCATGTCAATCAGACTAGAAGTCACAATAAGGGCTGTAATAAAAGGGTGAGTCTCACCTCAATCAGACTAGAAGTCACTGTAAGGGCTGTAATAAAAGGGTGAGTCTCATCTCAAACAGACTCAGTGTCACTGTAAGGGCTGCAATAAAAGGGTGAGTCTCACCTCAATCAGACTAGAAGTCACTGTAAGGGCTGTAATAAAAGGGTGAGTCTCATCTCAATCAGACTCAGTGTCACTGTAAGGGCTGTAATAAAAGGGTGAGTCTCATGTCAATCAGACTAGAAGTCACAATAAGGGCTGTAAGAAAAGGGTGAGTCTCATCTCAATCAGACTACAAGTCACAATAAGGGCTGTAAAAAAAGGGTGAGTCTCATCTCAATCAGACTAGAAGTCACAGTAAGGGCTGCAATAAAAGGGTGAGTCTCATCTCAATCAGACTAGGAGTCACTGTAAAGGCTGCAATAAAAGGGTGCGTCTCATCTCAATCAGACTAGAAGTCACTGTAAGGGCTGTAATAAAAGGGTGAGTCTCATCTCAATCAGACTCAGTGTCACTGTAAGGGCTGTAATAAAAGGGTGAGTCTCATGTCAATCAGACTAGAAGTCACAATAAGGGCTGTAAGAAAAGGGTGAGTCTCATCTCAATCAGACTAGAAGTCACAGTAAGGGCTGCAATAAAAGGGTGAGTCTCATCTCAATCAGACTAGAAGTCACAGTAAGGGCTGCAATAAAAGGGTGAGTCTCATCTCAATCAGACTAGGAGTCACTGTAAAGGCTGCAATAAAAGGGTGCATCTCATCTCAATCAGACTAGAAGTCACTGTAAGGGCTGCAATAAAAGGGTGAGTCTCATCTCAATCAGACTAGAAGTCACTGTAAGGGCTGTAATAAAAGGGTGAGTCTCAACTCAATCAGACTAGAAGTCACTGTAAGGGCTGTAATAAAAGGGTGAGTCTCATCTCAATCAGACTAGAAGTCACAGTACGGGCTGTAATAAAAGGGTGTGTCTCATCTCAATCAGACTCAGTGTCACTGTAAGGGCTGTAATAAAAGGGCGAGTCTCATCTAAATCAGACTCAGTGTCACTGTAAGGGCTGTAATAAAAGGGTGAGTCTCATCTCAATCAGACTAGAAGTCACAGTAAGGGCTGCAATAAAAGGGTGAGTCTCATCTCAATCAGAGTAGAAGTCACTGTAAGGGCTGCAATAAAAGGGTGAGTCTCATCTCAATCAGACTAGAAGTCACAGTAAGGGCTGCAATAAAAGGGCGAGTCTCATCTCAATCAGAGTAGAAGTCACAGTAAGGGCTGTAATAAAAGGGTGAGTCTCATCTCAATCAGACTAGAAGTCACAGTACGGGCTGTAATAAAAGGGTGCGTCTCATCTCAATCAGACTCAGTGTCACTGTAAGGGCTGCAATAAAAGGGTGAGTCTCATCTCAATCAGACTCAGTGTCACTGTAAGGGCTGCAATAAAAGGGTGAGTCTCATCTCAATCAGACTAGAAGTCACTGTAAGGGCTGTAATAAAATGGTGAGTCTCATCTCAATCAGACTAGAAGTCACAGTAAGGGCTGTAATAAAAGGGTGAGTCTCATCTCAATCAGACTAGAAGTCACAGTAAGGGCTGTAATAAAAGGGTGAGTCTCATCTCAATCAGACTCAGTGTCACTGTAAGGGCTGCAATAAAAGGGCGAGTCTCATCTCAATCAGACTCAGTGTCACTGTAAGGGCTGTAATAAAAGGGTGAGTCTCAACTCAATCAGACTAGAAGTCACTGTAAGGGCTGTAATAAAAGGGTGAGTCTCATCTCAATCAGACTCAGTGTCACTGTAAGGGCTGTAATAAAAGGGTGAGTCTCATGTCAATCAGACTAGAAGTCACAATAAGGGCTGTAATAAAAGGGTGAGTCTCATCTCAATCAGACTACAAGTCACAATAAGGGCTGTAAGAAAAGGTGAGTCGTATCTCAATCAGACTAGAAGTCACAGTAAGGGCTGCAATAAAAGGGTGAGTCTCATCTCAATCAGACTAGGAGTCACTGTAAAGGCTGCAATAAAAGGGTGCGACTCATCTCAATCAGACTAGAAGTCACTGTAAGGGCTGTAATAAAAGGGTGAGTCTCATCTCAATCAGACTCAGTGTCACTGTAAGGGCTGTAATAAAAGGGTGAGTCTCATGTCAATCAGACTAGAAGTCACAATAAGGGCTGTAAGAAAAGGGTGAGTCTCATCTCAATCAGACTAGAAGTCACTGTAAGGGCTGTAATAAAAGGGTGAGTCTCATCTCAATCAGACTCAGTGTCACTGTAAGGGCTGCAATAAAAGGGCGAGTCTCATCTCAATCAGACTCAGTGTCACTGTAAGGGCTGTAATAAAAGGGTGCGTCTCATCTCAATCAGACTCAGTGTCACTGTAAGGGCTGTAATAAAAGGGTGAGTCTCATCTCAATCAGACTAGAAGTCACAATAAGGGCTGTAAGAAAAGGGTGAGTCTCATCTCAATCAGACTACAAGTCACAATAAGGGCTGTAAGAAAAGGTGAGTCTCATCTCTATCAGACTAGAAGTCACAGTAAGGGCTGCAATAAAAGGGTGCGTCTCATCTCAATCAGACTAGAAGTCACAGTAAGGGCTGTAATAAAAGGGTGCGTCTCATCTCAATCAGACTAGGAGTCACAGTAAGGGCTGTAAGAAAAGGGTGAGTCTCATGTCAATCAGACTAGAAGTCACAGTAAGGGCTGTAATAAAAGGGCGAGTCTCATCTCAATCAGACTAGAAGTCACAGTAAGGGCTGTAATAAAAGGGTGCGTCTCATCTCAATCAGACTAGGAGTCACTGTAAGGGCTGTAATAAAAGGGTGAGTCTCATCTCAATCAGACTAGAAGTCACAGTAAGGGCTGTAATAAAAGGGCGAGTCTCATCTCAATCAGACTAGAAGTCACAGTAAGGGCTGTAATAAAAGGGTGCGTCTCATCTCAATCAGACTAGGAGTCACAGTAAGGGCTGTAATAAAAGGGTGAGTCTCATCTCTATCAGACTAGAAGTCACAATAAGGGCTGTAAGAAAAGGGTGAGTCTCATGTCAATCAGACTAGAAGTCACAGTAAGGGCTGTAATAAAAGGGCGAGTCTCATCTCAATCAGACTAGAAGTCACAGTAAGGGCTGTAATAAAAGGGTGCGTCTCATCTCAATCAGACTAGGAGTCACTGTAAGGGCTGTAATAAAAGGGTGAGTCTCATCTCAATCAGACTAGAAGTCACAGTAAGGGCTGCAATAAAAGGGTGAGTCTCATCTCAATCAGACTAAAAGTCACAGTAAGGGCTGTAATAAAAGGGTGAGTCTCATCTCAATCAGACTAGAAGTCACAATAAGGGCTGCAAGAAAAGGGTGCGTCTCATCTCAATCAGACTAGAAGTCACAATAAGGGCTGTAAGAAAAGGGTGAGTCTCATGTCAATCAGACTAGAAGTCACAGTAAGGGCTGTAATAAAAGGGCGAGTCTCATCTCAATCAGACTCAGTGTCACTGTAAGGGCTGTAATAAAAGGGTGAGTCTCATCTCAATCAGACTAGAAGTCACTGTAAGGGCTGTAATAAAAGGGTGAGTCTCATCTCAATTAGACTAGAAGTCACTGTAAGGGCTGTAATAAAAGGGTGAGTCTCTTCTCAATCAGACTACAAGTCACAATAAGGGCTGTAAGAAAAGGGTGAGTCTCATGTCAATCAGACTAGAAGTCACAGTAAGGGCTGTAATAAAAGGGCGAGTCTCATCTCAATCAGACTAGAAGTCACAGTAAGGGCTGTAATAAAAGGGTGCGTCTCATCTCAATCAGACTAGGAGTCACTGTAAGGGCTGTAATAAAAGGGTGAGTCTGATCTCAATCAGACTAGAAGTCACTGTAAGGGCTGTAATAAAAGGGTGAGTCTCACCTCAATCAGACTAGAAGTCACTGTAAGGGCTGCAATAAAAGGGCGAGTCTCATCTCAATCAGACTAGAAGTCACTGTAAGGGCTGTAATAAAAGGGTGAGTCTCATCTCAATCAGACTAGAAGTCACTGTAAGGGCTGTAATAAAAGGGCGAGTCTCATCTCAATCAGACTAGAAGTCACAGTAAGGGCTGTAATAAAAGGGTGCGTCTCATCTCAATCAGACTAGGAGTCACAGTTAGGGCTGTAATAAAAGGGTGAGTCTCATCTCAATCAGACTAGAAGTCACAATAAGGGCTGTAAGAAAAGGGTGAGTCTCATGTCAATCAGACTAGGAGTCACTGTAAGGGCTGTAATAAAAGGGTGAGTCTCATCTCAATCAGACTAGAAGTCACAGTAAGGGCTGTAATAAAAGGGTGAGTCTCATCTCAATCAGACTAGAAGTCACAATAAGGGCTGTAAGAAAAGGGTGAGTCTCATGTCAATCAGACTAGAAGTCACAGTAAGGGCTGTAATAAAAGGGCGAGTCTCATCTCAATCAGACTCAGTGTCACTGTAAGGGCTGTAATAAAAGGGTGAGTCTCATCTCAATCAGACTAGAAGTCACAGTAAGGGCTGTAATAAAAGGGCGAGTCTCATCTCAATCAGACTCAGTGTCACTGTAAGGGCTGTAATAAAAGGGTGAGTCTCATCTCAATCAGACTAGAAGTCACTGTAAGGGCTGTAATAAAAGGGTGAGTCTCATCTCAATTAGACTAGAAGTCACTGTAAGGGCTGTAATAAAAGGGTGAGTCTCTTCTCAATCAGACTAGAAGTCACAATAAGGGCTGTAAGAAAAGGGTGAGTCTCATGTCAATCAGACTAGAAGTCACAGTAAGGGCTGTAATAAAAGGGCGAGTCTCATCTCAATCAGACTAGAAGTCACAGTAAGGGCTGTAATAAAAGGGTGCGTCTCATCTCAATCAGACTAGGAGTCACTGTAAGGGCTGTAATAAAAGGGTGAGTCTGATCTCAATCAGACTAGAAGTCACTGTAAGGGCTGTAATAAAAGGGTGAGTCTCACCTCAATCAGACTAGAAGTCACTGTAAGGGCTGCAATAAAAGGGCGAGTCTCATCTCAATCAGACTCAGTGTCACTGTAAGGGCTGTAATAAAAGGGTGAGTCTCATCTCAATCAGACTAGAAGTCACTGTAAGGGCTGTAATAAAAGGGTGAGTCTCAACTCAATCAGACTCAGTGTCACTGTAAGGGCTGTAATAAAAGGGTGAGTCTCATCTCAATCAGACTAGAAGTCACTGTAAGGGCTGTAATAAAAGGGTGAGTCTCATCTCAATCAGACTAGAAGTCACTGTAAGGGCTGTAATAAAAGGGTGAGTCTCATCTCAATCAGAACAAATTCTATGATATTGATCAATCTTTCCAACATTTTTTGGAGCTGCTTTTTTTCTAAGAATATCTTTATGCTGTGGAGTTTATACCCTATTAAGATATATCCTTCAATGTTGCTGAAAATTGCCTAATGTTTGACCCATGCAGAGAATATATTGCATTTTATTTTTAGATGTCCTTGGCCAAGTTGCGTCATCATAATATTCACTGCTCCAAGTTGGCACCAGATCTGACCTTTAAGCCTGTAGCAGAGACATCACAGCCCATTCCGAGGTTCGTAATGTAATCTTCACAATCCTTACATGTTTTTTTTTTAATCAAAATATTGCACTTAGATTGATATATTAACTCAATATTGTACTGCATTGATGTATTGGACAGAGTTTGATGAATTTATTAGAGTTATAAGAATTTTAAGGGGCAATTAACAAAACCTAACCAAACTTTTTTTTATTTTGGAACTCATTAAAGAATCAAGTAAACTTTGGATCAAAGTTATCCATACAAAATGTCTGTATATTGATTGTTATATAGCTGATCATGTGATAACAGTTTTATATCGTTGTCTTACCTGTTAATATTACTTTCTGTTTGCAGTGATCTTCCAAACAGATCCACATTCAAATGTCCTTTTTGTGGTTTACGTAACCTTGACAACCAGTCATTGATCAAACATTGTAATGACCAGCACCGAGACAGCCCTGCACAGGTGGTAAGTTATGGCAGTGGCAAAAATACTGCAGGCACAGATACATGTTTTTATGATCCCACATCCCAGAGATTATTATATTTATTTAGAGTTTAAAATATTTGTTTTGGTTGTATAAAAGGGCCAAACATAGATCAAGGATAACACTTATGTCAGGGGTAAATTATAGGACAAAGACAACATTTAAGGCTCAGATATAAATTGGGCAAGAATAGCACCTAAGGCACACGTAAAGCAAAGGGCAAGGACAACACCAAAGGCAAGGATAACATCTAAGGCAAGGATAATACCAAAGGCAAGGATAACACCTGAGGCAAGGATAACATCTAAGGCAAGGATAATACTAAAGGCAAGGATAACACCTAAGGCAAGGATAACACCTAAGGCAAGGATAACACCTAAGGCAAGGATAACATCAAGGCAAGGATAACACCTAAGGCAAGGATAACACCTTAGGCAAGGGTAATATCAAGGCAAGGATAACACCTAAGGCAAGAATAACACCTAAGGCAAGGATAACACCTAAGGCAAGGATAACACCTAAGGCAAGGGTAACATCAAGGCAAGGATAACACCTAAGGCAAAGATAACATCAAGGCAAGGATAACACCTAAGGCAAGGATAACACCTAAGGCAAAGATAACATCTAAGGCAAGGATAACATCAAGGGAAGGATAACACCTAAGGCAAGGGTAACATCAAGGCAAGGATAACACCTAAGGCAAAGATAACACCTAAGGCAAGGCTTACACCTAAGGCAAGGATAACACCTAAGGCAAAGATAACACCTAAGGCAAGGCTAACACCTAAGGCAAGGATAACATCAAGGCAAGGATAACACCTAAGGCAAAGATAACACCTGGGGCAAGGATAACATCAAGGGAAGGATAACACCTTAGGCAAGGGTAACATCAAGGCAAGGATAACACCTAAGGCAAGGATAACACCTAAGGCAAAGATAACATCTAAGGCAAGGATAACATCAAGGGAAGGATAACACCTAAGGCAAGGGTAACATCAAGGCAAGGATAACACCTAAGGCAAGGATAACACCTAAGGCAAGGCTTACACCTAAGGCAAGGATAACACCTAAGGCAAAGATAACACCTAAGGCAAGGCTAACACCTAAGGCAAGGATAACATCAAGGCAAGGATAACACCTAAGGCAAAGATAACACCTGGGGCAAGGATAACATCAAGGGAAGGATAACACCTTAGGCAAGGGTAACATCAAGGCAAGGATAACACCTAAGGCAAGGATAACACCTAAGGCAAAGATAACATCTAAGGCAAGGATAACATCAAGGGAAGGATAACACCTAAGGCAAGGGTAACATCAAGGCAAGGATAACACCTAAGGCAAAGATAACACCTAAGGCAAGGCTTACACCTAAGGCAAGGATAACACCTAAGGCAAAGATAACACCTAAGGCAAGGCTAACCCCTAAGGCAAGGATAACATCAAGGCAAGGATAACACCTAAGGCAAAGATAACACCTGGGGCAAGGATAACACCTAAGGCAAGGCTAACACCTGGGGCAGGGACAACACCTAAGGCAAGGATAACACCTAAGGCAAGGATAACACCAAGGCAAGGATAACACCAAAGGCAAGGCTAACACCTAAGGCAAGGATTACATCAAGGCAAGGATAACACCTAAGGCAAGGCTAACACCTGGGGCAAGGATAACACCTAAGGCAAGGCTAACACCTAAGGCAAGAATAACACCTAAGGCAAGGATAACACCTAAGGCAAGGATAACACCTAAGGCAAAGATAACACCTAAGGCAAGGCTAACACCTAAGGCAAGGATAACATCAAGGCAAGGATAACACCTAAGGCAAAGATAACACCTGGGGCAAGGATAACACCTAAGGCAAGGCTAACACCTGGGGCAAGGACAACACCTAAGGCAAGGATAACACCTAAGGCAAGGATAACACCAAGGCAAGGATAACACCAAAGGCAAGGCTAACACCTAAGGCAAGGATTACATCAAGGCAAGGATAACACCTAAGGCAAGGCTAACACCTGGGGCAAGGATAACACCTAAGGCAAGGCTAACACCTAAGGCAAGGATAACATCAAGGCAAGAATAACACATAAGGCAAGGATAACACCTAAGGCAAGGATAACCCATAACGCAAGGATAACACCTAAGGCAAGGATAACATCAAGGCAAGAATAACACCTAAGGCAAGGATAACACCTAAGGCAAGGATAATACCTAAGGCAAGGATAACACCTAAGGCAAGGATAACACCTAAGGCAAGGATAACACCTAAGGCAAGGATAACACCTAAGGCAAGGATAACATCAAGGCAAGGATAACACCTAAGGCAAGGATAACACCTAAGGCAAGGATAACACCAAAGGCAAGGATAACACCAAAGGCAAGGATAACACCTAAGGCAAGGATAACACCTATGGCAAGGGTAACACCTAAGGCAAGGCTAACACCTAAGGCAAGGATAACATCAAAGGCAAGGATAACACCTAACGAAAGGATAACACCTAAAGCAAGGCTAACACCTAAGGCAAGGATAACACCCAAGGCAAGGGTAACACCTAAGGCAAGGATAACACCTAAGGCAAGGATAACACCTAAGGCAAGGATAACACCTAAGGCAAGGGTAACACCAAAGGCAAGGATAACACCTAATGCAAGGGTAACACCTAAAGCAAGGCTAACACCTAAGGCAAGGATAACACCCAAGGCAAGGGTAACACCCAAGGCAAGGATAACATCTAAGGCAAGGGTAACACCTAAAGCAAGGATAACACCTAAGGCAAGGATAATACCTAAGGCAAGGATAATACCAAAGGCAAGGATAACACCTAAGGCAAGGATTACACCTTATAACTGCTATTCACCTCCTATTCACAGCTTATATGAACTTCTTTCTTCAGCAATTATATTTTTAACATTTTTCCAAATTCATGCAGCCAAAAATGTTCTTAGTGGGAAGGGCCTATATCGTGCTTCCACAGCCAAGTATGCAAAGGGAATTAAGAAAACTAAGTGACAATGATGATGATGATGATGATGATGATGATGATGATGATGATGATGATGATGATGATGATGATGATGATGATGATGATGATGATATGCTTGTGTTGGTTTCAGGTGTGTCCAATCTGTGCATCCATGCCGTGGGGAGACCCAACCCTTAAGAGTGCCAACTTTCTCAGCCATCTCAACCTCAGACATCACTTTGAATATGAAACATTTGTAGTAAGTTTGCAATGTAACAATATTTTAATCAAGTTCAGATCAATGTTAACATTCTGATCTTTGTCAAATATGGCCATATTAGAACATAGCAAATGACCAGAAGTGGAGCAAATGATTTCCACACATGACATTTTGGAAAAACATTTTTTCAGTCACAAAACCACAAAGCCACATGTATCAAAAGACTTAAATTTAAATCCTGCATGTTCATTTTTCAGGATTATGAACAAGATGATGATGCCATGCTCCAAGCAGCACTTCAAGCTTCTCTAGAGATGGACAAATAGGCTATTTATATTTAAATGGTTTAAATGATAACTGCAAGGAGTTGCCACCTGGTGAGGAACAAGTTGTGAGCATGGCTAACACTGCTCACTAGTGCCACCTGGTGGCTTCCTGTAAATGCTCGGACTCAGCTTATCATGGTGACATGTTAGAAGCAATTCTCAGCTAAAGATTTCAATGAAAAAGGATGATTTGCTTGAGATTTGCATGTGGAGAGATAGCGAAAAATTGGTGTTGTAATATTAAGCTGATATCTGTGAAATATAATACATGAAAGGACAGTATGCATATAACAAACAGTTTTAGGTGATAAACATGCAAATTGTGATAACCAAATGTTTTTAAAGAAATAGATATTAACATTTTTTCCTCATAATTTTCAGAGTGAGTTGTGCATTAGTGGAACTATGTTACATAGAACAAACCTCTCAATATTCCCTTTTCTGAAGTCCTAAGTCAGTCAATTACTGTTCTAATCTGACATTAGAGATTTTATGTGGCGAAGGAGGAAATATTCTGTCGTGTCTGTCTACGAAACTACTGGGTGAAATTTTTTAGCTAATTGTGAGTAGGATATAGCAGTAGTATTTTCAGTATTTTCTCATGAAAAAGTGAATTGTGTTTCACATGCAGAGATCTGGAACATCCAGTGTATCATTCTGCTTATCTGAATCTAATATCAATTTGACACCTCAGTAGATATGCAATGTAGGGTTGATGCAGTCGGCCCACCATATTTGGTACGAAACTATACATTACTTTTGTATTGCTACATTGACTATTCTGACCTGCAATTCTGGGTACAAACTTAGATTATACCATTTATATGGCAACTGGTTGGCATTTCCAGTAAATGTTCACAAAAATTACCAAAAGCAGTGATTAACATGGCTGTGGTCAGCACAGCTCTTAGGCCTTAGGTCTATGTTTATAAGTTTAAAATACAGACCATTACTCTAAATGTCATTATACAAATATCTAAGAATGTGATCAGAGAGCAAATCATGTACCCTCATGTATAAAAGCACTGCACAGGGTGAAACATGAGCTTGGTGTTCAGTCTCCATTTCAAAACTCACCTGATTTTAAAGTAGCCAGACTTAGTAGTATCCATTTTAAAAAAGGTTATAAGACAGTGTTACAGATTTGTTGTCGTTTTTAAGTTGATAAATTAAACACCATGCAGTGTAAAATACTGTGATCACAAATAATTGCCAATGCACCAGAAAACAATGTATAATTTTTCTATTGATCTCATATTTTATGATACAAATTTCATTAAATATTGTGTGGGCCTCAGGCAGTAAGGATATCTAGGAACATAATATGTATGCCATCTGCATCTGCCACACCATACAAGTAACAGGAATTTTACCATAATATAAAACTATTCATCATCTTATAATTACCTCTTCATAATCTTGGCAAGCTTTACCTAACCATCTTTGAAAATAAGAATTGGTTTACTAATGATAAAGCAGTTTAAGTTATTATTGAGTTATAAATGGTATATTACTTAAAGGAGATGTAAACAAAAATTTTTTTCTATGAATTGTTGTATTACAAAATAGAGATATGCTTGGAATAAAAAGTCTTGCCTTTTGTGATATTCATAATGTTTTCTTTCATGATGTGTTTTATTATTGCTCTCAGCTATTACCAAACAGTTAAATGTGTGTCAGTTATCACCATGGCGATTGGGCTTTATCAAGGGCAGGTTTTAAAGAATTCTTTTCTGGGTCAATTTAAAATAATAGAGGTGGCATGATTAAAAAGTCAAATTGATACATTTTTGTTAAGAAATATTAGCATAACCTTGTTTTTCATAAGTGCAATATATATAATATTTTAATTATTACAACTTTTATAAATTTTTATTACATGTCTTGTCAGCTATGATAAAACTTGTAGAAAAGGAGAAACAAAGTCAAAATATAATAAATCTACTGCCATTTTTTACTGGCCAGGTTTGAACTGTTTAAATGGTAAAAATAGCCAATCATTCTGACAAGATGTCATTGCAGGTAATGCGAAATGTGTAATAACAGAGCGTGATTTTTCAGCTTTTTATTATTGAAAAATGAATTATCTATTTACAATTCATCCCAATAATTGTTTTATCATCCAGGCCATTTCAGAAAAGTCAAGGGCTAGACGATGAAATGTACTTGAAGTTGCTATGCATACTTGAATTTCCTTAAGATCATTTTATTGAGGTACAGGAAATTAACTTCCAGTACCTCTTAGAAATCACTCTGTCTGTCCTGTGTCTGTGTCTGTGTGTTTGCTACCTTTATTTTGTGCGTTTGTCCCCTCTAAAAGTACTTGGTTTTTATATATTAGGCATCTGAGCATCCATGAGATTTTGTATTGTAGTATGCAATGCAAGTTATTGTAGGCTGTATACTAACGACCTGTTTCAGCCAAGTGGAGTCATTGAATGCTTTATTTTCACATTTTACAAAACCTTCTGACCAATGCGAATTATTTATTGATTAATTTTGACAAAACAAAAGAATGTCCTAGTGCAAGATTGGCTTGATGTCCACACATCATGTGAATTTACAACCAGGAGTTATTTTTTTCTGTGCAGTGCTGCCACCACATGATAAAGGATTCCCCACAGGGAAGATTCCCACCAGGGATTAATTCCTATTATTTACAGTCATCAAGTCAATATCTTTGGAACATTCCAAACTGCAGTCTCAAACATGCATATGTATTCTCTGTTATTACACCTGCATATCTTGGAATGTTTCAGAATGATGTTTATGACTTCATGTAGCCATTGGCAGATCCTTTGAGCAATTGTTTGTGAGTTATATAAGGTTGCATAATATCTGGGACATTGAGGGGGGATTGATCCTTTGACCTTTGGCTGCTGGTTGCTGATTAAGCTTATGCAACATCATTCAGGGAGGTCACTGGAATGGTCATTTGATCTTATGGGTTGCTAGGCAACTGTGACTAAGTAGGACATTGATCAGATTCTTGTCACTTACACAACACTATGTAGTATCTTTGCTATCGACCTACATTTGAACCAATGCTAAAAATAACCTCTGACTTATCTGATGTTGATATGCTCACAGTGTGTTCCCCTCCATGGAAATGTAATGTACAATGAAGCCAACAACAGTCTGAGAAGAAATGACAACATGTGTGGTGTTATATATTATATTTATTATAGTATTCGTACATTGAATATAGCATAACATGCATATATAAAAGTACACTTTGTAAAACATGTTAAAAAAAATAAGGCATGCACAAGTTAAGATTTACAGATGATCAAGTGTTACATACAATAAGTACAGTATCAGCATATCCTCACATTACATGGAGGAAATAAAGTTAACAAGTTCAGTTATTTCAGTGGAGCTGAATCCCTCAACACCTGATTTCAGCTCCAAAATCATCTCAACATGACAACTCCATTTTTGTACATCTCTGTCCTCATGTATAGATGCATATGTCACTGTATATATATCATGTCTTGATGCCAATCTCCAGTCTTTACATATTTGTGAGATGTTCATCCCAATATGACCTCTGATGTCATGTTCTGCTAGTTTTACAAGAAAGACTAACCTGTCATTTGCTCCATTTACAATTGTCTTCATAACATTACAAAATCTTGTGTAAACCATATCCTTAATATGTTTACCATCATTCAAAATACTCAATACGATTTTATGACTGTCATAGGGCAATTGCCATATTCTCCTCATCATCTTATTCCACATTACATACATGTTGTTCAAGTGCTTGTCTGAAAAATTCCAACATTGTGAACCATAGAGGTGACACACATAAGAGCTAAAAAGGCGCATCATCACGTCTGGGGACACCTTTTTATATCGCGCCAAAAGGCCATTGAAGCTGCCGATATGACGCCTCATTTTCTGCGCAACCTCGTCTCTCTCTGACAGGGTGCTCTTGACTGTATTGCCAAGATGCTTAACATGTTTGCACCATACCAGTATTTTCCCATCCAACTGCAGCTGACTACTGCTTGGCAGCTGATCTGGATCACCTGTTTTTGTAAATGGTACACACACAGTCTTATATAAGGCAACAAGGTAGATTGTGTTATCTCTATGCAGGTCACTGGCATGCGGACTAAAAATATTTCTTAACACTACATGCTTTCTGGGAATGTTCAATCATTGGTGAAACGGTTTTCTTTCTCTTTCTGGGAATGTTGAATCATCATATGGGCCAGTCTTTCTCTTTCTGGGAATGTTGAATCATCATATGGGCCAGTCTTCTTTCTCTCTCTGGGAATGTTAAATCATCATATGTTGGCCAGTATTTGGACCAGTCTTCTTTCTCTGTCTGGGAATATTCAGAACTAAAACTATTCATTTGTGCTCCTGTTTATTGAGACTGAAAGGTAGGTCTTGCATCTAATGCAATATTTTGTGTTCTTAGGTTGAAATATCAGTAATAGGTATCATCAATATCAAAATATTTGAAATAGCACATTTTGGGCATCAAGTTAAGACTATTTGTTAAGATATGGCATCACTCCATTGAACAGATTGAAGTATCCATCAATGTCATCCAAACTCCGTGCTCCATATCAAAGCATATTATGATGATAGACAGTGTGAAATATTCCTGCAGTAAGATGTTAGGTTAGGGAAGTGCACAAACATGGTATGGTGTGCTGAGGCAATGCGTGTGGTGAGCTCCTGTGTGACAACAACTTCCACCAGGAGAGGTGGTGCTAATCTGCCATTATCTATAGTTAATGTGACTATCCTTCCCTGTGTGTCTTGTTTTCTAATTTTGTCAGATGTTTGTGTAGATACATATGTAGTGTATTGAGCTTGATACTTCTCTTTTATTGTATGAAGTTAACCAATAAAAACGTTCTGAGTTCTGTGTGGTACGAGGCAAAGACAACACTGACAGCCCATATATCTTTATGTTTAGTGTAGTTTAATTTCGAGAGAAGTATCAGAAAAAAGGATTGACTGTAACTATCTAATCAGTATCATTTAGATGGGAATTCATTCTAATGTAAGAGGTGAGGCCCTATTGAGCAAACACACTTCATACTTATTTAAAATGAAGGGAAACAAGCTTTGTTTCTTTAGTCCACTAAACGTATATTAGAAATCACTCTGTCTGTCCCGAGTCTGTGTGTGTTTGCTACCTTTATTTTGTGGTTTTGTCCCCTCTAATGGAACTTGCTATACATAAAAGGTACTGGGTTTTTATATATTAGGCATCTGAGCATCCATGAGATAATGTGTTGTAGTATGCAATGTAGAAGTTATTTTAGGCCATATACTTTAATTGATTTCTATTTCTTTTTTTCTTAACACTGCATGCTTTCTGGGAATATTCAATCATAGGTGAATTGGTCTTCTTTCTCTTTCTGGGAATATTCAATCATAGGTGAATTGGTCTTCTTTCTCTTTCTGGGAATGTTGAATCATCATGTGTGGCAAACACACTTCATACTTATTTAAAATGAAGAGAAACAAACTTTGTTTCTTTAGTCTACTAAACATACATTGTTGAGAAGGATGTTGCTTCCTCTTGAGAGTGTGACCTCCGAGATCAATAGAAAAGTCAGCACAGTATTTATTGCATACAAGGTCATGCACTATAATCTCTGTTATGCTGAAAGGAGGTCAAAGTAACTCGTTACATTAATTATGTAAACATGGCAGATCATATTGATGTTACAATATTTTAACCATTAAAAGAGTACTGACAAGCATAGATGAGACCATGCTGGCTATGACCCTGACCTTTACTCAAAGTAACCGAAAGGTCACCAAACAATTAAATATCTTTTTCTATGGTATATATTGATATATGTTTTTGGGCATTTTGTAAAAGATTCCCATTTTTGTAAAACAAAACGTTACTGTGACCTTGAGAATAGGTCAAGTTCATCCAATATCAAACTCATTTAAGCTCCTAGTGTGAGATTTCTTATTTGTTATTTCCTCATTTACATTGATATTGCTGTTTTAAAAGAGTCAGGGGGATCTTCACAAGTAAAGTCGTCATGATACAGGCCATAACCGTAACCTTGACATAAAATACAGAAGCAAATGTACATTGATATTGATATATTCTTACAATCTGGAGAGCATCAATCATAACTAAAATATTGTAGACCTTGACCTTGACCCAAGGTCGACAAAATTGTCAAAAGAAATAATCTTTTCATGCACTTTACATATTAACATCTAATATCCTATTATCCATATTTTAGAATTGTGATCTATTGAGCATTTAAATAAGTCACTGTAATCTAGTTACATTTTGTTCAAAATATGAACAAACAATTTGTGAAAGATTGATTTTGAGGGAATAAATGCTATTTATAGTGTTTTGCAAAATACCACATTGTGATGATTTTGAAAATTGGCTGCTGGGACCTTGAAAACAACTCAAGGTCCGTCACAGGTAGATCATATCGAGATTGCTGTAATCTTTCAGAAAATTGGCATTGACAAACGAAGTTGCCCATATTCTCATTACGAACTTGACCTTGGCCCATGGTCACTAAAATACACATTATCAAATCACCATGGATATATATTTTGTTAGATATTTATTTTATATTTACATGTCAAAATATATTCTCCTCATATGTGTAATACGTTAGCGTCCTGATATTTTGCAAGTTGTGATCTATATGGCCTTTAAGTAGGTCACTGTGACCTAGTTACATAAATCATTCAATAAATTATGAACAAACATATATAAGGAATAAATGCTATATGTATTGTTTTCCAAAATATCACACATATCCGATATTGAAAATTGGCTACAACGACAATTGCTCAAGCTCACTCAATATCGAACTTGTCTAAGCCCCTCGCAGGTAGATCATATCTGCCAATCTATATTGATATTGCTGCACTTTGCCTCGTATTTCGGCCTCGTATTTTGGCTTACCACGTGTTTTACAATTTTGAAGGAACATTCAGTTATATTGGTGATAGACTCTCATTATGGATGGAGGGCTCTTAACACTTTTAATGAACAACAAACGACTATAGACATTGGCACAATATTGTTATTTCACGCATGTTTTGTTTTATTGTATACATGTCAGGGGAGACTTTATCAGAACTTTGATATTTTACAGGTTACAACTTGGTAGATCCAATGGATTTGACGATGGATGCTAAGTTACTCCTGCAGAAGTACACAAATCACTTTAATTGTGCAAACTTACTGAAGGAATATGTGACAAAAGACTTTATTGAGAAGCAGTGTAATAAATTATCTGACAGAATGGATAAAATGAAAGATATGTTTTGGTTCACTGCTACTGAGCCAAATTACCTAGTCTATTTATTTCACTGCACAAGGCAATACGATGAAGCTCTGGAGTTAAATAAAGAGATCCAGGCTAAATGGCCCGATAACATCATTGCAAAGATCGACAGGGTTGGAATGGCCCAAGAGATGGCTGAGTTAGGTGCAGCTGAAATGGAGATAGCCTGGCTGAAAGAATATAAAGATTTGGAAGGATTTGACCATTGGCATGCAACAGCACAGGCCGAAATGGCCTTCTTTATTGAGGATTTTGGACCCAAGTGGTATTATAGGACAATGGTTGATTATGAACAGGCTCTGGCCCCATACATAGAAAAGGTTGATCTTTTAGTAGGAAAAGATAGACTGTATGAAGTGATCCGTAAAGATGATTTTGATGGAAAGCATTATATGACCAGAACAGACTTGACCTGGTGGTTCTGGAACCTTGCAAAGTTGTACAGCCGTATATTGAATAAGGGAAATTTAGATTTATTTCCAGAGGAATGCAGATTATCATGGGTTAACAGCAAACAAATGGCCCGCATAATAGCCCTTTTGATGTATGTCATTGATGCAGAAGAGGCAATGGGTTCTATTCTATTAAGCACCACAGCATATACAGAACTAGCCAATGCATACAAAAAATATGAAATAGTTCTACAGAGATGCAATGAAGAAAAAACCCAGTATCTGCCAGATGATATGACAGTAGATGGGTTGATGAGAAAGGCGGTAATATTGTCTCCCGAGGATGCATATGTCCTTGAGAAGGTGGGCAGGCACTTCAGGCAAGAAGCATATGACGAAGATGACCTTGGAGAGGCAATAGAATTATTAGATAAGGCGGTAACAATAAATCCTCTTCGAGATATTGCTTGGCACCATCTGGGACTAGCTTACAAGGCTCTTTGGGTTATACAATCAGACCAACCAAATAAATATGCTTATCAGAGTTTTAAAAGATGGACTCCTAAACGGGGTTATGGAGGAAATACGAAAGAACGTGGAGGGAGACACCATAGCAGGGGTAGGGGCAACCGTTTGGGTCAGTTCTACTCTGGTATGGCTGGAGAATCTTCAAGAGCTTCATACCCACCTCTCACCTTTTTTACTGTAATGAAATCTTCAAATCCTAGAGAGTGCACCACTGAAAATATCCACCCAGCGCTGACAAAGGCAAAAGAGTGTTTTGAGAAGGCATCAGAAATAGAGAGAAATACTAGTCTGTGTTACCTCATAGACCTCGCAAGAATCAACATTTCACTGCAAAACTCAAAAGATGCCCTTATTTGTCTGCGGAAAGCTTTAGACCTGCCAAGTCGCAATGACTCTGATAAGCAGACTGTATACATACAGGTCGCCCTACTTTTCTACTCGAGCGGAAATGAGTTAGAGATAACTGAGCAGAACCGGAAGCTGTACGCTGATGCAAGGGAATTTATTATGGATGCCAATTATGCTGCTCAGGTTTCCAGATTTACACAGGAACACATTCTACAGCGAGAACTGGAGAAGCTAGAGAGACAGAATGATCGCTTGAGGCTTTGTGAAAATATGACCGATTTGCACAACATAACAGTCAAATTCTATGATGCATTGAGAGCCCTAGAGAGGGGGCTATATCTGGATTCTGTCACACAAACTCAGCATCTTCTGGACAAACTATATATCTAAGAGCAGGAATACATAAAGATGCCTTCAACCAGAACAGTATGTTCGAGATACATAGTACATTTAAGAGAGGACGTTTATCTTGATTTTACCAGTTTCTAGCAGGCATATATATACGGATTCCCCATAAAAAGAACCAGGTTTTTAGAAGACTTATTTTAGCCCACATGAGCATGAGAAAATAAGGATTTATTTTTAAAGCAATTTTCGACGACAGAGGGCCTCCCCTCTTTTGATAGCCAGTGTTCAAAAAGTATGCACAGAATAGAGCTGCACTTTTGGGATTCCAAAATGAAGAAATGACTGAAAAATAGTGAATTTCTGAGGTGATGACTTTTTAAAGATTGCATATTCCGGGACGTTTGATGTGGAATCAGTCTTTTGCAATTTTAATATTGAAAGTGACTTTTTTTCATCAAATTATATTTCATAATATCTATCATATTTACAGTTGTTCATATATTAATAAAAACTTTTCAAACATAACATCATTATTGTTGTTTGTTCATATTAATCTCTCTACCTTCAATTTGAATTTCAGTTCTGATAAAAATTCAAACAGATCTCGATTTAATTATTATTTGCCGCTAGGTGGCGCCACACATTCCGGTGTGTCAAATATTGACAGTATACTGTGAAACCATGACCTTTGGATCACCACAGAGGAACTGTTGCTAATAAGCAGGCGCTCTTACCAACTGCGCCATGGCATGTGGCCCTGTCCAAAGTAAGAATTCCTACTTTGCGCAAATAAGTAGGAATTATAAGATATTAATAACTGAGATGACTGGGTGTGGCCAATATAATTACAATGTTTATCAGTTTTACATATCATGTTGTATTTCCAAAAATGGCGGACACTTCCTCTTGGCTTAATTTGATTGATTCATACTTTATTATGGAAATGTGACATATTTGACAGTAGAAATGTTGATTGTCACTTCATTGTGGCAAAAGTTATATGTACAAGAAAAAGTGGTGCTCCACATGTAACACGGATGGAAAAGAAATTTACAAACATAACAAATATTACAACAAACAAAACAAAAATTAAATAAACACAAAATAAAACAATCATTGCAAACTGATGGGGGAGTTGAAATTGTTCATTTTTTAAAAACAGTTAATAAGTTAATATGGTATGTGAACGAATATTCTACCACAACCGTATGCAAAGCTGTGCCTTTTCAGTCTAGATTAGTGTTCTCCAATCACCAATCGGCAAAGCCCAGATATGTGATCTGGAGAGGTCTGAGGTTATTGCTTTTCCTGTAAATACCCAACTGTTTTAGTGATAATTCATATTTTATGTATGATTATATCTAAAGTCTCCTAAAAAAGCTTGATTATTCCTTGGATAACATTGTATAAAGAAAATATAAAACCCCTCCAGATCTTGTGTTCTCCAATCACCAATCGGCAAAGCCCAGATAGGTGATCTGGAGGGGTTTGTCGAACGTCCAAGGTCTCTACCAATTTCAACCAAAGAAAAGTTTGGCGGAATTGTTAGAGCTCAAGTGAAGTAAAAAGTCGCCAGCTGCAAAAACTGAGGTAAACCTGTTTAAACGTCAAAATTGAACCCGTTTCAACTGCCGTTAAAACAGGTTTGACTCAGATTTTGCAGCTGGCGACTGATATCAAATATTTATATTTTCTTTATTTTATGCTATCCGAACAATTATCAAGCTTTTTGGGGAGATTTTAGATACAATCAAACATAAAATATGAATTTTCACTGAAAGAGTTGGATATTTAAAAAATCTCATGCAAACGAGATTATACAGAAAAAGGAAAAATTTTAAACCTCTCCAGATCACCTATCTGGGCTTTGCCGATGGGTGATTGGAGAACACTACTCCAGATCACCTCTCTGGGCTTTGCCGATTGGTGATTGGAGAACACTAAGGGGTGTGTATTTTCATAGTCAGTAATACCGGGGAAGCTGGGCTAAATAGGGTCCTTTTCGCTGATATTTTCCCAAAGACAGGTTAAGATATTTTATCATTTTCCCTAAAACAGGATACTGCTTTTCAAATTTTTGCCTAAAACAGGGATCACAAACCCCTTTTCCAAATCTCCTAATTCAGAGCATGTTTTGTCACCTTTACCCTAATCCAGGTTTGACTGTTACCTTCCCGTATGAACCTTGTTTATGCTGTGAGGGTCGATACAGGGACTGGAATGGTGTTCAGAATTATACTATTTTTACAAACATCTCAATCCTAAAGTTATTTTTTTAAGTCCCACCCACTGACTATCTATGTCAGTTTTGCATGTTTCTTGATCGAAGGAACATAAGTGTCACCTGCTGGGACAGTAGGCCAGTGCCAATTGTTCTCAGCAAAGGTGTGGTAATAAAGCTGTCTGCTGCCTCACATTGCTCAGGTGTACACAAGACACTTGACAAGGGCACAGTATCTGTTTATACAATTATATAATAATAATTAAGTTGTACATTTCCCTATTCTGTGTGGTATTAACAGTTATTTGGTTTACAAATCCAGGAAGTAGAAAAGACAAAAAAATGATTTGTGGGAAATTGCTTTCGCCAGATCGTTCCAACTGAGCTTCTGACTACCAGATATCAGATATTTGTACATGGTCTTTCTCCCTAGCCTGGTGGTAAAGCATGCTTTTCATTACTGGGGGAGTGCTGCTACTATCAATTATACAATTATAAAATATGGTTAAAGTATGAAAACTTGTACCTGATTTTTGTTATGTTATATGGGTATCAAATATATCAAGTTATGTTATATGGGTATCAAATTCCAACAACAGGGTATCATTTCCTTATTGCATCACCCCAAAGTCAGGGTATCATTTTAACTTTGCATCATCCCTAAATCAGGATATCAAAATTTAAGTCAGTCCTAAATCAGGTTCTGGGTTTTTCAATTCCAACCCAGCCGCTGGGGGTTAAAATTATGAAAGTAGGAATTATGAATGTAGGAATTATTCCTACATTGTGCAAGACTCAAGACTCAAATTTCATTTATTTGGCCTTAAATGTATACATTTATAAGAAATAAACCACACAGTAACAAAGTACTCAGACAAACGGCCAGGGAGACCCATATTAAGGCAGTTTTGGTCATCCTACCACTATCATAGGGGCCACCCTAACTACGAATGTGCAAAATTCCTACTTTGCGCATGACAGACCAATAAGAAACAAGCTATAAATTAATTGCAAATAATAGCAAAGGTGTTGTAAAATAAATCTAAAAATGTATGCAACAGTAAATATTACTGTTAACCAGAAACATAATACATATTTTTAAGTCGGTCACATGATAAAAAATCTAATCATCACAGTGAAATTTGGGGTAGATAGGGACCATCCTTTTTTACATATTATTTTTGAACCTTTACTCTGCACTACACAGGTAGTATTCATTTACTACCTTAGCATTCATTGCCCTGTTTTTTTTATCTCATTCAAAGTTTGGAAATCCCCGAGTCATTAATACTTGCCTTGCTCACAAAAATATCATCAAATCTGTAACAAACTGTAACAAATTCTAATCAGGTGTCTGGCATATATACTGACCAATCAGTACAACTGCCAGTACAAAACAAGTCTATTTATATTTTTTTACCAATGAGTTGACAGCCAGATTTGTCTGAATACCGATGACTTGCGCTCGATTCTGTGCGCACATTTATAGCTTTGGTGGCAAGGACTGATATGATAGAGAAGTCCTTCTGTGGAGGGTATGAACCCATTGCAAGGAGATTCTTTTTTTTATAGATTTTTCCTTCTCCCCGTTTATTTCGATATAAACTCTTTTATAAAGCAGATTTTGCCACATCTGTACGCTGCTGATAGGTACATAAATAACATTATGAGTTTCATCATATTCTTTTTCACACATAAACAATTTCTTTTTTTATTGAAATCCGATTGTTACATTTCTTTATCACAAAGCATGTGCATGAGTTAGCAAAATTTGATATTGCAATATCACCTCAATTTCTCAAAGTAAGGTACTTCTTCTAGTTGGGCACTGTAGTTCACAATAAGACGATTCCCTTCATATTTAGTCTCACGAAGCATATCTTTCCACTGTCCATTCGGTAAATAAATAGATCTTCCTTTTGAACCTTGCTCTAATATTGGAGCAACTAAGACATCATCACCGAGCATAAACTGGGAGTCTATATCAAAAGTTTCTGGATTTTTTGGATCAATCCACCACATCGGACGAATGATGGGGTCCCCAGTAAGGACACACTCTTCTGCAAGTTTCAATAATTTGGGAACTACATACTCTTCTCGCAGCTTGAGAAGTTTTAAAGCTATCAAAACCGTTTGAGCATCATACTGCCAGGGTGTGAGTGAAAACTGTATGCCAGGGAGAAAGACATTTACCCCCAACCACCTTATGTATAATTCCTTATCAGGTAATAAAGCATCTTTGTCAGCTGTATATCCATTACCACCGATCATATCTGGAAGAACAAATGGATATCCTAATATGCTGAAGGTAAGAACGCTAGGTATAACAGTTCTGAGACCATTAACATAGCTCCAGTCAGAATACTTGTCGTATACTCTAATAAAGACAGGCAAGTGCTGGCTTTTGTAGCCGACCCGTACTTCAAGCATAGGCGCCGCGTGCTTCACACAAGCCTCCGCATATCTGGTGGAATAATAGGCGGGGTTCCCATGAGGAAATGACTTATTTGGCTGGGGATGGAGGGGTAGATAATCTGTTTCCCCGGCATCAAACTTAAAGGAATCCACCCCAATGTCCAAAAGATTCTTCAGTCTCATATCGTCGCCTTGGAAGAACCACTGGACGGCGTCATCATTGGTGATGTCCAATATGCTTCCAAGACCCCTCCACCACCTCACCAGACCAGGAACCTGGTGGTAGGCGCCATCCACTTTCAACCAGTAACCCTTCTGCATGCCATATGTAAAGGCTGCAGAATCCATGTTAGCAAACGGTGTGACCCAGGAAGTCACCCGGTACCCGAGGTCATGAATTTTCTGGATCATTGTGGTTGGATCAGGGAATTTCACTGGGTCAAAATCATAATCTCCATAACTTCTGCAATAGTGATCGTCAATCTCGATCTGACTTGCACTAAATCCATAAGATTTGATGTCTTCTGCAAATTTGAGCACATGTTCTTGTGTAATTTTATCTTTAAACTTTACCCATGTTGACCAAATAGGGTCCCGAAACATGTTTATATCTGGAAGTCCTGTTGGCTTTTTCCACAGTCTGGAAGCCATTTGACGGTGCATAGACTGAACATCCTCGCTGATGCAGACCGTATAGTTTAATACGGGGAGTATGTGCCTTGCATTACTAAAAGGAGAATTTTCATACTGAGCTTTGAGGCATAGTTTCTTGTTATCAATGCTGACATGCAAGGGCACATTATCAGCCACGTATATGGCCACCCCTGCTGAGTTGAGCCAATATCTCTCCAGGACGGCCCCGTGCACCTCCTTATTGCCCTCCAGCTTGGAGGTACCCACATCGTTGGCTATATAAGGCTGCATGCGTACTGTGGTCTGTTCTATGGGCCACCTCTGGTGGAAGAGAGATGCTCCTCCGTACCAGCGAGCCGTGCCCACCTTTATACAGTCCATGGGTGAAAAATCCTTCGACAATGACACCCATTCTACCGTATAGCAGTCTGGACCCACACTGTTTACTCTGTGATTCTTTGTGATGCGCTGTTTGGCCTTGCCCTCCCAGGTGAGACATTTACCTTGGCCACGTTCTTGACACACCTCCTCAAAGACTTTGGCACTGCTTGGCATGTTTAAAGCTATGTCCGCAGAAAACATCACAGTGTCATCATCATATTTCCAATTAATGTTTAGTTTTCGTGTCAATGTGTCAATGCTGACCTCCTCTAGAGAGTAGATGGTCTGACTTATTGATACTGACAGGTGGCGCTTAACAATGATGAAAATTAATATCATAATTAATATCACAACAGTTATCATCAGGCGACGCGGTCGTGGGTGAATCTTCATGATGAGTTCCTGTACGATGCCATCACCATGACCTTCAAAAATAAAAAGTGGAATCATTTTGTTAGCAACTGATAATTAGGAAAATGAACTACGCGCACATGAAAGTCAAGAGGAAGCAAGCCAATTTTTGAGGATTAAAAGGGTTTACATTAACTTGACAATTGGATTGACAATATGGCTGACCTCAGGTTGATATGTTGAAGCAAAGAGAGGAGCAAACATAGATCCATATTTACATAAGGAATTACCTTTCAGGAATTTAGGGATAGGATTATATTCTTCAATACCAGTAGAATAAATGATGCTTTATAAGCTTTCCAACAGCAACAGCTTGCATGTAATCAGTTTAAAGCAGTGCAGTATTGTTGCTAAACTGATATCCTTTCATTCTTTTCTTTCAAATGAAATATTTCATACCCTGTATTCACTTAGATGACAGAGACGCCAACCAGTAAGAATCTGTATGAATGATCATTAATTAATTCACCAATCAGTTCACAGATTTGATGAATAGTCCTGACTTGCGGCCAATCTTGTGCGCACCTTTTTGCCATTGGCGACAGGGACTGATATGATAGAGATGTCCTATAAATTTTATTATTATTATTATTATTATTATTATTATTATTATTATTATTATTATTATTATTATCATTATCATTATCATTATCATTATTATTATTATTATTATTATTATTATTATTATTATTATTATTATCATCATCATTAAGTCTATTAAGTCTTTATTTTCTTTGAACACGATCCTTTCAACAAAACAATTCAACACAATATTTAATTTTAATTTTGATTTTTTTCTTACTGTCAATCCAATGTAAACCCCCCCCAAAATAGTTTACCCCTTGACTTAATTACCTATAAAATGTGTGAGCGACACCGCAAGTAACTGAAAGTATCATGACAACTGAGAAGCACATAGCAGAAATCAGATTTAAATATAATATAATATAATATAATATAATATAATATAATATAATATAATATAATATAATATAATATAATATAATAATAATATAATATAATAATATAATATAATATAATATAATATAATATAATAATATAATATAATATAATATAATATAATATAATATAATATAATATAATATAATATAATATAATATAATATTGACTTTCCTACCTTCGTATACCCCCCAAAACAGGACATATCTATCATATAAATCCCCATTGATGATAAAAAGTTTAAAAAATAAAAATAAAAAATTAATATCTATAGGAGTGGCTCATTTTCATTTTATAAAGACCAAACAATCAAGAAAATGTCCCATATAGAAAACGTGGGCGATCATTTTATTAAGAACATATAATTATGAATTCAGTAATAAAAATTGGAGAGCCCTTGCAACATTATTGTCTGGGTTAACGATTACACCTGTGTACAATGTTATAAAGTAATGACTATTTATTCCAGAAATGTCAATTTTACGCCCAAATGTGCTAAAGTGGACCGGGATAAAATACCTGTTGATTTGAATGTTATTAATTTTGTAAATAAGAGCTGCTATTCACTTGAAGTTCGACGTTTCGATGTATAATTGTGCAATGAACACGAGAACAGCTTGGCCGAACTTCATTTCCCTCCCAAAAAGGTTCCTCTAGGAATGGAAAAGAAGAGGAGACAGCTCTTTGAATAAGGATATCAAGCATGAAGATCCGCCTCTTTTCAATTGATTTTGAAATAATATAATTTGGCCATGTTAATTGGGCGATCACATCGTATCTTAAGTGTACCAAGTGTACCACACTTCGCTTCGATCACACGGCCTTCATGCTGCTAAATGTTCCAAACAGGTCGGATCACGATGCAAGGCTTGAATGGTCATTTGGTATTTAATCTGAATAGTATTGATCATGATAGGATCGCATTAATATTTGCCATGTACATGTACATGTTGGTAGCTGTTTGCCACTTGACGACAACAATTAATCCGTCGCGTATTTACTTGATCATGTTGATAGATATTCAATTTCAATTCAATATTTTAATTTTACCTTTTGTTAGATACAAATATATAGATATTAAAATAGGAGTCCATACATTGAAGCATTAAGACTTCTAAAATATATATAACAGTACTTAACAGTACGGTGAGGATTCCAGAGAAGCTTGGAGCTTATCGAGCTGGTCTCCTCTTTATCCTATTACACATCTAAGGAAAGACTAGGACTAAATAAACTCATAACACATGTACTTGACACATATACATTCAACCAAACCCCTTCTCCATATTATCGCAAGAACAGGACTTATAATTTAGGTGACAAGTCAGCTGACAAGTTATGAAGACAAGTTATGTGTGCTGAACATGTAAACACAATGTGCATGATGTGGACATGTTTATGTGATCGTGGTGATGAAAGCTGACTGGCTGTTTCGCCCCGAATCAAGCATTGGACCGTGTCATTTCAGTTAAATTCACTCTCACCCTCATTGCACATAGTGTCAGAATTTTGCTGAGTTTTGAGCCGTTACAGAGTGACTGGGGCTGACTTCTCGCCATGATCGAACTGGTCACTATGCCTGACAGTCGGAAAGCATGGACAGGGGCCGTGCGAAAACGCCAGCACCGACTTCAACATGTTCAAATGTCGACTCGTACCTGTTTGTTATGTACAATGCAACAAAACTGAGCACATAACATTAAACCTTCTTTCTGATCATGATTTAATGATGGGAAAGATGAACATGTTCATCAGATATATTGATAGCCTACCTGAATTTGCGATAGATTCGGCACATAAATGACCAGCTGTGCCTCTGGACATCTATCATATTCTGTCGTGTTCAATAAACTTGTTATGGTCTGTGCGTTGAAACTAGGTCGAATTAAGTGGGTTACATTCTGTGTGTCAGTCGTTTCAGTCTGTTGGCTCATTTCAGTATTGATGAGATTTGATATTTTATTGAAATAAAGATTTTTATGGAATTACAAACGATGTAATATATCTTTATGGAAATTAAACAAGTTGTGTATTCAAGACGTGGGCCACGTGAAGTGCGTTCATTTGTTCACGATCCCAAGTCAAGCCTGATTCAGGTTCTCAGGGCAACATCGATAAGGAACGGACCATTATTCATTCATGAACATTGTTCTGTGTACATTTCTGTGTCAACACAGTTTCACCTCAGATTATTAGTTGGGACCACTAGCAAAAAGCATCACAAATTGTGTGATGCCTATGTGTCACAAAATAATGTAGCACATTCAATTCATCAGGCAGCAGCAATAGTCCACCACTAACTTCATGCATGATTGATTTTATTTGTGACACCCTCACAAATTGGATGACGCGGAGATAAAGATAGTTATATTTTGTTCCAGTTATTAACAGCCACTAATTGTTATTGTGATTTGTAGGTTTTACAGGTCTGGAACAGGATGATGAGAAACAAGCTTAAGTGTTGATTTTAAAAAATCAAGCTCGCGTAAGGGGCGATCCATTTGATTTTTGTGGGGTGGGGTGGGAGATTTTGGAAAAAAAAATTATTCACCCACCCCATCCCAGAAAAAAAATTTATTCATTCACCCTACCAAAGAAAAAAAAATTATTCATCCACCCTACCAAAGAAAAAAAAATTATTCATCCACCTCCTTCCAGTTTTTCTATCTTCTATATGGATTGCTTGAAATGAAGGATCAGAGTCTGGGGAAGCAACAAGAAAAAAAAATTATTCACCCACCCCACACCAGAAAAAAAATTTATTCACCCACCCCACACCAGAAAAAAAAATTATTCATCCACCCTACCAAAGAAAAAAAAATTATTCATCCAGTACTGCTGTCCCACCCCACCCCACAAAAATCAAATGGATCGCCCCTAAGTTTGCAAAATCCCAAGGCAAAATCCAACGAAAATCTTCTTACACTCTACCACACACTCACAAATCACTTCTCAAACAAATGCGACATCTGACGGTGTAAGCAGAATTATTGAGCCAAAACATGGCCGCCATGGACCGATAATCGGGGTAAGCTCCATAGACTTACAGCTTAATCATATCAAAACCTCGAACATTCAGAACTAAAGTCAAAACAAACGCGAGCGAAAATGTTAGTCATAGTTAGTGGGGGATGTTGGTTACCAAGGATGTAGTCTAGGTGGGATTAGAAAAGTTGATAAGGAGGCAGTTGATACATCCTGAGCTTTAATGGACATGTCATATAGCTCTAAAAATACATGGGATAGGCTAAAAGAAATGTCAGCAACCTCATATATGCCTAAAATACAAAATATTTTGAAAATAATATTTGACCTTGAAATGACCTTGATATGACCTTGAACAAAGAAAACTGAGAAAATCAACAGTTCTTCAGCTTTAACCAATATTGTTTGAATCTGTGATTGAATATGAATTCAGCAATGCAAACTGCATGAAAAAATATTAAATACTAGTGATTTTATAAGCATTTAAAGATTGTGACCTCAAGGTTACGGCCGTTACAATGTAAAGTCTATGGGAAAAAATATTCCAACTCATTCAAGTCAGTATAACTGGCAATGAACTTTAACTATCAATTAGGTCTGGTTTGTTTATTAATGTACACCCTTCTCCTGTAGATTTCAAGTATCAAATACAGTAATATCAATGAACAAATCTTTGCCCGGGGTCTTTTTTTCACAGGGATCAATGAGAAATTCTGCGCATTGGATTATATTAGGCATTGAAAAAAAATGATAATTTAATGAAAAATCTTCTGGGCAAAAAAGTTTTTCATCACAGACTTATGGAAAAGACATTATTTTTTAGAAAAATATATGTACAAAGAGAGATAAACCAGACCTAATGCATATATTTGAAATTTAAGCATATTATAATACAATATATAGCTATTTCTGAGATTTTTTACATTTTTAGAGGCTAAACCCCACACCGATAGCCTCTTTGTACCCATAAAGCATTGTACTTTATTAAACTCGGATAGTAGACTGAAAAAAAAAATGTGAATCAAACTACGCATAAAAAACAATTCTTATTCACAAATAAGACAGGATTTTATAACAGTTACTAAAATTTGATTAATCAGAAATATTTATAATTTTACCCACTGCAACTACAGTTGGACCCTACCAGTGCTAACGAAATGACCACTTAGGCTTGCCCTGAGATATGAAGGTGCTGAAGATCACTAGGTACTCACGTGGAAGACATCTTTAGCCTCTAGTTGTGATTGGTAGGGCTTGCGAGGATATTGGACTTCTCAGGCTCAGCTCTGCAGGCTATATAGGGATATTGGACGCCCTGTTGTGCACTGGGGATTGTAGGCCCCAAGGGAAGGAGTGCGTGTTTAGGTGAAAGTTGACAGTGCAGAAGGTGGTAATTAGATAGGGTAGTTTTTCATCATTGTAGGGGCCTGCACCGGGCAGTCAGCGCGAGTGCTACTCATAGATTGGAGGTAGTGCGTATTGGATCTCCTCTCTAGCTGGGTAGCCACGCTGCGTAGGCTCTGAGTGCCCACGAGACAAAAGTGGAGCGGCCAACATATCAAATCAAATCAAATCAAATGTAGTGTTCTCCAATCACCCATCGGCAAAGCCCAGATAGGTGATCTGGAGAGGTTTGATATTTTTCTTTTTTCTGTATAATCTCGTTTGCATGAGATTTTTAAATATCCAACTCTTTCAGTGAAAATTCACATTTTATGTTTGATTGTATCTAAAATCTCCCCAAAAAGGTTGATAATTGTTCGGATAGCATAAAATAAAGAAAATATAAATATTTGATATCAGTCGCCAGCAATGGGTTAAACCACCTGTCTGAATGTTTTAACCTCAGATCGCCACTCATTGTTGGCACATGTACCTTTCCCCCAACCATATGTTCCAATTCATACTGATAGCTATTGTATGGCATACATTTAAAAAAAAAATTTTTGTGACCTAGTGTTGTTTAAACTTATTCTCTGGAATGATTCCCATGCTTCGAGACCTTTCTGTCTTTTGGGAAGTTCTTCAGAATATTGTTACTTACTGATTCCTAAATTTTCTATCTCTTGCAGTAAATCTTCTTGGTCAAATTGCTTGACTTACCCACGTAATGGTATCCAAATTTTCAATTTCTTTAAGCAAATCTTCCTGGTCAAATTGTTTGACTAGTCCTCCTTGTCTACACAAAGTACAGACGTGACGATAGACTTATATTGCAATACTGCATATGTATCAACATCAATTCTCACTACAAGATTTTTATTACACAAAAGTTCATGCTACTTCTTGATATCATTTTATTGTTTTGATATCATTTAATTGTTTTGATATCTTTATATAGGTACCGTATTAAGCTGATAAATTACACTTATCACTCCTTAATGTTGTCTTAGTTGTAAGACACCGCGTCAGATTAAGATTGAGTGACATATGACGCCACCTAGACGTCAAAGTCCCGCTTTCCTTCATGAAAGCCAAAGTTACACGTAAAATTTTGATTTTTTTGGTAATTTATTGCATACTAGATTGATGTATTGATGTTGTGCTTATTTGATATTATTCTATTATATACTTTTATCTTTTTCAACCAACCAACAGCCATCTACAATAGTAAATTCTCAGCTACTCAGATTGTAAGGTATTGTTGTTCATATTTTAATTTATCTGGCATGAATTTATTTCCCTGTACTCATGCCCTTGTTGTTTGATGTATCAACTATATGTTCATACCAAGAATAATTTATCTTTGTTTACTGTATTTTAACTTGTGCTATGTACTTGAGACGACCCTTCCTTCATCATTTTCCCAATGATTCAGTTCATTGATGGCAGCATATAGCCATTAGAGCATTCCGGTATGGCTTGCTCCTTGACTGGCTGTGTACAGCCTATGTGTATCCCCGCGTCAGGATGAGATCATATCTAATTCTGTAAGTTGCTCGAGGACGCCATTCAGCAGATTAAGCTTGCTGAGACGGTTTGTACGATGTCTGGTGATTCGTCTGTGACTTTAAACGGTCTAGAGACACCTAACATGACCTCCCAATTCTTATCTCAGCAAAGTTCCACACTTGCGGCCATTAGGGAGGAGGTTGCTGATGTAACTAAAGAGGTTCAGAGCCTTAAAAGTCTGCAAGAGTCCGGGGAGTCTTTCTGTTTTTTTGCAAAAATCCTGGCCATTGGCTTCGCGATTGCAAGGCACGCCATGATTGCATGCATTGTGGCAGAAACAACCATATGTCTGTCAACTGCATGATGAAATCCCGCGGCCCACGAAACCAATTTCTCCGTGGCCCCACAAGCTTTGAAAACAGGCCTTATAAGTTTCATAATCGCTACGAGCCCCGAGATGGGTGTGATCATCAGCGCCCTTTCCATAAGATCAGAACAGATCTTATGGGAAGTGATGGAAGAAATAACTTTAGGCGCCCTTCCTGGAATGATCAGCGTCGTCCCATGAACCGACCCGATAATAGGTCGTCATGGCAGCAGGAAAACTATTAACTCCTGTCCCGACCCGTGAGCCATGTGAAAGGAGTAGTGATTCGTTTAATATAACACAAATTCAGAGCAAATCAGAAATATTGAACGAGGTTCACTGTTATTTTGCAGAGATGCCCTCGAGTTCACTTTGCTCGCAGGACACTCACAAAGTGCCTGTCTGTCCGCTAGTGACGGAGGAGTCAATGCCTGACGTTTCGGTTGACGACATTGATTTCATCCCTCTCTCCCAAGATAGTCGAATCACGACCAGCACCAAATTTTGTACTATTGCTGCTTTACTGGATACAGGTGCGCAACGCAGTATTATCACTTTTGTCTCTTTACACAGATTGTATCCAGATAAATCATTCTCTGAAGAATTATCAAGTAGCAAACAAGTCGTTTTTGTGGAAGGTAGCTCTATTCCCATTCATTTCCAAACCCACATAGATCTAAATATTGGAAAGCAGATGTGTAATGTTTGCATTAAAGTGGTACAAGACCTACAATACCCTATAATATTGGGGAGAGATTTCTTCGTTGCCGATGGCGTTGTTTTAGATTATGCACAGCGGGGTATTGCTTTAAAATTGAAACCCAAGTTGCGTTTCTCACAGACCATAAAAATCCCCACAAAGTCTGAGTATATCACCCAGGCTCGAGTTAGACCAGGTAATATGTCAGGTATTTTAGGAGTGTGCACCATCGATAGTGAATTGCCTTCGTATCCTGAGATTGCCATGGCACGGGTTTTCACGCCAGTACGAAATCAACGGGTACCTGTCAGGTTAATGAATATGGGTGACAGGGCAGTCACTCTACAACGAGGTGTTTCAGTTGGATATTTTGACCCGATCCCTCTCGGGTCTGAACTACAAGAACGTCCCTCCCTAGATCTTGCATGGGGAACTGACAGCTCTGTAGACCATGGCGAATTTGGCGATACTAGCGTTGTTCAGCATACTATTTACCTGAAGGGTTCGGTTAGCCCTATCGAACTAAGACCTTACCGGGCTGGTTATAAACAACGAGGTATCATCGATAAAGAGGTTCAGCGACTTCTTGATAAAGACATTATACGACCTTCAAACAGCCCATGGGCTTTCCCGGCGGTTTTGGTCGAGAAACCGGCCCAGGACGGCACTGTTTCATATCGCATGTGCATAGATTTCAGAAAGTTAAACGAAGTCACAGTCCCCGATTCTTTCCCACTATCTCATATACAGGACACTTTGGACAGTTTGGATGCTCGTAAATTAACCCATATCAGTATGATTGACCTCATGGGCAGTTTTCACCAAGTGAGTGTCCATCCTGACTCCCGCTCGCTTACTGCATTCATAACCCACCGTGGGCTTTACGAATACAAACGTCTCCCATTTCGCGTTATCAATGGACCCCCTACATTTCAAAGATTGATGGAAACCATGTTACAGGGTCTTACTGACCTTTGCCTCATATATCTGGACGATGTCCTCATCCACAGTCCGTCTTTTGAACGCCATCTAGCGGACCTCACTCAGGTTTTCACACGTTTCATGAAGGCCAAGTTGAAGCTCAGAACCGATAAGTGTTTCTTTGCAAGGAAACAGGTCAAATATCTGGGACATATTATCTCCAAAAATGGCATAGAAGTTGACCCCGGAAAGACGAAAGCTGTCGACGATTACCCCGTCCCGACGTCTTGCAAAGACGTTAGAGCTTTCTTAGGTTTGTCAGGTTATTACCTTAGATTTGTTGAAGGCTATGCAAAAATTGCACAACCTCTCAACATTCTCACCAGCAAGAAGAGTACTTTTGAGTGGGATGATGCGAAACAGTCAGCTTTCGAGGCTCTCAAAGCTAAGTTGGTTTCCGCACCGATTTTGGCTTTCCCTCGAATTGAGGATAACAACCTCTTTATTTTGACCACGGATGCTAGCCTTTTTGCTATTGGCAATGTTTTGAGCCAAATGCAGGACGGTTTTGAACGGGTGATAGCATACGGAGGTCGTGCCCTGAATCCGGCAGAACAGAATTATACGTGCACCGAACGTGCACCGAACGTGAGTGCCTCAGCATAATAGCTGCCTTCAAAATGCACGAACCCTATCTCAAATTTGATAAATTCACTATAGTCACCGACCACTCCGCTTTGCAGTGGTTATTTCGGTCTGAACCTAAAGGACGCTTGGGGAGGTGGATGTTGACCTTGCAGCAGTTTCTTTACGAGATCGTTCATAACCGGGGTAATTCCATCCCACACGCTGACAGCTTGAGCCGTCGCATGTATCCCCCTGAATCCAATCCTACCGCAGAGTTGGAACTCAAGCTAGCGGCTGTGTCTGATCTGACTGCTAGCGCTGATACGCCCCATGACGCCCCGAACAATGACGCGGAAACTTCTTGCTCAGGTTGATGATTATTACCTGAAGGAAGGTGTTTTGTATCATCTCTATATCATGCCAGGTAGAGGTCCTGCGAAGGATAGGTGCAAAACACAATTAGTTATCCCACCCACTTTGCACCATACCTTGCTCGAAGCTTTCCACGATAGCTCTGTGGATGCTCCTTTAGGAACCGACAAACTTTAATCGACCATACGACAAAAGTATTATTGGCCCGGAATGCACAGTGATATCATGAATTGGGTTCAATCTTGTCACGTTTGTAGTAAAACAAGCAAACTCCCGAAGAACAGACAGGGTTCGCTCCAGCCCATCCCTGTTTCACACCCTTTTCAGCGTGTCCATACCGACCTCATAGGCCCCTTGTCAAAAATGGACCGTGGGAATAAGTATATCTTAGTCTTCCAGGATGCCCTGACCCGTTTTCCTGAGGCTTTTCCCTTACCAGATCAACCGGCTGTTTCTGTAGCCGAGCGTCTTTTCGAAGACATTTGGTGCCGATGGGGAAATGTTGAGTCGATTGTTAGTGATCATGGTGGTTGTTACGCCAGTATAATTGCCAAAGAACTTTGCAAGTTAATGCAGGCCAGAAAGGTCATGACTACACCCTATTGTCCTCGCAGTAATGGCATGGCCCAACGAAGTGTGCAGTCAATTTCTAAAAATTTGACGTGCCTTTGTCACGATAAGCCTACATCTTGGGATTTATTCCTACCCTCAGCCTTATTCGCCATGAGAGCTTCTGTACATCAAGCGACGATGTATAGCCCTCTATTCTTAATGACGGGTCGATATGCTAAGCATCCCTTCGAGACAGCACTGCCTGACCCTGCCCACCCTAGTCCTTCAGTTCGCCATTATGTAAGGAACACGTTTGAACGTGTCGAGAGGGCACGTAAGTTGGCCAAAGAAAATAATGAGATCATGCAGTCTAAAATGAAATCTTATCACGACTCAATGAATAGAGGTTGGCATTTTCAGGTCGATGATAAAGTGTGGATTTATTCTCCCCCCACAAAAGTCCCTGGACGAAAGCTTAAATCGCCATATAGCGGCCCGTATTACTTGATTGAGCAAACTACACCGTTGAATTTTAAGGTCCGTACTTGCGATACCCATATAGAGCCGAATTCTTCAATACATGTCAATAGATTTCGCCCTTGCATCACACGTTTTGATTGCCCTGTTTCCGCTCCAATTTGAAGACGGTGTTCCCACGGGAAATGACCTTCCGAGTGACACCATCCCGCCTTCGGACCTTTTGCCAGAAGTCGACCCAATAGTTTCTCAAGGCGATATTGGAGATATACATGCTATAGACTCGCATAATTCTGACACAGACAATGATGACGACGAGTCCGATTCTCATTACGAGGTTGAAGGAATTCTGAAACAACGAAAAGGTTCCCAGGAGATGGAATACTTGATTAAATGGAAAAATTATAGCAAGCCCAGAAAGATGTACTTTCTGACCCCCCTCGTTCCATTCGTGAACGAAAGAAATAAATGATTTGTTCCCCGCTTCGATAGTGTTCACTTATTCCACATTTATTATTCATGACATTTCCCGCTATCAGAGGCGATGTGTTTCACTACCCCACGGAATATGTTCTCTTAGTTAAGTCATGACCCACATTCCGATTTTGTGCCAGCCCCGTGTGATTGAATCTCACAAAGACACGATGACCCACATTCTCGTCAAACTCAGTCGTTCTCAGTACAGTTCACATAAATTTGCCTCACTTATTTGTGTTGCATATTGTATTAGTTTTATTGGACTGCGCTTTATGAAATATGAACTGCGGTATCAACTATTTATTGTTGTGTTTGACCGATCCAGCCCGTAACATATTGAACGAACCATTCTTCTTTTGCCAACAATGCTTCCATAACTATGGCCACTAGATCAGAGATAATTATGTATCATAAATGCCCTTTTTAAACTCGCTTTGTATGTGCCGATTGCCCATTTTCATTGTGACTCATGACAGGTATTTCACCAAATTAGGAAATGTGCGCGACGGATGCGTGGATGCGCGGTGCATGTGTACCGGTGTGGTGTAGTTGATTTCATTCGTCTCCGACCTCACTTCTCTCCTGCACTCGGCTGCGCTAACATCTCCACTACATCCTGCGTACTCCATTTCTTCTTCATCACTCTTCTTCATATCTCATACCTCAAGTTAACTTGCGTGTTGCTGACTGGCCAGTGATTTGAGTTGAAACTTTATACAGATTAACCGTGAGTATTCTCGATTCTTCTATTGTTTCCTCATTTTTCTTTTCATATTTTGGCTTCTCTGACTGTGACTTCACGACTTTCCGACTTGGGCTACAATACTTATACATTATATACGCATATTCTATGCTTGTGCATTCCTATGCTCATGATGCGAGATGTTTTTATTTTCCTACCATATTTCCGTGACAGTAAATAAGTTGCGATGACGGTGCATTCCACGTGAGGTAGTTGACTGTTCTGGCATAATCCTGGAAGATTTCGACATGACGTTCGTGAAAACAGGTGACATTAGTGATGTCTATATTATACATGGTAAGGATTTGATAGACATACAGATTTGATTGACATACAGATTTGATAGACATACAGATTTGCTACGGGCTATGCTATATGATTTCCGTAACAGTAGATAAGTTACGTTGACAGTGCAGCCACGACGTGGTAGGCCTGACCGTTTTAGTATAATCCTGAAAGATTTCGGCATTACGTCCGTGAAAGCAGGTGGTACTATGGAAATACTGATATATACATTTATTATTACTGAGTAACCGAGATAATTGATACTATGGATACACGATGATACATACATTGTTCCTACTGACAGAATGAGATAACTTATCTTTTTGAGATTTGATGCTATATATATAACATGACTGTGAAGTAGAGACGACTGGTTTTCTGATAGTTATGGCACACTCCTTACATATGTTACGATGAATGACCCTTCCGACTTTTTGCTACTTATACGGATGCTGGACTAAATCACACACTTACTCATCTTGACGGACTATACCGTTTCTGACTCGGAGTTGTCGACATTTATGTATATGCGAATGTTGGCCGATAGATTCTTTTATATATATATATAAGAATTGTGTAATTGCTTCATACTCCACTTCGATTTGTGTTCCCTTGATAAATTTGGTTAATGTTCGATACTTGTGTACCGGTTATGTAGTATTAGATTTTTGAATTAATTTGATTCCATGCATTGCCTGATACTAATCTTCCTCCTCTGTGACTCTTCCGTCTGTCCCTCAATTTGCTTCTGAAAACGGGCGACCCCACCTTGTCCCTCACTGCTCACAGTATCGCCCAGCCAACCCCCCTGTTCAGACGCTGCCTTCTTACCTCACGATATATCCTGTGGCTTATCTGTCGGGCAATTCGCCTTCTACGACCTCTGTCGTTCAACTTTGCCCTAAGTGCAAGGAGTGTGTGCGAATACAGGAATTCACTTTGACCCCTGTCCGTTACATAAAGAGGTTGACTAAGGGCCCTCACCATTAACATGTTCGTTCTATGCTTGCTCTTGCTGGGTGTTCAAGCGGTGGCGACCGTTACTGTCTTGGCCCGACCAAACGTCGGTGCCCTTCTCATGAAGCAAGGTTATGTGGCCAATAGCGCGGCAACTTGGCAGGTTACTTTTGCTGTCCCTCATCTTGAACTACCGGCCTCCACACCCCCATTTAGTAAGTGTGATGATTACCCCAGACGTAGACGAGATATATCTCCTGCACAGGGATTTTGCAACACTTTCCGTTCACTCACGGCTGCGTACCAGAATTTGAATGATTCTTTGACGAGCCATATCCACCATTATTGGCGCTCCATTAAGAAACTTTGGCCAGTCTCACAAGCTCCTGTCCATGACAATGGTAGGCATAAACGCTCATTCCTGCCGTTCGTAGGATCGTTTCTTGGTTCTGCGTTTGGCTTAGTCACTGATAAACAACGCAACAAGCTCGTTCGTAGGGTCGACATCGTTGAGAGTAATTCCAAGCACCTTCAGTTAAACCTTCACGCTTTACATGACCAGACGTCTACTCTAATCAGGGTTACAAACGAGCGGCTAGATATCGTTTCCGACGGTGTAGTGAATAATACTTTGAATATTGCTAGGCTATTACAGAATAGTGTAGAAATGTTTCGCAGGTTGGAAATAGTTCAGGTACAAACGGATGCACAGCGACTCCTGTTGAAGTCTTTGGCTGACTTTACTTATGCTAGTGTTTCTGAAATAGGTCATATTCAGGCCCTCACACTTTTAGAATCGGAAGTGCGTGCAACTTTACTCGCTTTGGAAACTATCGCTGACAATAAGCTATCACCCATTTTAGTTCCCCCGGATGTTTTACATATGTCCATGAGACAAGTTGCTTGTCTATTACGAGTACAATATCCAAATTTCAGACTGATGTATGACCAACCAAGCGCTATCTATGCAATACCAGGTGTTACAACTCTTAGCAGTGACTCTCATCTTTATGTAGACGTTAGTCTGCCGCTTGTTGTGAAGGACAATGCTTTTACTATTTACGAAATAGCATCCTTTCCAATACCAAGGGGCAGTCCAAAACCAAACCAATTCACATGCATTACAGGTTTTTTGGACTTTATTGGGATATCCCGTGACGAGAGATTCTATATCGAATCTCGCAGAGTATTTCGGCTCTGGTGTTCGTCACTGCTACAGGTCTTTTCCAGAATATCCTACCGATATTGTTACCCAGTGAATGGTTGAGTATCCGTCGTTGGGGAACGTGGACGGGGGATCAATACTCTACCACTCGATAGATACTCTAAACTACTCTACTCTACTCTGCTCTACTGTACTGTACTGTACAACAGGCATAGCTCGCTAACTCGCTGGCTGTGAGATCGGGCGCGGATCCTAGCTTCCCTATATACCCTCATGAAAGGTTAGACAGGTAGTAAGGACTACAGACACAGGATATGCTCTACACAATGGTTACCTTTATTCAGTGCTGTGATTCCTCCTTGTCTGGCTAGGCCGGCATGGCAATGAGCGAGGCATGTGAACTACCTTAATGCGTGATACTCATGAGACCCTATCTATGCACAAAACACCCAAGTCTATACAGTTACGATACTGAGAGTCGTGGATCTTCCGTGGCTCACGCGGTCGCTGGATCTCTGCTTCTCCGATCTTGGAACTCTGAACTTCTGCCCTTCTGCTCCTCGATCCAAGGGTTGCGCGCCTCTTTTAAGGGACCACTCCGCGTCATCTGTGGGGCCTGCCTACGTGGCTTCCTCATGCGTCATCAGATGGACTCGTCTTTGCCTGCGTATCCAACGTAGGCTCGTCCGCCTGCACGTGATCCCTTAGAGTGGTGGTTATGGCGGCTCGTCATCCATCCGTATCGTTCGTGAATGTCTATGAATGTCTATATATTTCCAAGAGTCTATGGGTGTGTATTCTATATCCTACAATATTCCTTCGTGTGCCTTATCTATATTTACGGGAATAGTCCGTGACATCATGTTGTATTGCCAAGTTGACTATCTGGTAATGAAGTCCCCCCCCCCCCCCCGTTTTGTCAGGGATTTACAAAACTGTTCATTCTTAGTCATTGGACATAGCGAGCCTTGGCTAGTTTCATGCCAACTTGATGTTACACCAACCGAAGTAGAACTCTGTTCATTTTGTACACTCATGCTAGGATGCGGTTGCAGTATGCGATCGAGCTCTGGTGTTTACATTCCACTAAGTCTCACTCATTGCGATAATAAACTGATGACTCGTGTTGAGAAGTCCTATACCACTAATTTGCTATTTATCTCGCTCTTTCACAATAAGTCTGTCACACAGGGCATGACGGCAAACACGCTGTTTGATGACCCGCTGAAGTTGGATGTTCTGGACCTTGATCTACACACCTTTGTGTCCCGCCAGGGTATGTTCAAAGCAGATCTTAATCGTACTGCCTCAGCGTGGCAGGACGCTCAAGTACCCTACATTGACCCCTCGTGGTCTTTGCCAGGTGGTTTTACCATATCTGATGATATGAACTGGCTTGGCGATAGGTTGTGCAGTTTATTCATCCTCTATGGTAGATATGCACACCTTAAGAAAACTATTCTGTTGTTTCAACAAAGTCAGGTCCCCGCTGAGGATGCTACACCCACCTATGCCGGCCTGCATAGGCTCAACTTGATCGATGTGTTCAGTGTCACAACCCTGTTCATTGTTATTTTTGTATTTCATCTTCAGAAAGCTTACGTTTCACATCAGAATAGACATGATCTGACATCTGTTATGCGAATGTTTGACCGAGAGACTAAATGCCCTCAAACTCGGGTGTTACTTGAGTTATTTTCCGGCACCTCTCGTGTCGTTCTCCTGGTCACCGAAATTTTGACCTTCCCGGGATACATCAAAGTCCTCCCTGGCGAAACTATGCCTCACGCTGAGCTTTCCAATGGATGTCTCCATACGCATTTGATTATCGACTGGGACATTACCATGTTGAGGGACATTGTGAACTCAAATTCCACATGCCATCTGTTATCAGTGTCCCGTTTCACCTCAAATTTCGTACCAGAACTGTCTTGTCCACTCCATATGCCCTGAATCTCTTAATTGGATGATTATGTCCTCCGCAATTTACCTTCTGATCTGCCTCTCTGGCCGCGTGGACACATGTTCACCCCCCTTAGCAGAAAGGCATTGTCGTCACCAGTTGACCCCCGTGGGCTGACGAAGAATGGTATATCCAAATTTGATAGGCCGAAATTTCCCTCTCTTGATCAACTCTGTGAGGAACAATCCGACCACAAGGTCGAGCAACCTGTGAGCATTCTCGCTCCGGCCAAATCCATGTCTGACTTTTCAAGAACCCCCTGTCAAAAAGGTCAGGTGGGGCGATCATGTTCGAACCAAAAGCATGCCTGGCAATTTCCCTATTGCTTTAGAAGGACAGTCGTGAATCATTATGATATAGATGGAGCCAACCTCCAGGTTAATTTATTCACCCCTCAGTTTCCTTTTCAGAAATAGATACGCCAAGCGCCCAACCCTTTTTCTAACTGTCGGGTAAGTATGTCTGTCGACACGCCTCATCCCCAGGTAAGTTCTCCTTCTCAGAGTAGTCACATTATATCCATGGATTCCCCGAAATTCAAAATTGATCTACAGGAATTGCGGCATCTTGCTGCTAATGTGTGTGATGCCCCTGGCCACACTCTTCCTCTTCCCATAATCTCTCAGATTTTTCTCAAGGTCAAAACAAATACAGCCCTTACTGGTTTATTGGCTTACTATGTTCTGTGATGCCATGTGTGATGTTTGTTTCCAAATCAATAAACCTTGCTGCAATAATTGCTTAGAAAAACTAGCTTTCTGTTTTCTCAAATTATTTCATTGGTCTCATTCAATGTCGTGGGGCTATGCCGAAGCGTTGTTCGCCGAGCTTTAACCTATTTTAAACTTGAAGGCAAAGACCATTATTCAGTTAAATATCTTAGAGCTTTGACTGCTTTAGACCCATGGATGTCTTGTACTATGCTTCCCACTCCTAGAGATACGGATCACACATATTCCCGCTCTGCAGGTTGATCACTTTGTTAGTTACCTAGCTGACTACTGATAAATTTGCATGTGACCTTGTTTTAGACAGCTATATACGCTCTTCTTTTCTTCATGTCCGCTGTGGCATTTCTCTCTATCCACTCAGTCTTAGACAGGAATTGTTACTGCGTTTTGCAGAGTTGTTGTGTTCTGTTATCTGTTTCAGATGGTGTATCCCCAGGACCCAGCAGATTTCCTTGCCCATCACGCCACCCGGCGTGAACGGTTCTTTATTGAGGTATGTAGCATGTCTCTATCCGATTTGCTTATGGAGGAGCGACTGACTTTCGAATCAGTCATTTCTCATCGGGAGGGAAAGAGTGCTCTTGTAGTAGGACGGCCCCGTTGCCTGATCTCCTTACGGCAATCCTTCATACCCCGCCTGAGTTACACTGGGACCTACATGGCCCACCTTTGAAATTTAAAGGATGCAACTCAGACCCACTCCCCCCCAGATCACGCGAACAATTGATTATTCTTTCAAATGATTTGTTGGATTCATGGCCTTAATCAAAATTTTTTTCTCCTTGCCCTACCCTTAGGACTATACTGCAATACGCCCTGATCCCTTTTTCGGAGAATATGGCTTCTTTCATCTCCCATTTGTTCCCACATGTCCCCTCCCAGATGCCATTTGTAATAAACATATTTTGGATTCCCCCTTTTTAGTGATTCAGATGCTCTGTTTATTAAAACAGCTATCCATATTTTTACCAACCCGCTCCATACCATCCCAGTAATTCCTGCAGATCATGTTGACACACCCAACCTTTTCCCATCGCCCCCTCCCTTGTCTCCGAAACCCAAACTCTGCCTCCATAAACCGGATAGCATTCGTTCCCCCTGAACCTGGCCTTTGTGTGTCTCCCCCCCCCAAACTCTTGGCCTTTTACCACTTCACGCAGACCCCTATGGGATTGTGTTTCACGTCCGTTACCTCCTCCAACCCTTCAAATTAAATCCTCATGGATCCCGAAATTAAAGAAATTGGTTCAATAAAATATTTTTTTATTTTTTTTTACAACCTGCATAACACATTTTTTTGGACTCAACAATAACAATTGTTCTGTACATCTTGTCACTTCTGTATACCCCTATCACCCAAGTGTTTCATTACGGTACCTCACCGGTCCGTAAACAGTTTATTACCCTTTATCTTCTCTGCATGTTCACTAAAGTCCACATAGACAATGTCCTGAGAATTTTTTTCTGTCAATCACACAGTGTTTTTTTTAATTTTATTTTTTGAAATATCACAGGTCAATATCTAGCACCATTTTTATAGTCCATGACCTCAGGCGCAGATCTCACATATGTCCCATTCGTTTGTTACCATTCAGTACTTTATGGCTTTGTCCTTTCACACCAAGTTCCATAATTATTTGCCCCCATATGAGACGATCACACGCCCAATAGTTCACATTCCATGCCCTTTCTGTCACTCTGACAGTCTTTCATTACTGACCCATGACGCATCAGGTTTGATGGCCTGCCTTGTTCAGGTTTGATGGCCTGCCTTGTTCAGCTTTTTATAAGCATAATTTATATTGTTGGAACAGATACGTCTCACTTCTGCTAGTATCGCCCTTGAACCTCTGCGTTTTCTCTCATTGTGGAATACGGCGAGCCCTGATTCTGATCCGTCTTCACTTGCCTGTCGTGTATTCTCATGACAATTACTTGATGATTCAGCTTCTCAGTCTCGTGGTGCTAGTGTAGGATATAGATTACACACCCAGAGACTCTTGGAAACATATAGACATTCATAGACAGTCACGAACGCTATTGATGGTTGATGAGTCACCATAACCACCACTCTGAGAGATCACGTGCAGGCAGACGAGCCCATGTCGGATACGCAGGCAAGACGAGTCCATTCAATGACGCGTGAGGAAGCCACGTAGGCAAACCCTACAGATGACGCGTAGTGACCCCTTAAAAGAGGCGCGCAACCGTTGGATCCGGCGGATGAACAGACGGAGATAGAGCGACCACTTGCCACAGAAGATCCATGACTCTCAGTATCGTGACTGCATAGACTTGGGTGTTTTGTGTATAGATAGGATCTCATAAGTATCATGCATTTGGGTAGTTCACATGCCTCGCTCATTGCCATGCCGGCCTAGCCAGACAAGGAGGATTCACAGCACCGAATAAAGGTAACTATTGTGTCGTGTATATCCTGTGTCTGCAGTCCTTATTACCTGCCACCTTCACTTGGGTATATAGGGTAGCTAGGATCCGTGCCCCAACTCACAGCCAGCGAGTTAGCGAGCTATGCTTATTGTACAGTACAGTACGGTAGAGTAGAGTAGAGTATCTATCTATTGGTAGAGTATTGATCCCCCGTCCACGTCCCCCAACGACGGATACTCTCCATTAGTGGGTAACACTACACTCTCAGAAAAAAGTGTCTAAATATTAAACACAAAATGTGTCACAGTTTTTATTCACATATATGTGCGTAGATGTTTAGGGAAAACATTTTAAATTAGACACTAAAATGTGTCTAAAATTTATACCCAAAATAGTGTTTAATAGCCTGTCACAGTTTTTAAACACAAAAGCATGTTTAGTTGTAAAAATGTGTTTATTGAAATCATTTTATGCTCACATAAATGTGTCTACATTAAACATTTTCTCAATCATCATTTACACCAGAGCTAAAAATATATTGATACCATTTCATATACCACTATATCTTACATGATCACTTCACAATGCTAATATTTTCTTCATTACAAAAATAATAATCTAATAGTAATACTGTTTTCCTTTAATATGACAGTCATTTCAATACTGGTTTCTTTAATCATCTCGCGCTTCATTGTGGTCAGGTGCTCCTCGTACTCCTCCTTTGGAAGCTCCACATCCAGTATTGTAGGCGCACATGACCGACTCGACATCAGGCTCTTGGACTTGGCGACCGGAGTCTGGGGTGACTGGTGTGTGTCGAGGCTCTTCCTCTTTCTGCCAGCTCGGGTGTTCCGCATCTTTCTGCTGACATCGCTCATCAGAAGACTCTGGAAAGAGAAATGTCACACAACTATCAATAAATGATCATAGACATGCAAATATGCTGGTGAGCAGAAAAACCTTATTATGAAAATCTTTATAATGGATACAACCTGTTTCTTTCTCATTTTGGAATATATCAAAAAATATTTCAAAACAAATGTCTGATAGAATAAGATGAATAATTGTATACATTCCCAGTAAATCTTTGAAATTCACACCAGAATTACTTGTCTTTATTGTCAAGCATTGTTATACAGAATTTACATGTATCTATAATCTTACCCAGGGTTTAGGTCCCTGCCTCTTGATGCTTGGGTACTGAAGGTAGAGAGTAGAGCCGAGCTGCTGGTAGTCAGTCTGGCTCCTCATCCTGCCGGGCATGTCTATATAAAAGTTTGATAATCGTATAAATATAAGAAAATGATGTAAATAACATTGAGAAATTACAATCTTTGCTTACACTTACAGAACTGCCTTAAATTCATCTATGAGTATGACCTGTGATCTTTGTGAAAGCAAAGGACAAAATGATGCCCCCTGGTGGCTCTTACACAGGGTGATTTGAGAGCTTTGAGCTTGCTGAACGTTGTGAAACTCAAAGATTCCAAGCATACGTTTTCATGATAACATTCAATCATTTGCAACACAGATTCTATGTGTACTTACCCCCAGAGTGTCCCTCATACAGGCGAGATCTTGTGTTTCTCTTCAGAGATTGTGCCCCATCTTTCAAACTGCCCCATCTTTCAAACTGCAGGATGGCGGGAAACTGGGTCACGTGCCAAGTAGGTCAGGGCCAGCCAGGCACCCCCACGCTCCCAGCACATGCAGCCAATCAGGCCCGCGTGGCCCGCCAGTGTGTGGGCCTCAAGCCTGCTGCCAGGCAGGGAGGAAGATCTGCTCGCCAAGCTGATAGCACTTTGACATCTCTGACTCCAAGCTGCTATTCTGGCATCACAAACTAACTTTGTTCTTCTTTGGACATAATAGTGTCAGACATGCATATAACTCTGACAACATGGACTTAGATTCAAGTTTGCATTTCAACAATAAAAGCCAGTAATCCCCCAGAGACAGGCTCATATCCTGTGTTTGTTGAGTGATTATTTCACTATACACGAAAATGTGCGCAACTTTGACATGTAAATAAAGGAATACACACAATGAATGTCCTGTTTGATGTTAGCATCAAATATACAATGAAAATACATTCCAACGCAATTATAATTGCAATAAAGTTATCTCAACTATAGGTTTATGAGCACAACACAAAATAGTTGATTTTAGCTCTTTTTTCCATGTATTGTGCAACTGCGTATAGTGAATACACATGTAGAGGAACGGGCCTGGAGTGTTTACTTGGGAAATTGTGATTATCTTAATCAGTAATTAGCAGGCGCTGGCCTTATCTATACCCCATTATGTGTATACTTTGGACAGTTTTTACCGAGAGTGTAGATTGCATCAGGTGTTGATTAACGATGTGAAGAATGAAATTTTACAGGTTTCAAAATTACATGACATCAAAATTCTGAGAATCTTTATAAATATATGATCCCAATTTTGACATAAAATTTTGCATTTTTGACAAATTTTGATATAATTTGGAATATTTAATTTGGAATTTTGAAATTTAGATTATATTAGTTTGTGACTTCCCAGATGAGCGACACAGGCAAATCATTGTCTATAACTCTACGATAACTTTCTAGGATAAATACAAATATACAACATCTAACTCTAACATACAAAACTAACTTAACCTACTTTAACTATGAACTATTAACAATAATAAAAATCTGGGTTAAAATACTTCTTTCTTTGAGAAGCACGAATCACAGTGCTGGCCTGCATCGCTCAACTGAGGTAATTAAAAAACCCTGAAATTATCCGAAAAATATTCCCTACCCCAGCCTAACTACCTATCCCTCCCACGCTATTATAACCTCGGGACGGCCACTCCCTCCATCTCCTCTTCCTGTGCCTCTCCTCTTGCGAGGCGTCTCCACGTCAACCACAGCTGAAAAGAGAAATATAATTCTTGCAGTTATCTTCATCTTCACTCTTTGACCCCCAATTACATTTTTACTATGCAGGCTATTTCAGATTTATTTTTTAGGACTCTCTTATGAATTATCATGTTTTATTCCCTATTCGCATTCTCTTTACCATTTTTCAATCATGATGAATTTTCCCAATTTTTCGGAAATTATTATCAACTCTTTCACCCCGACGTCCAATTCTTTTTCTCCAAATTGTCCATTCCATTTACTCATTTACTCCTGTTGAATTTTTCCCAATTATTCCTGGAATTCATTCCTAACTCTTACACCCCCATATACGTTCATTCCTTTACCCCATTCCCTTTTCTTTTTGTGAAATTTTTCTTATCTGCCCTATACGTTTTAATTAATTGCATTACTGTTTAACATTAAATCCTCTTGTTCTTTTTCAGCTGCATGATTTGATTTTTACTCTCAGCTTGAGGACCGTTATATTTTTTTTTGCTGTTCTTGGCATAGGTATTGTTCGCTACTTGCCCCAGGGATCGACCTTTGACCCTTCATGCATATGCACTTTAATCGATCGACCTGTGACGTCATCACGTCGGTGTAAGTTTCCATCTTTGATCTTGAAACATCTTCCCAAATAAAGATAAAACATTAATATCTTCACTTCTACTTTAAGCCATCATCTTTTCACGAAATTGGAAACTATAACACCGCCAGTGGAATGCACGCTGAACCGCACCATGTCATCGCTTTTGACGAGGTACTTTTGTCGAGTGTTTTCTGATACTTTATTGAACCGGTAATTTTTCATTGAATTTCATACGGATCCAAAGTGATCATTGTCATGGCTTCCCGCGTAAATGCTCATCTTCGTAACCCGACCACTGACATCCCTGTTCTTTTCACCAATGTATCTTCATTTTAAAAGTATCTGCATTTTAACCTCGAATTTTTTCATAATTTCACAAGTCCTCATATTCTCTTACGCTGATGGTTCAGTGCCGGTGCAATCTTTGTCTCACGATGCACCGGCATCTCTTCAAAAACTTCCTAATAACTATCTGAAAAGTTGGATAAATTGAAAATTATGTACTTACGTTCACACCCCGCATGGCCAGCTCTAGTAGGAGGTGGCCCAGGTCGTACCAGGACCACCTCCCTTGTACAAAATCCTGGAGGAGGCCAACAAGGACCTCCTCCGTTATGTTAAATACGCCCGGCATCTTTTCTCTTCTCTTGTTCGTCTGCGAATGATCCGCGCATGAACCCACGACACGGTGGTGCTCCGTATTTTAGGTCTTGATTCAGCATTTCTCCCACAAATATAATTAATCATAGAGAACCTGTTATCACCTCATTTGTGATGACTGTTGTATATTTGATTTTTTTTTTTCTTGCTTCTTTTTTTCCAACAATGGTATTCCCCTTTATGCCAGCTCACATCACCCTGCCCTGTGTGATCCACTTAAAATTAAAATTCTTTGATTGATCACCCCATACCCATCCCCTGTATATACTTCTCCCATGATTTTTAAAATATCTTGATTGGTTAGGCAGAACGTTGTTTTTCCCGTCCTTGTGATCTGATTGACCACCATTGTTTATACACCCTGGGTCAGTTGAAATTCTCCTTTTTTCCAAGGCTTATTTCATGTTTTGAATGTACTAAATATCCTACTATGATCTGTTTTTCCAATAATACATTCTTTAATATAATTGACTGTTGTAAACTCTTTATTACTTTCTATTACGTACTTGTAATGTAAGTCAGATAGGATTTACACTTCGCTGTTAGGTACTATTTTTGCTATTATATTAGACCTTTTTTGTCATAAATTGAATGTTGTACTGGTTATACACTTATTATGTTATATATTGTCTTAATTGTTTTGATATCTTTATATAGGTACCGTATTACGCTGATATATTAGACTTATCACGCCTTGATGTTGCCTTAGTTGTAAGACACCGAGTCCGCGCATGTGAGTAGGTTCACACTTCAGATTAAGATTGAGTGACATATGACGCCACCTTGACGACAAGGTCCCGCTTTCCTTCATGAAAGCTAGAGTTGCACGTAAAATTTTGATTTTTTGATAATTTATTGCATATATATTTGATGTGATAATGATGTACTTGTTTGACGTTGCTCTCTTATGTACTTTTTTCAAATGACCATCAGCCATCTACAATAGCAGGGCCACGGGCCGTGGCGCAGTTGGTTAGAGCGCCAGCTTATTAGCACCAGTTCCTCTGTGGTGATCCAAAGGTCGTGGGTTCGAACCCCGGCCGTGCCGAGATTGAACTCATGATACAATTTCCCACATGAGCTGAGGCCCGTGCCAAAAGGGTTAACCCATTGTCCTTGTAAATCTGTGACCGGGTGGGTTGTCATGTCAAGGACCTGCGACATGACAATTCAGTGAGGCAGCACTATGATCTGCTACAAGTAGGTCTCATCATGAAATGACTGAAATACTGTTGAAACAAACAAACAACAAACAATCTGATCCACTCACTCTTCACTATTGGAGTCTGATTATGTTCACTTCCGGTTTAGATAATGACCTAATTTCTGAACAAAAATGGCAGGAATTCAAAATGTGTCAGCACTGTTTTTTTCATCTGAAGCAAAAAGGATTGGTTGGAATAGAAAAAAGGTGGAAGGCATATTTGTGAGGAAAGTTGAGGAGGGCAGAAAACAAGTGATCAGTCAGACTGGCAGAGAATTGAGGCCTACAGTGAACCAGATAGCTCTTGACTTGAGTGATTATATCAACACTGCTGTGTCAGTCAATGATCCAAGTAAGAGACCTGCAGAGAGGAGCCGATATGTAACAACAGCTGTGTTTTTTTTTCTTCCTTGTTAATGTTAAATAAACAAAAATGGTTATAGTCCTATAAGCAAATCAATATTGTCAACACAATGGGATGTTTAGAGTACTATCAGATGTCATCGTGGCATCCACTCTCTAAATAACTAGCCCTTTCCTTAGGATATCTTCTGCAATCTTTTATTTGCATTATAAACATTTCTGTGCAGTGAGGGGTGGTTTTTAGGCTGAGTAGTACTTCAGAAAAACAATCTGGTTTTTAAATTCACCTGCCTTCATGGAATTTCACTGTTTGCATAATTTTGGGGAGGCATTTATTGAAACCTCACCATAAGTATTCCTTACCTATTTTTAAATATGTTGTTCAACTTCTAAAAGAGTATAATGATAAAACAAAGATGACTTTTAAATTAATCACTAGAAATTTTCAAATGTTTGTAATAGTAAAAATGCCAGGAAACATCACCAGATAATTTTGCTCCCCCCCTCATTTAACTACATTGGAAACAGGTAGCTCGGCATCCTTCAGGAACTCCCTTGTCAGAGTATAAAGGTTGGTGTACCAGCTGCACCCCCTAGTGCAATTTTGCACTCTCGGTGGGATGCAATTTGGTTTTGCCGAGTAAACTTATAGATGTAGATGTTGATAAAGACACTATTAAGACAGTGAAAACTCATTTCCCACAATAAAAAAAAGTGAAATGTTGTCACATGGTAACATGGTAACGTAACTGCACTGTTGGCCACACAGGCAACTTACTTATATGCTGTGCTTTAATCCTGACCTCAACATCAATCAGATGATAAAAAATGATCCTTATTCGTTCATTTTCCAAGATCTCTAGGATTATAACATACTTTCAGACATATATAGTGTCATATTCATTTCTGCAGCTTGCACCCATGGTAGAAAGAGAGTTAGGACATTGGTCTAAAGCCCTGACATCTGGAATGAAAGAAAGTGGAGGTGAAAGCAGGACCCCATTCCACATCAAATTCTACAGGGATATTCCATCTGAAGTAAACTAAAACATGCTGCTATTCATTGTTTTTATTCTGCTTGAAATCGTTTATTATCATTTAATATCAATTATTTATTGCAATATAATTTGTTTTCAAAACACAAACACAAAAAACTTTATTTTTGTAACATTTATTTTGAGCAATTATGATGTTCATTCAAAAACATTTGACAACTTACACATCGTGACTAGGTGTTTTTACATTACTTACAATAACCAAAAAAATAAAATTGATATACTTAAACAAAACATTTTAACAACTTACACAGTGACTTGGAACATTTCATTACTTATAATAACAAAGAAACAACAATTTAATATGAATATCAAAATAAATCTATTTAACTATATTTTTACATATAAATAAATATATATATAGATATAAGGAATCTGAAAGATTGTAAATGAAATGTTAAAACTTAAATCGATAACATAATATGTACTTCCCAAAATATACAGAATGGTAACAAACACCTTGTATGATGACTAGTTATTTTCCATTTAAATGTTTCAAACAGTTCCTGGACACAATGTTGAATATTGATGACTCAACAAGATTATTATTTGAAATTGACCAAAGGAACTGGATGACATTTTTTCATGAAGCATTATTCCCTTTTCATTGATATTTACATTTTGATAATGAGTTTCATTCAAATTACCACAATTCTACTTTAAAAGGTAATGGATGAAATCATCATTCCCTCAACTAGAACAGGCTATGGTGTTCAACTTCACAAGACACTGGCTAAAAAAGTGATGCTGTACACACACAAATCCAAGTTGGATTTTGTATTAAGAAATGGACAAGCCAAGGGCAGTGAAATAACCCACAAAAAATTTGCTTCTGGTTGTGAGGCTTTCATAATTGCCAAGGAGGACAAGCCTTTACAAGTGACATTTTACAACAACAAAGATAGAGCTACAATATCCTGTTTTTACAGTGTTATCAACAAGTATGGTGTACCACAAAATATAGTTTAGAGGGCAAAACTTTGTAAACATTTGAATTCTAAAATCTAAAATATGACTTAATAGGTAATAATCCACATTTTATATATCTCAAATTAATCAAAGAACAAGTCCTGCTGGACTATCACTTAAATCTTTGGTCCTGTTATCCTCAGATAAATGTTATACAATAATAATCCTGATTGAACTTACAGAAAACCTATTATTCTCAATAAAGATCTGAACATTTTTAATAATGACTCAATAAACTAATTAAAACACACTTTAGTGGTAGCACCTGATTTATTTGATTAAATATTGTGAAACTTTGGCAATACTTTTATTTTCACAAGCCTCCTGAATTGCCTGCATCACATCAGAGGAACAGACTTCACACTTCCCAACTGATTGCACCCGTGTGCCACAATAGCAAAATTCATCTCCCAAAAACTTTTTGGGAATAATTGCCTCTCTCTCAGGTTGTTCAAAACCTGTCTTCCTTCTGTACGTATCTTTACCAGAGTATTCTTTCTCTTGAAGAAGTTCTGCATATTCATGTCGGAATACTGTCTCCCATTTCTTCTCACCACAGACAGCTGGAGTGTGAGAGTAATACTGCATCAGCTTCTTGTGCTTGGCTTCTCTGCCTTGCATACTCACAATACCTAGCCCTACTCCAAACTTTTCAAATAATTCACGTGTGTACATTGGAACAGCTTTTCCGATGGTCCATGTTGTAAGATTCACGATTCTAAACAGCTTTTGTGCAGTGAAGAATAACTGGCAGCTGTTGTTGAGATTCTGTAAATCATCATCTGTAACTGTAATTCTTGTGAAAATGGATGCAGCTTCTCTGAGGTGAAGAGCAAGGAACGCAAGAACAAAAAGTTGAAAGTCTGAGTCATGATTTGCAGATCTCAGAGAATTAATCAAAATCATAAAATGGCGGCTGAATATCTTCGAATCTTCTCCACTAAATCTGAGTGAGAGGCTTGTCTGTTTATCTTTGTAATACTTGTGCAGTCTATACTGAATCTTATTCGCCCCAATCTGGTGCAGGGATGCTAAATAAGCTTCTTGGTCTTTCACATACCTCAGCAAACTGCAAATATAAATGTAAAATATGATAAGAAAAAAAGGTATATTTCTTATACATAAAAACTGGATATTTACATGACCATCAGTTTGTTAAACTAGTTCTCCAGCCAATATTCAGACACCAATTAATAACAAAACATTTTGAATATTTTATTGAATATTTTATAAAATTGATTCACTCAACTCATTATGCCAGTGTTGCCATCCAAGATTCATGAGATGCAGGGGCTCAGGCCAGCCCTTAAGTCCATGAACGCCCAATGGAGGCATGAACTCTGTGCGGCTGGATTGGTCAGCGATGAATTTTGTCACTTTATTTCTAGGTATTTGCAAACCTTTCTTCTGGTGTTTTTTCTTGAAGCTGCTGACAGCCTCTGCATCCTTCACTTTTTTTTCATGTGTCCACTTTTTCCATGTGTCACCAATTTCACCATCAATACAAAGAGTCTCTTTGGTAACATTTGCGAAACTTGACGGGTATGTTGAATTATTATTCAACTCACCATTGGCAATAGCCAACCATTTTTGGTCTGTGGAGAGGATTTCAAAACTGAATGACACAGTTTTACCATCAATCATGAAGGTTTTTTCCTCAATCTTGTCCATGTTGCCGGCGATGACAGATACATACTTCAGGAACTCACAAGAGCTTTCTTCGCAATTCCCTCCCATTAAGAGGAAATTGTGATTGCATGACCATACTCTCTCTTTGATATTCATAAAACTAACTAAAAATGATGATCCAGTGTTGTTGCGACCAAATGGTGCTCCATCGGCTCCAAATATGACAAAAAATGTACCTTCCGGTTTGCCAAACCACGAAAGTTCAAAATCATTTGTCAAATAAAATTTGGCAATGCTCAAAAGTAATTTTTCTAAATCACGCCAACAACCGCTGATATCTGGCAGTGGGAACACATTTAGCTGTACAACACGCCTTCTTTTAATTTCATTTTGCAAAATCTTGTAGGGTAGCAGCTTAACACTAACATCCAGCGATTTATCACTGTTTCTCAGAGACTGGTATTTTAGTCTGGAGAGTAAGCCCCCTGAATACAGGGTTGTGATGCTTCTGTGGAGCTGTTTCTGGTGTAAGGCTTCTCCCCTGAGGTGCTTCACAACGTAGTGTGCAGCTGCAGTAGCCTTCTTGGATTTTTGGATATGAGCAGCAAAGTCTAAAAGTGTACACCTGGTTTCTAATGTTTTGAACAGTCCATATTTAGTTGATCTCTGTCTTTCATCATCTGGGGCAGATACAGGAGAATGGATCTCCATGGCAGCATTAAATGTTTGTATTGTGCGTTGATTTACTTGTGATTTCTTGCATTCTTCAGTTTTCAGAATAATATCCCTTTTGGCGTACTTTCTTGGTCTTTCCATGGAATTGCTTGTGTTTTGTAGACTACTAATATCCTGTAAATACAAAACATTAAGAATAAATTAAATTTCAAATAATATTTTCTCCATAAAATATTTTGTTTTAAAATGCAAGTTAGCTGTAACATTTACAAACCTGAAGGATGCGGTGCTTCCTTTCTGTCAGAATCGTAACCTCATTTTCAAGGCTGGCCTTTTTTACTTCTTCTTTGGACATTGAATCGGCCAGGTTCTGTTGCCATTTTGACATATTCAGAATACTTTTCTCATACCCTGACTTCTGTTCTTGTAGTGTTTTACATTTGTTTTCAAGTCGTCTAACCTCAGAGAGTGAAGGAGGTGGCAGGTTATATTGGTGGTCTAACTTCAATGCCTGAAATAAAAATGTGAATAACATAAGATACCGTTATCATTCATTGTTGATAATTATCATATTTGAATGCATTATCTTTGAGAAAACTGACATTTTGGATGCCTTGTAGATTTCCTATATTGTCACTGTTTTAATTTGAAATGTAAGATGAACAGTTTCCAGCCCCAAATCATGATAATTTAAAAATATTTTTGCACAAAACCATCAAATGTGAACAATATAACATGCTGTTATCATTTATTGTTGATAATTATCATTTATGATTGCATTATCTTTGAGTAAATTGACATTTTGGGTGCTCTGCAGGTTTCATAAATTGTCACTGTTTTGTATTGAAATCTGACATGAACATATTCTTGTCCCAAATCATGAAAATTATTAAATATTTCTGACCGAAACCAACAAATATGAATAATATCACATGCCGTTATCATTCATCTTTGCTAATTATCATTTATGATTGCATTATCTTCGAGAAAACTGACATTTTGGGTGCTCTGCAGGTTTCATATATTGTCACTGTTTTGTATTGAAATGTAAGATGAACAGATTCTTGCCCCAAATCATGATAATATTTTAATATTTCTTACCAAAACCAACAAATATGATTAATATTACATGCCGTTATCATGCATTCTTGCTAACTATCATTTATGATTGCATTATCTTCGAGAAAACTGACATTTTGGGTGTTCTGCAGGTTTCATATATTGTCACTGTTTTGTATTGAAATCTGACATGAACATATTCTTGTCCCAAATCATGAAAATTATTAAATATTTCTGACCGAAAGCAACAAATCACATGCCGTTATCATTCATCTTTGCTAATTATCATTTATGATTGCATTATCTTTGAGAAAATTGACATTTTGGGTGCTCTGCAGGTTTAATATATTGTCACTGTTTTGTAATGAAATGTAAGATGAACAGTTTCTTGTCCCAAATCATGAAAATTATTAAATATTTCTGACTGAAAGCAACAAATATGATTGATATTACATGCCGTTATCATTCATTCTTGCTAATTATCATTTATGATTGCATTATCTTCGAGAAAATTGACATTTTGAATGCTTTGCAGGTTTCATATATTGTCACTGTTTTGTATTGAAATCTGACATGAACATATTCTTGTCCCAAATCATGATAATATTTTAATATTTCTGACCGAAAGCAACAAATATGATTAATATTACATGCCGTTATCATGCATTCTTGCTAATTATCATTTATGATTGCATTATCTTTGAGAAAACTGACATTTTGGGTGCTCTGCAGGTTTCATATATTGTCACTGTTTTGTATTGAAATCTGACATGAACATATTCTTGTCCCAAATCATGAAAATTATTAAATATTTCTGACCGAAAGCAACAAATATGATTAATATTACATGCCGTTATTATTCATTCTTGCTAATTATCATTTCTTAATGCATTATCTTTGAGAAAATTGACATTTTGGGTGCTCTGCAGGTTTAATATATTGTCACTGTTTTGTATTGAAATGTAAGATGAACAGTTTCTTGTCCCAAATCATGAAAATTATTAAATATTTCTGACTGAAAGCAACAAATATGATTGATATTACATGCCGTTATCATTCATTCTTGCTAATTATCATTTATGATTGCATTATCTTCGAGAAAATTGACATTTTGAATGCTTTGCAGGTTTCATATATTGTCACTGTTTTGTATTGAAATCTGACATGAACATATTCTTGTCCCAAATCATGAAAATTATTAAATATTTCTGACCGAAAGCAACAAATATGATTAATATTACATGCCGTTATTATTCATTCTTGCTAATTATCATTTCTTAATGCATTATCTTTGAGAAAATTGACATTTTGGATGCTCTGCAGGTTTCAATACATATTATTATTAATACGGATTATTACCCAATACAGATTTTTACCATATATAGATTATTACTGAATATTGATTATTTCCGTACTAGTGGTTACTGCCTTCTACTGTTTATTGCCTACTATAACTCACATATACTGTATACAGACAAATTTTTGCGACCTTTTTATTTTCGAGTTAATTCGCGCCAGGACGTCATTCGCAAAATTAAATGGACGCGAAATTGAAGAGGGGACTTGAAGAGGTAACATGCATTACGCAATACGAGGTCGTCATGTTAAAAAGCAGGAGTGACGAGGACAAGCTCTTATTTTTGGCGCGAAACAATTGGAGTCTATCAACACGCATTGAAAAATTAATATATTGCGCAATGATGGATCCCTGGCTTCTCCTCGTGTTGCGGACGTGAATTACCGTGACGTCACGTACATGATATTTATGTTTTACTTCATGGATATATTCTCGACCTGCATAATTTGTGATAATATTGGGTAAATACCTTTATTTATCATTTAAAATGCAATTAAAATCGATCCACGTGTGAAAGCATTTCTGTCAAAAAGGGAAGACACGACTCAAAGCAGTGGAGGCAATGACGAAACGCAAAACTGTGAACGCTGATAATTAGAATCAGTGAGAACAAAGTCAAAACAAAGCGTTTCGAAATAATAGACCAATAATATTGGGTAAATAACGCAATTAAAATCGTTCCACGTGTGAAGGCATTTCTGTCAAAAAGTGATAATATTATGTACTAGAAATCCAAAATTCGTGAAAATAAAACGGCGGGAACCTGTCGAAAACGGCGATGGCGCGAAAATAACTAGGCGCAAATTTTTCTCTGTATACAGTATTGTACTTGCCTCGTGTTGATGCTCCCGTATTTTGTATTGCTATCTACACCCTGTGGTTAAATTGATTTTTTTAATCATTACTAGGCTTGCTATGACCTTATTGCACCCACGTTCCTTGTCCATCCCGAGGCCCTTGCCTGCCTTGGTGTGACCCATGGTAACAGATCTTGCTTTTTCATTGATGTGAACCCTGAAATCTGTGTTCAATTTAGTTTGTACTACGTACACGGTAGATAAGCCTCTATTCATTCCAGGCATATTTATACATATATATTATTCCATGTCCAGTTATGTTCTGCGACCTTTCACCCCTAGGCATACAAACTCAATAGTCTCCTTTCATTCCGAGGTATAAAGTATTATATATACATTGAGTACATAAAAGTGTAAATACACAACCTCGAATTCACGTATGGTGTGTTCTGGTAATCAGCATGTTGTATATCTTAACTTCATCTTTTTATTAAATGATTGTGACAGATGGTATACCTGTTGTTCATTTACTTATTACTGTATTTCAATACTTTTACATATTTCACAGATCCTTATGGATGTTGTTGATTTGATATATTGCTGTTACTGTTTAGATTACCAATATTTTAATGGGTTTAATTCATTCCAACCTTACGGTATGATTGTACTGATGACATTTACCTTCATGTTTTTTTTAAGTGTTGTAACTTTTACCAAGGTATCTTATGATGTGCTAATCTTTGTTATACTACTCTGTTTTAGATTTTTGGATGGCTATTGGTTTTTCACGCCGATAGTTCGAACACTTGGAGTTGAACCTTCCATATTTTATGTTGGGTTCTTGTGCCTCCTTTCTTCCCACCTTTGATGCCTCATCTTTTTGCTGTAATGTGTAACAGGAGTTTTACAATTCCGTTTTCTTCACCTTTTGCTCTTGTTTTTTATATTTAATACTTCAATATTGGCACCTCCTTGTTTTCCCAGTATTGTTTGAACTATTAATATTGTAAATTGTTCTTATTCCATAATCTAAGTGTTGTAATTCTATTACGTTTAATATTTTACTATATCTGGTTGTTGTAAACAAAATTCATTATGATACACAACATATCCTTGACTGTATACATTTTCTGTTTTTCTCTAAAGATCCATTTTCATTGTAATAGTGGTCCTAAAATCCATCTATTATATATTTGCTATTATAAAATTTTCGTATTTTGACGACTATGAACGTAGTACTTTTTTCTCGATGTACGCTATGTCTTTAATTCTTGTACTTTTCGATTTTACAATTTTGTTCATATGTAATCTGGTCTAGGCTTAGCAACTGGCAAAGAGTGAGTTTTTTTTCATTTAATATATATACTCCCGTTTGAGCATGCGGACGTGCTTTGTCGAAGGGGAGCCGTGTGTAGGATATATATTGCCTACCTATAGACTCTTATAAACATATAGGGACAATCATAGACAATCACGATCTTTGGCAAGAAACCATATACAGTTAAGGGGGGAGTGCGCATGCGTCAGAAGCGAATGTTGGTGTTTTCATTAGGCTCCGGTTTTTTCATTAGGCTCCGGTTTTTTCTCCTAATTTTGGGGATTTTACTGGTGTTATTTGTGCCTAACACCCTTTTTGAGACTGTACACTCATTCCCAGCGCACTCAGGTTCATTCCAGTCGGTAGTTTTGATACCCGGAAATCAAAACAGGCAGATTACGATCGGCTACGCTTGCGATAGCTGACTGTCATATTGTCTTTTTGAAGGCACGGCAATCGCGACCTACATCGTGGTCTGTCTGTGTCAGATACCTAGAAAACTTACTCTCTGGTGCACCCAACCCCTGCCTACACAATCTAGGCAACCCTGACCATTTATTTTTCCACGGACGTGGTTATATTTGGTCTCTAACTCGCACACCGACTCTGAGCGGCCATTTTGAACCTTCCCTCACAGCTGCCCAAAACAATCCACGGAGGTGGTTTTTTGTGGCACTTTGAACACGTACATCTAACCACGGAAGTGGTTTCACTCTAACAATATACTACACAACTATTTCTCCACCTATGGGGATATAACAATCTCGTACAGCTTGGCTTGACCCACGGACGTGGCAGCCAGTGTATTACGTAATCATAACTTCTCGGTATGAGAACACACTGTCACAAATAACCAAGATATAAGTAAAACCTACATGCAACTGCATCTCGCAATTTCTATCCTGACTAACTACATCTGAAACCTAATACACAACTCGTTTTCTTTTTTCCCAAAGTACTACGTAAATTAATCTATTGTACGTTTTACTGTGACCTTGACCTTGACCCTGACATAAACATTCATAACTCCTTCTCGTCCTTTCCACCAGACTGCTAATCCCTGATTAGCTTTCGCCAGAGAGAGTGTCAACTATCAATCACTCGCTCATAAAACACACAACCCCCATAACCCCATAACCCCACGTCACATGCATTACCCCTTCCCTGGTGGCTTATGATATTCATTCTAGCTCTGACTGTCCACACATCAAGTACTAGATCATGGCTGCCAAGGAAGCAAACCACCGAACATGCTCACGTAGCTCTACCAATGAGGTAGTTGCTCCTCCTCCACTCCTCAATGATCCGGAGTAGAATGAACTTGTTAATATTAAGGAGGCCTATGACCAACTGAGGCAAAAGAATGAGATCACCAATCAGGCTAACCTAGCCATGAACACCAGAATTCTTCTGCTAACTAAGGAGAAATCTGACTTAGAATCGGAAGTACAAAGGCTAACGGAAGACCTGGCTAAAGCTCAACAAAAGATCATTGAACGTGATGAGGTAATTGACTCATTCTTACCTCAAGCTGCTGACCTCGACACCTGGGGGCAGAAGTCCCTCACGGCTGATCCCAACTTGAAGTCGGTCCTGATTTCCCTCCCCAAGCAGGGGTTCGAAGAGGATGTGGCCGTAGGGATTTCTAGGGCCGATGTGAACACAGGTTCGACCACAGAGTCTCTTGACTTCCTTGCTAGGCGCTCAGAGCGCCTGACCAACGCTGATCTAGTTGTAATAATCCCGGACACCACCAACATCTGTTCCGGGATGACTGGGGCCAAAGCGTATAATGACCTCAAACTACTCCTACAAATCATTAGGTCCAAGGGTCCACTCATCCTGGTCCTAACGCCTCCTCCACCTATCGTTCCTACGGCCAGGTCAAATTGGATGGTCCTGGATAGGATGCTGAAGTTCTGCCGAATCCCTGGTATGGCATACCACAGATGTATGAAGTTTTTTGGTGCGCTTAACGCGGCCATCGATGACCAGGGTCATGTGCTGCCCTCCACCGTGGAGATATGGTGCAAGATCATCAACAACTACGTAATCCCCGATAAGGTAGCTGCCATCAAAGTGCCTCAAGAGAAGAGGATTCCTCCAGACGAGGAAAAATCATCCTCCTCTTCACCAAAACCGTCCTTGTCCTCTTCCTCTGTACCAGATGACATTCCTCGCAAGAAGAAGACCACCAGCCTCCATATTGCTGTCTCCCAAAACGATGCTGGACGCATCATCGGCAAAGGTGGCGACACCGTGCGAGACTTGAGGGATACCACTGGAGCCCGCATCTTGGTCAGAAAAATCAAAAGCGGTGGCGAGGAGATAAACTTTGTTGTGTTATCGGGAACTGAAGAAGCTGTAAGAAATGCAAAAATAGCCATCAACAAACTGATAAAGGACACTGACTGACAATTTTCGCTGGAACATGTAATAACATCACATAAGAACTTTCAAAACGAGAACAGTAACATAGATTTGAACAGTTTAACTAACTTGAGAAATATGGGTTCTATTAAAGAAATTTCTAATAATAAAATGTACTGTGTGAAAACAAATAAAAAACAATGTGTCTTGCCCAAGTATATAATGCTCATGTCTATGTAAAACTATAAGCAAACCCATATCGTCTTGTACATCCTGCCCTGCCTCGACAAAAAACATCACGCTATGTGAAGCCCATATGTCTGTTCTCAATGTACAAAACAATTTAAAAAACGTAGATTTTATTGAACTCTGTAGTCTCTACCCTCAACTAAACAACAAACATGGCCTTTTTGAACTATATCTGTCCACCCCCATTGACCTAATTCCTAAACGTAAACAAGCCTTACATAACACTACCGGCGGCCATGTTAGCTGTTTCACATGTTCCGGCATGACGTTCCCCCATTCAATTAAAATTGACTACGTGCCCCCCACGCACGTTAACAAAACAGTTCCCGCACAAAAACTTCCAACAAACATATATCTTACTCCACACACATATACATACCCCCTCCAGGCCTCATTGAATACGGTATCAAACTTTTCCATGCTGCCCGTAAATCCATATTCGTCTCAACCAAAACATAATACTACCGATCACGTGACTCGATCACGCCACATGAATTATGGGAAGAAATGGGGCCCAAGTTGGGCTGTCATCGATGAGGCCCCACACGTAGCACGGCCTACTGATTTACGTCGATCGAGATATCATCCATCAGACCCCCTTGATGAAATAGAAAGACTTATGGGTAATCTTGACAAACGGACCAATCAGACACGTCCAAATCGTAGTGACCTATTTAATGACGTAAACACGAGAAGGAACCGCCATAAGATAGGGCATGTTCATCGGCAGTTTCCACCTGAAGACGGCACCGGGACTGACACGAATGAGGTAGGAAATATTCGTAATATTGACAAGAATCACCCAAATCTAACAATGAAATTCTAGGTGTCAGTAATACTCGGAGCAAGAGTAGAAAGCATTGGGCCAGGGTGCAGCCGGCACTGCACACGCTCCGCTATATGAACATACAAACAAAAGTCATTCTCGCAAAAATCCTAACACAGTGAAGAAAAAAACCTTTAATATTGGTTGTTGCAACGTACAAAGCATATCTAGCAAGATCCTTCCAGTAAAAGACTATTTCACTGAGCATGACCTCGATGCCCTGTTCATGACTGAAACTTGGGTACATGACTCAATAGCAAGCAAGGTTAAACGTGAACTTGAAGCTGGCTCGTTAGAATTTCAATCTTTCCCTAGATTAGGCCGGTCTGGGGGGAGGGGGGGGGGGGGGGGGTTTAGGGATTTTACACAAATTCACAACAAATAGGGCCAACCAGCCAGTTGTCACCACTATGGAGCTCATGGAGTCATCCATCTCATTGAGGGGAAAAAAGATAACGTTTGTGGTGATATATAGACCTGAACCATCTAATCGGAATAGATATACCTACTCTGAGTTTTATGATGAGTTCACCCAGTTGGTTGCACATTATGGTTCATTTAGTCATGAGGTCATTTTCCTTGGTGACTACAACTTCCATGTCAACCTCCCCTTAAAGCCTGATGTCATTAAGTTTAATGATATCCTATCTACCTTTGATCTAACACAATGGGTTCAAGAACCAACCCATAGGTTAGGGAACACCCTTGATCTAATCATTACCTTCAAGGGTAACAAACTCCTGAAGAGCCACCTGGTGGACGAATACATATCTGATCATAAAATGATTAAGATATACCTAGATATTACACCTCCAAAGCCCCCCAAAAAATCTATCAAATATAGGAATTTCAAGGGATTAGATCTTGAGTCCCTAAGGAGGGACATCAAATCCCTAACCGGTAGAGACACAACATGGGAACACTTATCCCTGAATGACATGGTGAATTACTATGACAGGGAACTCACATCACTCATGGATAAACATGCTCCTATCAAGGTTGGTAATGTCACTCAGCGCAAACCTGTACCTTGGATGAGTGATCAATTAAAGCTGGAAAGGTCTCTCAAGAGGATTCTCAGATTGATAAAGAATTATACAAGTCTCAGAGAAATAAGTATAATTCCTTGCTGAAATTGTCTCAATCTACATATTTTTCCAACCTGGTTGAAGAAAATAAACATGACCCTAAAAAACTTTAGACACAGTCATGCACAAGAAAAAGGACACACCAATGCCCCAAACCGACTGTGATGTCACTCAGGCTGAGAAGTTCAACACATTCTTTCTAAAAAAAATAGAAAGAATTCGCCAAGAAATTGACAGGGCTCCACTCGGCCATAGTCCGCCACCAGGTGACACTACGAACAATAGTACAGCATGTCTGGAGAAGTTCATACCTTTAACCATAGATGACTTGCGGAAATTGGTCAAGAAGTCTGCAAAGAAGTCATGTGAGCTAGATCCTATTCCAACCTGGCTCCTGCTTGACCTCCTTGATGACCTCCTACCAATAATTACTTCCATCATAAATAAATCACTGATGGAATCAGAAGTATCAGAAAATATGAAGATAGCAATCATAACACCCCTGTTGAAGAAACTTGGTCTAGAACTGGTTGAGAAAAAACTACAGGCCCGTTTCAAACCTGACATTTATCTCAAAGCTAACTGAGAGGGCAGTAGCCGACCAGTTAGTCCCCCATCTTGTAAGAAATGGCCTTACTGACAAGTTCCAATCTGCCTACAAGGAATATCACAGCACTGAAACTGCTTTGTTAAAGGTGCAAAATGATATCTTGTGTGCACTAGACAACAAAAAGTCAGTCATCTTGCTGTTGCTAGACCTCTCTGCTGCCTTTGACACCATTGACCATCAAATCCTATTTGATAGACTGGAGGCCAGATGTAACGTCAAGGGTCACGCCCTCTCCTGGATTCGGTCATATCTAAGGAACAGGAAACAATGTGTGAAGGTTGGGACACATAGGTCATGCCTGAAGTCCATAAAATATGGAGTACCACAGGGCTCAGTTCTGGATCCCATACTGTTCACCATTTACATGTCACCCCTCTCTGACATTCTGGCCAAATATGGTCTGAGCTACCATATCTACGCAGATGATACTCAGATCTACATCCCTGTTGACCACACTTCCCCCCACCAGGGGGACATAAGTAGACACAAACTTGAGGAATGTGTCTGTGAGGTCAGAAACTTCCTTATATCTAATAAGATGAAGATAAATGATGGAAAGACAGAGATGCTCATATGTACTGACAAGTACAATACTGCAACCCGCAGTAGTATCCCTGACACAATCAGAGTTGGTAAATCTGATATTTCTCCCAGTGAGTCAGTGGTGGATCTGGGCATCACATTTGACTCAAATATGGACATGAAGGCTCAGATCAGAAAAATGTGTCAGAAGGGCTATTACCATATCAGGAACCTGACAGCCATTAGACATTGTCTAGACGAGAAGACTGCTGTAACACTCACCCATGCTTTTGTTACATCTACTCTGGATTATGGTAGGAAAAATGAGGAAATTCGATCACATCTCAGGAAAACTACAGGAATTGCACTGGCTCCCTGTACATGCGAGAATAGACTTTAAAATCCTTCTCTTAACCTGGAAGGCCCTGAATGGTAAGGCTCCGTCTTACTTACGTGATCTACTCCATATTAAAGATGGGGAACGCTGCCTAAGATCCAATGATGGCACCCATCTACAAGTACCTAAAACTAGGCTAAGGACAGTAGGTGACAGGGCCTTTTCATATGTCGGCCCTAGACTCTGGAACACCTTGCCTACTTAGATTAGGACAAGTACTTCAGTCTCCTCATTCAAGAATAGACTGAAAACTCATCTCTTCAGGACACATGTCTTGAACACAGCGCTATGAACAGACCTTGTCTGGTATCAGCGCTATACAAATTTTATTATTATTATTATTATTATACGTGAGGCCAATAAGTGCAGGCTGATGCAATGCATTACTCGCCGCGAATAGAGATGACGTGATCCTCCAAGCCACGCAGGCAGGACATGCGCAACCCTGAGGCCGGAAAAGACGCTATGCAGGCAGCCCTCACACAGATGCTCAAGTTTCCCTTAAAAAGGCCCCGAAATCGCTACTCAGGAGCCAGAATCCACTTGCCTAGAAGATCCACGACACTCAGCATTGTGACAGCCACACTTGTATAGACTTGGGTGTTTTATGCATTCACAGGACTTTATCAGTATCATGCATTTAGGTATTTCATATGCCTCGCTCTCTGCCATGCTGACCTAGCCAGACTAGAGTATACAGCACTGAATAAAGGAGATCTTTGTGCATTGTATATTCTGTGTCTGCAGTCCTTATTACCTCCCAACTCATATAGGTAGATAGGGTAGCTAGGTTAAGAGCCCCGTTCACAGCCAGTGAGTATTATATCTAAGATACCCGTCCACACATTCCCACATCGGGAGACATTCCCCATACACCAGTAGGGTTACAAACCATACGTAACACATACTACATATGTCAGTTTAGAAGAATGTTAAAAGATTGGGATGGACCCAATTGTTGTTGCTCCCTATGTTCTTTTGTACCATGAGGTTTATGTAAATAATGTGTATATAGTTGTATTATTTGTATATAAGAATCAATCAATAAATAGTTTTCAGCTAATATTTTTATGTAGCAAATCGATTTCAAATAAAATTTATCTTATCTTCGCTTTTTATTTCTTTCACAGAACAGAGTATCTAGTGACAAAAACCTGCATTCACCACATACAATGGTATGTTAAAGGGAGATGAAGACAAAATGATGAAATAAGGAAAATGAATGGACACAATTCAAGAATTGCTTTTGCAAATGCACAAAGAAAATGTAGAAATCTTTATCTTGATGAAAGTAGAATTGACATTTTCTTCATTACTGAGACCTGGTTAAACAAGATGCGAGACGAAATAACTATCACAATTGGAAAGAAATGAATATAAACTAAACAAATGAATGGACACAATTCAAGAATTGCTTTTGCAAATGCACAAAGAAAATGTAGAAATCTTTATCTTGATGAAAGTAGAATTGACATTTTCTTCATTACTGAGACCTGGTTAAACAAGATGTGAGACGAAATAACTATCACAATTGGAAAGAAATGAATATAAACTAAACATTTACCCAGAGAAAAAAGATCTGGCAGAGGGTTGGAGGCATGTACTATCGTAACAATATACAGGACAGAACCCTCTGATAAAAATCACTACACATACACACAATTTATTTGGAGAATTATCTAATAGTTTATCACAATATAATATTTTTAAACAATACTTAAGTTTTATTGGTGACTATAATTATAACTTTCATATGAACAGGCGGGAAAGGTCCAATGTTGTTAAATTTAATGTAATTCTAGATATGAACCAACACATATATTGGGCAACACACTGGTTTTATTGATAGCAATGTACATTTTGATATAGTGCAGAGCCTCTTTGCAGATGAACAAATTTCCGATCATAGTATTGTACAATTTGTGCTTAAATTAAGATGCAATAAGATAAACAAGAAAAAGTTATAATTCAGAAAATATGAAATAAATTAAAAATTAAAGAATTTACAACAGATGTGAAAAGGAAATTTGTTGAGAACCAAAATTATGGCAATGATGACCAAGACACATTATTATCCAAATATAATGGATTATCTAATACCTTAAATAAGCATGCACCTATTGTGGAAAGAAATATTAATACAACTGTCTACTAAAAACAGCCAGAAATAAATATTACTCTGACATGATTGACTCAAACAAATTAGATCCAAATAGATTATTCAGAACATTAAATGGCTTATTACAAACAATGAAACTCCATTCCCAAAGCATGAGGACACAAAAAATTACAAGTGAATTTAACAATTTTTTACTGATAAAGTTGAAAACCTTAGACAAAATTTGGATGAAAGCAACAAATATATAGAATATGAAAAAAAATCTAAACTGTCTTGAAAATTTTATTCCACTCCAAAATTCAGAGGTTAAAAAAATTACTCTTAGAGGATACAAAGAAATCATATCAACTGGATCCAATTCCAACATGGTTACTCACAGAATGTCTAGACAATTATTATATGACAATTATTAATAAATCCATTATGCTCAGAAGCATGCCTGATGCATTAGAACTAGCCATAGTAAGGCCACTTACGAAAAGAACTTTTTTTGGTCATCTAAGAAACAATATCTAAAGCATGTTCCAGATAGAATATAAATAGGTACCACAGCATTGCTGAAAGTACAAAATGATATACTAATTGATATTAACTGCAACAAAACGGTAATGTTGGTACTTCTAAGACTTGGTTAGAGGCGTGGGCAGTATATGAGAAGCTTATGGTTCACTCACATGGCATGTATTTGTATGACCAAATGTCTGACTACAGGGTAATGATTTGTGAATAGGATAAAAAATATAATTTGGCTAATGTTGTGACATTAGACATGCGTCATAGGGAAAACTTGGCTAAGATATCAGTAGAATTTTAGTAGATTTACAACTAGTATACACCATACTGGATGCCACAGCGGTCAAGGCCTCAGCGCCCTGCTGTAGTAGATATTTGAGTGTCCCTTTCCTGCCATGGCACAGTACAGTGGCCAACAGCGCAGGAATATGGACAAAAAGATACTTAAATGCACATACAAGTATTGCAAACGCCAGCATGTCTGCAGGCAAGGCATCAGAACCCTGCCATTTGAACTGGGTATCAAGAAGGGCAAGTGTGCATCAAGTACAATCAGGCACGTTTCTCTAACATGATTATAGTAGAAAAATATGAGGGAATATCCAGACAACAACTTTGTTAATTATATCTGCCACAGGGCTCAACACGGAGTAAAAATAGGATTTATTGGCAGTCATGATATTTCTACATGTTCAGACGATTGGTTGTCGGCCACTGCACATAAGGATAAAGTGTCCAAATTTGTTTTAAAAAATCTCAAGTTAGGTAGAATTGAAGGTCCATCTCCCGCTTTAGGTCATCCACTCTGGGGGCATTTGTTAAGAAGGCAGGGGGATAAGGGAAGGGTCATACATGAATTAACTGTAATGGTCATCTCAATTGCCACTATTGGCCCCAATCTGTGTGGAAAAAAAGTGCCTATGAATATTGACAATGTAGCTGTCTTCTACTGTATTAATGACGCTAAATCAAAGGACCCCTTTTTATGAACCTTGTCCACGCACTGTACTTATACACCAGTATATACTCCATACACTACAAGGCATTCCTAATAGGCATATTGTACAATGCGGCAGCAGACTCCCTCAGCAGACTGGACATGACCAGGTTCCATCAGGTCATGCCCAATTCAGACCCAACTATGACTCCAGCAGTACTTATAATATATGACTTTTGATAATCATATAATCCATCTTAATATGTAACCAAGCTAAAACGAGAGCTCATAAGCTGACATAAGCTTCATTTATAAAACAGGCCGAAAGTGAGGCAGCACTATATCTGTTACAATTAGGTCTCATCACGAAATGACTGAAATCATTATGAAAGTGATGTAAAACCCCAAACAAACAAACAAAACATGTAACCAATTCGGATTCAATCATTTTTGACATTTTATGTTGAATGTATAAATGATTGGGTTGAGAACTGAATTAATTGGCAAGGCTACAATTGCCGTCATTGCCATTATCATTGGAGATAAATCGTAAGCTGTGACAGATAAAATACTAATTATTACAACAGGAATCGAACATATAATATTTGTTATTATTATTAACATAATACGGATGGACATTGTATTCATTCTGGATTCTCTTCGCTCTAATTCTTTGCACCTACCTGTATCAAATCTCTGAAGATCTGATGAGGCACTTTTGGCAAAGAAAATGATTTTAGCATACAATACTTGGGTCAAAATACTTGAGAAAATTACAAAAATTGAAACACCAACTGTTATAAGTTTTGAGGTGAAAGGAATTGCTTTCCCGGATATAAAAATAAGGCAAAGACTGTTTGAATGAGTGAAATCCTGACTAAAATTTAGACTGAATACCATGAAAATGCTAAGAAATATACAAACCAACCATATAGATAATATCATAAATATCATAATACGCATTCGAAATTTGTACATGTGAGGCCTTAGAGCAATCATTATATATCTTAGCAATGTGATGCCAGCTATCAGGACATTAGACATAATGAATGATACTAAAGAAAGTACAGCAGAAATATTACAAAAAATGCTTGACCTCCATTGCCAGTCATGAAGAAAGTAGACACCACCCAGTTGTATATCTGCAATAGCTATAATGAAAAGGGATATTGCACATAAGCAATCAGAGAGCCCCAAGTTACAAATTAGCATACTATGCAGGCTGTTTTGGTCTGACATTTTAGAACTATTAACATATATTGACTGAATATTTAATATAAGACCTGAAACTGCCATTAGCCAGATCAATATTTTTATCTCCACATGACCAATAAGCCTATGACAAGAGGAGTATAACTCTGTTTTTGAGATGCACTTTTGTTTGTATTGTAATAGGCAACATAACCTAAAATCATCTACAATCAACACATTTAATTTGAAGATAACCTTTGAAATAGATATTGTAATTATCTGAAGAGAGCTGCTATTAAGATTAAGATAATTAAGATTGATTAGCCCGTCTAGGCTATTTGCACCCATGGTTTGAATGTGATTATGAGATATATCTAATGTTTGCAATTGTGAAAGACTTAAAAATGGGTAATTATGGAGGTGACTAATGTAATTATTCTTTAGAAAGAGAGTCCTCAATGCACTCAGCCCAAAAAAGCAATCATAGGTTAGTGATTTAATGCTGTTATAACTAAGATCAAGAAAATCTAAAACAGCCAAGTTATCAAATATTTTATGGGAGCAGATTTTGGTAATATTATTTTTTGGGAGTTTCAAGATAAGGAGATCAACAAGAGAGCTAAGAGCTTGTTCCATTATTTCCAGATTGTTTCCTTCCAGATATAACATTTGGGTTTGGAATGTTACTTCAGGTACTGAAGTAAAATTAGACTCTTTGCACTGTGTAGCTAGTGCCACACATTCACATCCAACTGGACATGCAATGTTATGGCACAAGACTTCATCATCTCCAAAAGGACAGTTAGTGATGTTATCACATACTTCGGACAAATGCAGACACAAATGAGATGATTTACATCTAAACATGCTGGAGCATGAATAATTCTCACAATTTAATTCATCCTCCCCATTTGGGCAATCTAACCTCCCATCACACACCCTCCTATAGGGTATGCAGTAGGAATCTGCACACTTAAAAGCATTACTACATAATATTTCAGTACAATTATGAAGATGCTTACCATTCCTGCAAAACCTCAGGCTTCCCCTTATGTCAAGGTCATATTTACATGTGTCCCAGACACTAAAGCACATTGAGTGTCCAACAAGACAAGGAAGCCTACCTATTGGGCATATATCAATGGATATATGGCTGGTATTATTCATCATATTTCTGAGCTCTAATTCATCTTCATATGAAGCACAATCTGGCATTAAATCATTTACGTACAATTTGGGAATAGTAACCCCATCATCACACAGGAACTGAACTGTGTTTTCTTTTGTGTCACTTCTATTTGCAATAAAATAACCAAATGTATAGCAGACCCCAGAAAATTCCAAATATTGCATAAAATCACATTTACAAATTGTTCCATCACACTGAGGTCTACACACTGATCCATTACTCCTCATTGTATTGTCTAACCAACATATACAGTTGAATTCATCTCCTCCCATTGGGCAATCATGGTTCCCATCACATATATACAACTGAGAAATACAACTGCCATCTGTACATTTCATATGCCCAGGTAAACATGATATTTTGATAGGTTTAGTTTTGAATAACATAAGATCTGGCATCATTTTCTTCAAATATATATCTATAAAATAACTAAAATGTTTTTTTAATAAATTTTGAGATGTATTGTGATAAACTCTTTGATATTGGTCTGATTTTCCTGTATTAATTAATATTGGCACTTTACTATTGTTGATTACTGAACCATAACAACTATCATTATGCAGTACAAAGGTGGTAAAACACATTAAGCTTTTTCCTAATAATGTCTCAGGTGACACCTCTTTATATGTTCTACTTGAACATACCCAGTGTGCCAAGAAAGGAACTTCACATGGAATTTGCAACCACAGGGGCTTTACTTGGAATGCCAATATTATCATACCACACTGGGATGTACTATTTAAAATAGGATGCAAGGTGTGTGTTGCAACGTGCCACATGGCTGTTAACTGTTGAAAATCAATACCTCTCTTCTGTAAGATATGAAAACGACGTCTTTTGATAGATGAAGTAGGGTAGATCCAGTCAAATACCTGTAAAACACTTGGTGAAACCTGTTTGTATAAATGATTGTTCCAAGCACTGAATGTCATAGGAGATTGATCAGTCCATTCCAACACCATATTCTACAATATAAGCAGAAAAAAAAAATTATGTATGATTTGTATTTTATATATGGCATTCAGGATCCATTTCAGATAAAATTAAGGGTCCATGTCAGATAGAATTGATTCTACCACTGTAATTAAGTGTTCTATGATTATAGCAATGTAAAAAGTGATCTTGTAGCAATATAAAAAAGACGTCTTTGATAAGCACTTAGAGGGACTCTGTGGTGAGAAAGAAGTCTATAGTATATGTTTAGCTTTTTTATCATGCTGAGTGAATAATGTCATTCAAATTGATCAATATTTATACCCTGGCCACTATCATTTAGTGAACTATATCTGACCCTCATTATCGTGTTGATAATGCCATTAAAACAAGTTTGTCTCTTTAATTGCTGTTTTTCCCCAAAATGCATAACAACTGAATGCTGTCAGATTACAAAAACTTTAGGTTTAATTATTTCCTAATTTTGAACATTACCATTGTATATAAAATCTGCTCCTCACCAAGGAATTCCTACCAATGCATTACAAACATATACCTGAGTTACAATCCTTTGCAATTTATTATGGAAGTACTTAGACATCACAAGGCAACCTGAGAGTCTGTCAATACAGAAGATAACTCACCTTTTGCTTTATGCCAATATATAAACCTGGAACAAAACCATAATACTCAGTCATAGACATGGCCACATAATTGAGTTGTGCTTCTGAATGCACACTCCATAGATGCTTGCCGTTTGTTAGGCAATGTCTCTCTGCCTCTGCCCAGGTCAAAAAGGTCCATATTAATTGTTTCATGGGTTTATTATGCAGGTAATGAAAATATGTGTAATAATTTTCAAATGAATCACTTGGTTGAGTAATTATGACAGTATCGTCACTGTTCAAACGTTTGGCAGAACTTTGAATGAAAGCTATTAACTTGCAGTTCCTTTTGATATAGACTTCATAGACTAACATTTTAGGATAGTGTAAAGTAAGAATGTTATTGTCAGAGACATTCCAGGAAATGAGGACATTAACCTCTCGATTTCCATTTCGGTTAAAATAAGCAATGATATCAATAGTTTTATTTTCACAAAGTTGACCACCTATCATCAAATAATGCATAAGGCCTGCTTTGATATGCAATGATATAAAGTTCTTTGCCTTGATATTCTTTACAAGAAAATCCTGTCCACAGATGTCACACTGTCCTATCATGTATACATCTGAGAAGCCAGGTAATCTGTCACAAGGAAGAACACAGTCAATATCATTCACGTTGAGTAATAACCCAGTGAATGGGTAACATCTAGCTGTACTGAGAACTTCAAAGCTTATATCTTCCAACCCAATGAAGGTATGCACATGCATTTTTAATGTGTTGTCATATTCACTGTGACTTGCATGGTCAACTGGTATAACTATGGCATAAGAATACTCAGTTATGACATAATATGTGGCATTTTTACTATATTCATGATGAATGATAAACTGATGATGGTAGAATTTACGAATTGTAAATTGATCAACCTCATCTTTGGGAATAGAATACATTGCAAAACATATGCCATGTGCAAAAGTGATATGGTAAATTGCAATTCGCTCTCTGTGCATTTGCCAATTAACCTCAATGTCTTGCTGTGGGCTCACCACTGGAATGTAATCAGATCTATAATCCAAATAGAGACCCATACAAACCGTGGGATTGAGCTTAAACTGGATTACTATATCAGTGTAGAATTGATAGTGGTAAAACAGAAATATTATTTTATTATTTGTACTATAAATAACACGGAAGTTCACCTGAGTGTCAATGCCACACCATGTAGCTCTTGTGTGGATGTCACCTGTGATATCTTCTAGAAAGGCAACCCCGCCAAACATACAATCATTTACATTGGAGGTGTTGACAAAATATTGAAGAACCTGAATTGCAATACGATATCCTTCAGGCACAACATGGATCTTGGTGACACTCTGTTTTGTACTAGTTTGTCTTGAAGCTGAGAACTTTAAAACTGCACTTGCATTTTTGGAGTCTAAACTAATGGTTTTCTCTGCAATCAATGTGGTACGCATAGCGGAATATGATATTGAATTACTTAAATCCACAGATGTTGTATTGCCAAAGGAGCTAATCACGATGTAGCATTGAAAGGTGGAACAAACAACGGATGCAATATTTAGATGCAATCTTTTAGACCATTTACCTGGTCCATCAAATACAGAAAAGTCATGAATTTCTGAAATGTGTGAAACCTTTAAGTTCACATGATACAATTTATGAACTCTTATTAACCAGTGATGTAAAGTGTTTGATCCTTGTGTTTGAAAAATAGAAAGACTGAACAAATCATACATTCCCTTTCTACTGACTGTGAAACCTTTCTGTATTATCTGATACATTATTTCAAGAATGTTGACTGCTTTTATGTGTTTTAAAATTAAAGAATATGAAAAACGCGCCTCAGATAATAGCAATGATAAACTATTGGTTTTTGAGAAAAGTGACCATTGTTCCAACCTGCCACAGTATGTACCTAAGGTGCAGTCTGTCCCTTCACAGACCATCATGTTATTATGTGGGCACATCGACAGTTGATAAGAACTTGAGAATTTTAGGAATGTCACATTTATGCTGAATTCAATACACACATTTATTGTATATGAATATCCCTGTGACCATCTATATGGATCTGGCATTTCATTAAAGTAAATAAAACCAAAGATCAAATTTCTCTCCTGATAATGACTGACCGAGTTAAACACTACATGATCATATGATCTTTTAGCGTAAATCACCATGACAAATTCATATATCTTTTTTAATGTAAGAGATAGATATGATTCATTTTCAAGCAATCCTCTTATTTCAAAACTCATTTCTAAGTCCTTCTGAATGTATACCATCCATTTCTTTTTGGTGTCATCAGATCTGATGTTATGTCCAAAACCACCTTCCGAAAGAATTATTGCAAGAAAATAAAGAACTAAATACTTCTTAGTGTGCATTTCCAATCCCTAAAAGATGGAGTGAGTACCATAATGCATTAATACATTTATATAGATATGTGAGGACTGTCGGTAAAATTATCTGTGCAGCAAGGAAATATTTTTGACCAGGGCTGTGCCAAAAAATGTTTAAAAATATGTAATAGATTTTTTTTCAGTTCCTAGCGTGAGGTGCTATTTCTGAATGAAATTTGCTTTAGAGTGCGGAAGGCCATTCCTTTTAACAGCAAGCTCTGCCCAATTGGCTTGTTACTCTATCCATAACTTTATCTATAATAGGATTGTTTGCATACAACTTGCTTAAAACATGGTGGAAATTACCAGATTTTGCATCAGGATAGAATATATATATACAATATAAATATATATACAATATAAATGACATCATCATATTATCGTTTAGAGAATTAAACTGTCTCAAGTGGGTGAATTTGTAAGGATATGGCCTGAGTGTGAATGACGCAGACGTGAAACGATTGCTGAGTAGGTGAATTGGTGAGTAGGTGAGTAGGTGAACTGGCCAAGAACATATGTAGGAAAAGACACAATCCACTCTTCACATTTTAAAGCAAAGCCATGTCAATGATGTATGAGAAATGTAAGATTTTGTGATAGCAATATTTATATTATTTATGATAATAGCATTCACAGAGGTCACAGAGGTCGGCCACTAGCTGTGGGGCAGTTGGTTAGATCGCCAGCTTATTAGCACCAGTTCCTCTGTGGTGATCCAAACGCCAAGGATTTGTTCCCCGGCCGTGCCAAGATTGAAATCATGATATAATTTCACACATGAGCTGAGGCCCATGCCAAAGGGTTAACCTGTTGTCCTTTTAAATCTGTGACCTGGCGGGTTGTCATGTCAAGGACCTGCGACAATTCAGTGAGGCAGTAGGTCTCATCACGAAATGACTGAAATAATGTTGAAAGTGATGTAAAACCCCAAACAAACAAACAAACAAACAAACAAATCACAGAGGTGACAGGCAATTTGGTGTGGGGTATGCTTAAATAATATGTGGCCAAATTGTGATAAAAGTAAGCTCATTAAAATCAACCAAAATACACTGATCGTGGATATTGTGTTTTGTTGAAAGTGCCAAGTACTGGCTGTACTCATTTGGCCACCAGGTGGCCACATGTATACACAATCATGTGACCTCTATTGGTATTTGTCAGGGTGTGAGGCTTGTCCCATTGGACAAACATTGGTGGACAAACAGGACTCTGTAAGCCAATTCACTCCATTGCCCAATCTAAAGGTGCCCACTGTTAGCACGACTATACTACACAGGTGTTTGCACAAGATGACTGGTCACCCATACAAAGTTTGTTGACAAATTTGGATTTTAGACTCCTCCACTTTCAATTGACCAGAAATATGATGGGTAATAACTTTTGATCAAAAAGTTTGGGGTATAAACACTTATATTATGCCAGGAAAAAGTGCTTGAAAACCTGCTTGAAAACCTCATGCTTTAATGCCTGACAATGAGACTTGCTTGTTTTTATAATCTATTCAGCAACCCTGGGATCTGAGAATGAGATGAACCCAAATAAACTAATAATGTATGTTATGTCTGATGGATGTTAGAGCATTGGTCCAATGCTCTGACAACTGTGTTAGATGTCTGATGGTAATGACTTATATGAGCTGGGACTGTGCCTGAACAATTAATTGTTTTGTTATGCAACTCAGGCAGCACTATATCTACTACAAGCGGGTCTTGTCATAATATGGCTGAAATAATGTTGAAAGTAAATTATACCTCAAACACACAAACATTCATTGATGATAATGATGTATAATTTATTTTACAATGGCCTGCAATATGACTAAGCCTTAATTTCAATGTAATCTAATACTATGTAATCTTAAAAGACTACATTTCTGCCTCTGTTGTTTTTCAGAAATAGAAATGGATCTTCCCTCACAGATTGATGGAGATTCCACAAAAACATCTATATATTTATTTGTCTCCAGAGAGAAAAAGACAAAATTACTTTTGAAATTACTTTTAGGTTTCATTTGGAAGCAACATAATCCTGATTGTGATGCTTTTGTAATTCGTCTCCTTCCACCCACAGTTTAATTCACAGTTTTTATTTTATATTACCTCGATTCTTCATTCTAAGAGGTCTTAGTAATATTACAAATAATCTTTATAAATATTACAGCACATTAATCTTTGTAAGGAAACTACCTTTCGTAAACTTCTTGTTGTGAAAGTAAATGTCTGACTGACCATTTAGTGCACTTCCAATATTTGATAATCATGTACTAAATGTTTGGAAACAAAGCATCTTATTCTATGAATTGCTGTTGTTGTCTTGCTTTTTAGAGAGAAGTATTGTATTCTTGTCTCAAGTGGGTGAACCCTTTTCATTGTAAATCTGTGACTGGGTGAGTAATCATGTGTCATGGCAATTCAGTGAGTCAAAAAACCATTGAAAGATGTAAACCATGTCTTAATATATGGTTGATTACCATTTTGTATCAGTCATAGTATATATTCTTAAGTACACTAATGTGAAGTTGTTTGATTTAGATATATAAATAATTCTGTGGAAATCTTTGCAATTCTTTGCAAATCTTTGCAATATGATTGCTTGAAATGATTGCAAGAGATGGTTACAGCATGTGTTCAATGATTTTTCTAACTTAAAGCAAACAACAAAATGGCTGACGAGCATGAAAATAGCAGATGAGATTTTTGAGATATTTAATTGTTTTTGCTGATGAACAAACAATTTGAATTCAGAATGGTTGCATCATTAGCTTGGTAAACCTCCCTAGGCATAATTTATATGTGTAATATAAGGTTAGGAATGGACATCTAGTATTTTCAAGAGGATATATATGAGCATGAGAGAGGACAGAAGTGTGTGGAAGAGATGATATTGGTTTGATTTACAAGGACAGATTTACAAGGACATCGGGTTAACCCTTTGGCACAGGCCTCAGCTCATATGGGAAATTGTATTGTGAGTTCAATCTCGGCATGTGCTGGTATCGCATCTCTGACCCTTGGATCACCGCAGAGGAACTGTTGCTAATTAGCTGGCGCTCTAACCAATTGCACCACAGCCCGTGGCCGAAGATGATATTGGTGCCAAAATATCAAACAATATTTGAATGAGCCAAAGTCAGAGAATTCACTGTCCCACTGGTATTTGGATTGGTAATGGATCTTAATTGATGTTGGACCGTAGGGCTCTAAAGGTTTGGTTTTATGAATCATTTTAAGGTGAGTGTTGTAGGATATGGATTGCATACCCAGAGACTCTTGAGAATATATAGACAATCATAGACAATCACGGTCTCTGGCAGAACATCATGTATAGAGATTGTGTGCTGTGTGAAGTCAACGAGTGCAGGTTGATGCATCGCCTTAACCACCATACCTGTAGATGACTCACCGGACATGAGAGATCACGTGCAGGCAGACGAGCCGTGCAAAACCCCTGTGTCGCAAAAGGAAGCCACGCAGGCAAGACAAGTCCATCCAGAGTCGCAAAAGGAAGCCACGCAGGCAAACCCCACACATGACGCGCAGTGATCCTTTAAAAGGGCCCGCAACCGTTGGATCCTTGGAGAGCAGAACCTGGAGACCGGAGAAGCAGAGTTACAGCGACCACTTGCCACGAAAGATCCACGACTCTCAGCATCGTGACTGCATAGACTTGGGTGTTTTGTGTATTCTCGGGACTCTATAAGTATCATGCATTTGGGTAGTTCATATGCCTCGCTCATTGCCATGCCGGCCTAGCCAGACAAGGATGATTCACAACACCGAATAAAAGGTAACTATTGTGCAGTGTATATCCTGTGTCTGCAGTCCTTATTACCTCATACCTCATTTGGGTAGATAGGGTTGCTAGGTTCCGTGCCCCGCCTCACAGCCAGCGAGTAAAGTAGAGTCAGAGTAAAGTATTGATCCCCCGTCCACGTCCCCCAACGACGGATACTCACAAACCATGGGTAACAATTTGGTGGAGAATATCCGAATCGATCTATGGCTTTGAGCTTTGCTGATACTGTATGGAGTTCCTGATAGCCACCCTGTTACTTGATTTTAAGTCTATGTGGCTCAGATCTTCGAAAAAGCTTTCCACCAAGCTGCAAGTGGCGCGCAACTCTCCGGTAGCAGATGACGATTCTTCATTACAAGGTGAGTCAGATTTACTTTTATCAGTCATGTCTGAGCAGCAAAATGACCAAGTGAGTGATTCTGTACGAGTTTTGCCTCCATCTAGTTCTCCCTTGTCGGATCTCACCGTCTCATCGGGTGCCGCCACTTCTCCTCCTACGAGTGGTGATCACGTCCCGTTGTCTCATACGTCTGTAAGTACAGGTAGCCCTAATTCATCTGAGCCTCACGTGTTACGGCCAGAAGCTTCTAACTCGTCCGATTCATATTCGGACGTCCAATTTGGTCCTTTCCACCTTGCGGATGGTGACCAGGAGTCTTTCACCTTTTCTGAGGTGTCTGCTCCCCATATTGACCCTGATCAGTCGGGCTCTGATCGTGCCGTTTCCCCAGAAATAGAGATGGCTGAAGCTGGGAATGTGCAAGATATGCTCCAGCAAGTGCTGGGCCACCTGCGCAAAATTGATTTGGGAGGTACTCAAACTGACATTGTAGATATGATGCAGGCACAGTCTAGAGATAACAGAATTCATCACCAGAGACAGGGTTCTAAATCACTCCTACCACCCCGGTTTTTTGGCAGATCCACGGATGATCCCCTCTGTTTCATGAACAAATTTCTCATTTACACACAGCTTTCGCATACTTCTGAAGACTTGAAAGTTCCCGCTTGTCGTATGTTGTTGCATGGTGCGGCAGACGTTTGGTACACCTCTCTGCCGACAGACGTCACTAGCTCCTGGGATTCATTCTATGCAGCTTTCCTTAAATTTTTCGGTAGTGAGACAAATGCTTGGCTGCTTGAGCAATCGCTAGACGCTAGGATTCAGAAAAAGGCAGAATCCACTGAGACCTATATTAATGATGTTTTGAGCCAGTGTCAGAGGCTACAAAAGGAGGATATGGAGACGAAGAAAATCTTGGTCCGAGGTCTTCTCCCCAAACTAAAGGCTTTTGTAGTAGGGAAATCACCCAAAACGCTTGATGATACTATCCAACAGATTAAGCTTGCTGAGACCGTTTGCACGATGTCCAGCGATTCATCTGTCGCTTTGAACGGCTTAGATTTGCGGCCTGATGCGACGTCGCATCTCTTATCCCAGCAAAATTCCACCCTTGCAGCTATTCGCGAGGAGGTCGCGGACGTGTCAAAAGAGGTTCATAGTCTTAAAGGTCATCACGACGGGGGCGAATCTTTCTGCTTTTACTGTAAAAATCCTGGCCATTGGATAAAAGATTGTAAGGCGCGCCATGTTTGTGTGCATTGCTGTCGAGATTCCCATATGTCTGTCAATTGTCCTGCGCGGTCCTGTGGCCCCCGCGACCATTTCCCCTGTGGCCCTCCGAGGTTTGACAACCGGCCTTACCGGCCTAACGGTCGCTTTGAACCCAGCGATGGTCGTGGCCGCTATGAGCCCAATAATGGTCGATATGGACAACGTCCATTTCAGAATAGGCCTTATCAAGGCAACAGATCAGGCGGTGACGGAAGGAATGCCTTCGGACGTCCTCCCTGGAATGACCAGCGTCATTCTGGGCCCCAAATGGACAATAGGTCACCGTACCGGCAGGAAAGCTATTAACTCCTGTCCCGACCCGTGAGCCACGTGATAGGAGTAGTGATTCGTTTAATATAGCAATAAATCAGAGCAAACCAGACATATTGAACGAGGTTCACTGTTATTTCGCAGAGATGTCCTCTAGTTCTCCTGGCCCACAGGACGATTCTCAAGTGCCTGTTTGCCCCATATTGACACCGGAGGAAATCCCTGCTGTTTGGGACAATGATATTAATTTTCTCCCTCTTTCCCAGGATGGTCGAATCACGACTAGAACGAAATTTAGCTCTATTGATGCATTATTAGATACTGGCGCACAGCGTAGTATTATTACTCTTGCCTCCCTACGTGAACTATGCCCTGATAATTCCTTCTCACAACAAGTGTCAGATAACAGAAAAGTGATTGTCGCAGAAGGTAGTTCTGTTCCCATCCATTTTCAGAATATTGATTTATTTATTGGAGATCAGCTATGTAACGTTTGCTTTCAAGTAGTCCCTGATTTGCAATATCCCGTAATATTTGGACGAGATTTTTTTACCGCTTATGGCGTAGTCCTTGATTTCACGCAATGTGGTATTGCTTTCAAGCTAACGCCTGAGTTGCGCCTGTCCGAAACCATCAGAATCCCGGCTAAATCCGAATATATAACTCCCGCTCGAGTTAAACCTAGTAACATGTCTGGCATTTTAGGGGTCTGCACTATGGAGAGCGAATTGCCCTCCTATGCTGAAATTGCCATGGCGAGAGTTTTCGCTACCGTTCACGATGATCAGAGGGTTCCTGTACGATTAATGAACATGGGGAAAAAGCTGTCACTTTACCAAAAGGTGTGTCAGTCGGGTATTTTGACCCGATTCCCCTGGATTCCGAGCCACAAGAGCTTCCCACCTTAGATCTTACCTGGGGTGCCGTTCCGACTGAGGGTACAGACGATGTAGAAGTGGCTCCTATTTCCACCAACCCCACTGACCTTAACCCCCATCATAAGATAGACCTCACTAATTCAGACTTGACTCCTAGCCAGAAAGATTCTTTGAAACGTCTCATTTCTTCATTTAGTGACATATTTACGACTAGAGATGGCGAGTTTGGGGACACGAATGTTGTGCAGCATACTATTTATCTCAAGGGTTCTGTTAGTCCCATCAAATTAAGGCCTTATCGTGCTGGGTACAAACAACGGGGTATTATAGACAAAGAGGTGCAACGCCTTTTGGATAAAGATATCATCCGACCTTCCAATAGTCCGTGGGCTTTCCCCGCGGTTTTGGTAGAAAAACCGGCTCAGGACGGTACTGTCTCATATCGCATGTGCATAGACTTTAGGAAGTTAAACGAGGTCACCGTCCCTGATTCCTTCCCACTGCCACATATCCAGGACACTTTAGACAGCTTGGGAGCTCGTAAATTAACTCACATTAGTACGCTTGACCTCATGGGCGGTTTTCATCAAGTGAGTGTCCACCCTGATTCCCGACCGCTTACTGCTTTTATTACTCACCGTGGGCTTTACGAATACAAACGTCTCCCGTTTGGTGTCATTAATGGACCTCCAACATTTCAAAGACTCATGGAAACTGTGTTACAAGGCCTCTCTGATCTCTGTCTCATATATTTGGACGATGTCCTCATCCACAACCCTTCTTTCGAACGCCATCTAGCCGACCTCACTCAAGTCTTTACGCGCTTCCGAAAAGCTAAACTGAAGCTCCGTACTGATAAATGTTTCTTTGCTAGGAAACAGGTTAAGTACCTGGGTCACATCATCTCTAAAAATGGAATAGAGGTTGACCCCTCTAAAACGAAGGCTGTTGATGATTACCCCGTCCCCACTTCTTGCAAAGATGTCAGAGCATTTTGGGCTTGTCAGGTTATTACCGTCGATTTGTGGAGGGATACGCAAAGATTTCACAACCGCTCAATATTCTCACTAGCAAAAAGAGTACTTTCGAATGGGATGATGCGAAGCAGGCGGCTTTCGAATCCCTCAAAGCTAAGTTAGTCTCTGCCCCGATTTTGGCTTTCCCCCAGATTGAGGCCGACAACCCTTTCATCATCACGACAGATGCCAGCCTTTTTGCGATCGGGAATGTTTTAAGTCAGATGCAGGATGGCGTTGAGTGGGTCATAGCGTATGGAGGTCGCGCCCTAAATCCGGCTGAACAAAACTGTACATGCACTGAACGTGAGTGCCTCAGCATCATAGCTGCTTGCAAATTACACGAACCCTACCTCAAATATGATAAATTCACTATAGTAACTGACCATTCCGCTTTGCAATGGTTATTTCGTTCGGAACCAAAAGAACGTTTAGGTAGATGGATGTTGACCCTGCAGCAGTTTTGTTACGAAATCGTTCACAAATGAGGGAATTCAATCCCGCATGCTGACAGTCTTAGCTATCGCACATATCTGTTAGAATCTGACCCCACCCCTGAGTTAGAGCTTAAATTGGCGGCTGTCTCTGATCTGCCTGACAGTCCTGAAGCACGCCCTGTTACACCAGCTGAGGATGGCCTTTGTTTGACGGATCTTAATCAGTCAACTGGCACCACGTACACCTTCGATGATATCAGTGTGAAACAGACAGCAGATCCCTCCCTCCAACCCCTCATCAATTATTTCAAAGATGCGCAACTCCCTTCCACTCAGCGTGAAGCACGCAAACTCCTTGCACAGGTTGATGATTACTACCTGAGGGAGAATGTTTTGTTCCATTTGTATGTTACCCCGGGTAAAGGACCAGCGAAGGACCGATGCAAAACACAGTTAGTTATCCCACCCACTTTGTGCCACGCTTTGCTTGAAGCCTTCCACGATAGTTCTATGGGTGCTCATTTGGGGACTGACAAACTCTATTCTACGATACTGCAAAAATATTATTGGCCGGGCATGCATAGTGACATCTTGAATTGGGTTCAATCTTGTCATGTTTGTAGCAAGACTAGTAAACTCCCAAAAAATAGACAGGGTTCCTTACACCCTATCCCTGTTTCGCGCCCCTTCCAACGGGTTCACACTGATCTCATAGGCCCTTTGCCAAAAACAGAACGAGGGAATAAATACATTTTGGTTTTTCAAGATGCTCTCACACGTTTTCCTGAGGCTTTCCCCCTCCCTGATCAATCAGCCGTCTCAGTGGCTGAATGCCTCTTCGAGGACATTTGGTGTCGATGGGGAAATGTTGAATCTATTGTTAGTGACCGTGGCGGTTGCTACGCCAGTTTCATTGCAGAGGAACTCTGTAAATTGATGCAGGTTAGAAAAGTTATGACTACGCCTTACTGCCCCCGCAGTAATGGCATGGCCGAGCGGAGCGTTCAGTCTATCTCTAAAAATCTGACACGTCTTTGTCATGATAAGCCGACATCTTGGGATCTATTCTTGCCTTCAGCTTTGTTTGCAATGAGAGCCTCAGTACATCAGGCGATGATGTACAGCCCCTTGTTTTTGATGACCGACCGTGACGCCAAACATCCGTTTGAGACGTCCTAACCTGACCCAACTCATCCTAGCCCTTCTGTTCGCCATTACGTGAAAAACATGTTTGAGTGTGTTGAAACCGCCCGCAAATGGGCGAAAGAGAACAATGAAATTATGCAGGCTAAGATGAAATCTTATCATGATTCCCGAAATAAAGGTAGGAAATTTGTAGTCGGGGATAAGGTGTGGATCTATTCTCCTGCCACCAAAGTCCCAGGTCGTAAACTTAAGTCCCCTTATAGTGGTCCATATTACTTGATTGAACAAACCTCGCCACTCAATTTCAAAGTACATGCGTGTGACACACACGTAGAGCCCAATTCTTCCATACACGTTAACAGGTTCCGCCCTTGTGTTACGCGTTTTGATCGCCCTGTTTCCCCAATTCAATTTGAGGACGGTGCTCCCCCAGGTGATGATCTCCCGGGTGACGCGATACCGCCTTCCGACCTACTGCCGGATGATGACCTGGTGGGCCCTCGTAATGATGATGGGGACGCCCAGGCCCTCGACTCACAAAGGTCTGATGCTGAAGATGCTGACGACAAGTCTGATTCCCAATATGAGATCGAACGTATTCTGAAACAGCGGCAAGGTTCTCAAGAGATGGAATATTTGATTAAATGGAAGGATTATAGTGCTAAGCACAACACGTGGGAGCCTTTTTCCTTTTTGGGCAAACAAGCTCAGGCAGATGTGCTTTCCAACCCCCCTCGAAATGTTAGAGAGCAGAAAAAGTAGTTGTTTTATTGTAGATTTTGTTCAATGTTCACTTATTCCACATTTATTATTCATGACATTTCCCCCTATCTGGGATGCTTTGCTCTGTTACTTCATAACACATACATGTGTTCCCTGTTCTATGGTGACCCACATTCTGCATTTGTGAATGGGCCTGGTATAATTATGTTTCGCTGAGTATTGATTCATGTGCAAAAGCCATTCTAGTGAGCCTGTATAAGTTTATGATACTGGTTGACCTTTTAATGCCGTTACCCAGCTGTGCCTGGAGTGGTCTTACTGAGTGATGTTTTGAGAGAGATTATTTGTAGCTACTATTGTTACTGATTGTGTGTTACTGACATCTGCCCTTTGCATTTTACGCGAACCTTTGTCCCTTGTCAACAATATTTTATTTTCTGTGACCAGCAGACTTCAGCTAATTGGGTATCATAAAATCGACACCGCCGCTCGTTTGTGTGTCGCTCACCATTTTCCATATGACTCATGACAGGTAGATCACCGTTTTGTGAATTGTGTGCGCAGGGTAGTGGCTGTGTGTGCGTGTGCTACTGGATGATATAGCGGTTCTCGCTGTCCTTCCACACACTTTCTGCTTGCGCACCTTCGTATTGCCTCCTACTACGTCCTGCCAGTTCTTTGAGTTGAATCCTTATACAGATTAATCGTGAGTATTCTCGTTTCTTATATTGGTTCCTCTTTGATATAGTGATACTTGTGTCTCTGTCTATACGTTGACTTTTTGACTTCGACTTTCATGACTTTTAGTTAGGATTATCATACAGTCTTGGTTGTATCCTTACGCAGGTAAATTTTTACGGTCCTCTTGCGAAAAATATGTGGTTTAGCCTAAATAATTCAACCGCAAACCGTAACAAAGTTTGCGATGACAGCGCATTCCACTTGGTGTTGGTTGGCTGTATCTTATATATAAATTCCGCGCCAAAGTACTTAAGACGCGATGATGATTGTTTTATTGGTATAATTCCGCGCCAAAGTACGTAAGACGCGATGATGGTTGTTACTCGCTTTGATAGTTGTTATATTGTTATTTTCCGCGCCAAGGTACATAAGACGCTGGTTGTTACTCGCTTTGATAGTTGTTATATTGTTATATTCCGCGCCAAGGTACGTAAGACGCGATGATGGTTGTTACTCGCTTTGATAGTTGTTATATTGTTATATTCCGCGCCAAGGTACGTAAGACGCGATGATGATGGTTATTGGTATATTCCGCGCTAAAGTACGTAAGACGCGATGATTGAGTGCACTCCCCAGATGGATGGATTGCATTATGTACCGGTACATTTATGATATAATATGGCTGACATGTATTAATGCACGGATACAACTACTGCTTTGACTTCGTTTATTGATGACACATACGGCGACTGATGGTCTGACCCGGTTAAGTTTCTATTTCTGCGTCTCTCTAGTGAGCATCTTACGCTATTGTCACGTACATCCGTTTATTCAAACCCTACACGATATAATTGATTAAGTGATGTTTGTACTAGGTGTCACGTTGACATAAGTTGTTTGTTCTCTCATATTGGCTGCACACTCCCGTGATTTGTTACTAGGTACCGTTTAGAATTAAGACTACTGACCTTAACTGAGTTATACTTGACTGATGGATAGATTTTTTTTTTACGAATATTGTAATATGTTTTGTCATCCTATTCTTGTTTTGACAAACAGTAATGTTGTGGTTCGTGCTCTGATCTCAGGTAATTGTTTGTGTAGTATAACATCTTCGATTGTGTTTTTTAATATGACTACTGGTAGGTCAGAAGATTGAACTTGATGCCTCATCTTACCACTTGATTCACACCTCTTAATCCTTCACATCTCTCGTGACTAATAATTAATCATTCACCCTTCAGGTGAGACGACTATGTTCCTGTCATGACTTCTGAAGGCTCTTCTCACGCCCTTCCTGACGAATCTTCATTTGCATTTCTTTCAGACGAGGAAGTTAATGACATTTTAGACTCACTTCCCGGTGACAAGAATTTGTGGGCTAACATTTTTGAAGCTGAGGAAGAATCCTTTCCTATTCCTGAAATCCCTCTGCAGACACCGTCACCCCCTGTCACTGTCGTTCCCCCCTCGCCACTCCCTCAATTTGCCTCTGTGAACGGAAGACCCCACCTACTCTCCCAAGGTTCATATTACCGGCCAACCCCTCCACCCCCTCCCCCGCGCGCCCCTACCAGTGTTGGGTGTCCTGTTGCTTACATATCGCGCAACTCCCCTACTGTGACTTCAGTGGTTCAGGTTTGCCCCAACTGTAAAGAGCGTGTAAGGGTACAAGAATTCATTATAATCCCTGTCCGTGGTACGAAACGGCTTGTTGTTTCTCCTTCTTTGTTCTCCTACGGTAACTGCTGTTACTGTTTTAGGCCGCCCAACTGTCAGTGCCCTACTCACGAAGCAAGGTTATGTGGCGAATAGTGCAGCAACTTGGCAGGTTACTTTTGCTGTCCCTCATCTTGAGTTACCGACCTCCACACCCCCATTTAGCATGTGTGATGACGTAGTCCCCTTGATTGTGTCCCTTAGGCGTAGGCGAGATATATCCACTGCCCAGGGTTTCTGCAACACTTTCAGTTCACTCACAGCTGCATATCGGAATCTGAATGATTCCCTTACAGGCCATATTCATCGCTATTGGCGATCAATTAAGAAACTTTGGCCGGTTGCGCCAACTCCAGTCCGCAAAGGTGGACGGCCGAAACATTCACTTTTGCCATTTGTGGGCTCCTTTCTTGGTTCTGCCTTTGGGTTAGTCACTGATAAACAACGAAATAAGTTAGTTAGAAGGGTTGATATTGTGGAGAGTAACTCCAAGCGCCTACAATTGAATCTTCATGCTTTGCACGACCAGACTTCATCCTTGGTCCGGGTTACGAACGAACGATTGGACATTGTTTCTGATGGTGTGGTTAATAATACCCTGAATATTGCTAGACTTTTGCAAAATAGTGTGGAGATGTTTCGCAGATTGGAAATTGTTCAAGTACAGACTGATGCACAACGACTTTTGTTGAAATCTTTGGCTGATTTTACGATTTTACATGCCACCCTGCTCGCTTTAGAAACCATTGCTGATAACAAACTGTCTCCCATTTTGGTCCCTCCCGATGTTTTGCATAAATCCATGAAACAGGTTGCCCGACTTCTGCGTGTGCAGTATCCAAATTTTAAATTAATGTATGATCAACCAAGTGCTATCTACGCTATACCTGGTGTCACAGCTCTCAACAGTGATTCTCATCTATATGTTGACGTTAGTTTGCCACTTGTGGTGAAGGATAATGCTTTCACCATTTACGAGATATCATCTTTCCCTATACCGACAGGAGGCAAGAAACCCAATCAGTTTACACGCATTTCAGGTTTCTCAGACTTTATTGGCATATCTAGAGATGAGAGGTTTTACATTGAATTGTCTAGGGCTGACCTAGCTGAGTGCTTCGGGTCTGGTGTTCGCCACTGCTACAGAACCTTTCCAGAATTCCCTGTTGACATACCATCCTGTGCCCTGTCCATGTTTACGGGCGTGATCCGTGACATCATGCTGTATTGTCAGGTTGACTACTTGGAATTGAAGTCCCCACCCGTGTTGTTTGGGATCTGCAGAACTCTTCCTTCCTGGTCATCGGACACAGCGAACCTTGGCTGGTCACGTGTCAGTTAGATGTTACCCCCACTGAGGTGGAACCTTGTTCTTTTTGTACATTAACCCTTGGATGTGGTTGTAGTATGTGGTCTAGTTCTGGTGTTTACATTCCGCCAAGCCTCACTCATTGTGACGACAATCTGATGACGCGTGTGGCTAAGTCATATACAGCAAATTTGTTATTCATTTCCCTATTCCACAATGAATCTGTTACACGTGGCATGACGACAGACATGCTGTTTTCCGAGCCCCCAGGGTTAGATGTTCCTGAACTTGATCTGCTTACTTTAGGCGTTGATGACTTTGTTGCACGTCAGGGTATGGTTATCGCTGATCTTAATCGTACTGCCTCTGCATGGAAAGATGCCCAGGTACCTTACGTTGACCCTTCTTGGACCTTACCGGACGGTTTCACTGCATCTGATAATATGAGCTGGCTTAGCCTTCTACATACTGCTGGCATCGGTCTATCTATAGGCTGTGCAATCTGTTTATTTTTTCTTCATGGCAGGTATGCACACCTTCAGAAAACTGTTCTGTTATACCAACTCAGTCAGGTCCCCACCACGGACGCACTACCCATTTCTGCTAGCTTCCCCCAACTACATTTGTTTGATATTGTTGGCCTCACGACCCTATCACTCGTTGTTGTTGTGTTCATTTCTCAGAAAATTTACACTTCTTATCGGAGTAGGCATGACCTATCATCGGTCATGCGTATGTTTGATCGGGAGACTAAGAGTCCCCAGACGAGTGTGTTTCTAGAACTCTTCTCTGGCACCTCTCGTGTCGTCCTTTCCCGGCTGTATCAAGGTCCTCCCTGGCGAGGCAATGCCTCATGCTGAACTTTCCAACGGATGCCTCAATACACATTTAATCATTGACTGGGATATGACTATGTTACGGGACACACACCGTGAGCTGAAATTTCACATGCCTTCTGTTATCAGCGTCCCATTTCACCTTAAATTCCTCACCAGAACAGTCCTGTCCTCTTCTCATGCACTAAATCTGCTAATTGGATGTGATGGCTACTACATTCTCCATGCCTTACCCTGGGACCTGCCTCTACGACCACATGGCAACATGCTCACGCCTCTTAGCCGGAAGGCTTTGTCCTCCCCCATGGACCCCCGTGGCCACTTTAAGAAGAAATTCAATGAATCAGTTGGACCCAAATTCTCATCTCTTGACCAGCTACGCGAGGAACACTCCGACCCTGCGGTCGTTCACCCTACAAGCATTCTCACCCCTGCTAAATCATCACCTTGTCTGACCTTCCACGAACCCCCTGTCAAGAAAGTCAGGTAGGGCGACCATGCCCGAACTGAAAGCATGCCTGGGAAATTCCCCATCACTCTTGAAGGACAACTGTGAATCAATTAGATATAGATGGCGCCTGCCTCTAAGGTGCATAATTCACCCCCCAGTTTCCCTTTCAGACTTAGACACGCCCTAACTATCCGAGAATCACTCCCTTTTCTCCTTATCGGAGGAACCCCTTATTTGGTAAGTATGGCTGACAATGCGCCCCAGCCTCAGGTGAGTTCTCCCTCACATAGTGGACACGTTGTATCCATGGAGTCCCAGAAATTCAAAATTGATTTACTGGAATTGCAGCATCTTGCTGCCTATGTGTGTAACACACCTGGACAGACTCTTCCTCTCCCCCTGATTTCGCAAATTTTCCTCAAAGTTAGATCTAATTCAGCCCTGACAGGTGTGTTAGCTTATTATGTTTTGTGCTTTGATAATGCCACATGTCTCACTTGTTTTGAGTTTAATAAACCTTGTGGTGCTCCATGCCTGGAAAAATTGGCCCTTCGCTTCCTCAGATTATTCCATTGGTCCCACCCTATGTCATGGGGTATTGCTGAACGTGTAATTCGTAGAGCTTTATCATATTTTCGACTGGAAGGCAAAGAATATTTTTCGTCTAAATATCTGATGGCTTTATCTACCCTGGACCCATGGTTATCTTATACAGCGTTCCACGCTCCCGGAAATTTAGACCCTGCATGTACTCGCTCCCATGCTGTGGACTAGTCACTTGATCACTTAATGCTTCTTGGCTATCGGTTTCATACATCTATGTGTGGTTTTATTTTGAATGTGCTTTTCTTTTCCTTTATTCCTTGTATACATACCCTGCACTTACTTGCTGCTGCGTCCTGCACTTCTAGCATGCCTTGCTGAGGTTGTCTTTCAATCCACGACAGATTGCTTTTAGCGCTTGACTCCTTGCATGATGTGTGTTGTGTTTTACGCTCTGTTTCAGATGGTATACCTCCAGGACCCCGTAGATTTCACAGCTCACCATGCCATCCGGCGTGAGCGTTTCTTCTCAGAGGTTTGTAGTATACCCGTGGATGAGCTTCCCATGGAACGTTACCTGACTTTTCAGTCTGTCATCTCCCATAGAGATGGCAATGTAGCGCTGGCGGGATCCGCCAGGCGTCTCCCCCGGTTTATCGATATCCCGAGAGAGTGCGCCCCAGACCGGAGAGTACTCTTTTTCCACAATTTTAGCGCATTTAAATTTGTGGTTTTAGAGATACATATTTCTTGTGGTTTAGGGTTCTATAATGTTCCCCGTGGCACCCACAAGTCTTTTCTCATGACTCTCAGTGAAGTATGCCATTTCGCATACTTCCCCGGTCTTGTTAGGATAGTGCATGGGATTTTGTCAGACTGCATCTGTTGCAAGCAGGCCCCGTTGCCTGACATCCTCACCGCGGTCCTGATAAATCCCCCAGAATTGTATTGGGATTTGCTTGGACCCCCTTTAAAATTTCATGACAATGTTTCGGACTCCCTTCCCCCCATCATTGAATCTCAGACCGTTATTTAATGATTTGCTTGATCGACTTTCCATGTCTAAAATTTTCTCTCCCAAGCCCACTTATCAAACTGCCCGCCCGGACCCCTCATATGTTCATTATGGATTTTTTCATTTACTCTTTGTCCCTTCAGGTCCCCTTCCCGATGCTGTTTGCCATAATCGTGTTTCAGATTCCTCTCTTAATGATTCAGATGCTTTGTTTATTAAAACTGTTCTCCATACCTTTTCAAATTCCCTTCATCATACCCCTGTTTTTCCATCAGCTCATGTAGACACGCCCCTTTCTTTTCTGCACACCCCTCCACCATCCCCAGAACCACGTTTATGTTCGCACAGAACTAGTAGTATACGCCCCCCGAAAACTTGGCCCTTGTGTTTATCACCTCCACCGCGTTCTTGGACATTTCACACCTCCCGTAAACCATTGTGTTTTGACTGTGTTTGTCGGCCATTTTCACTGCCCTCTCCCCCCATTAAATCCTCTTGGATACCCAAATTATCCAGCAGAGACATTAAATTGTAAGTCCATGCAAGTTGAAATGGAGTAAAAAAAATTTTTTGAAACATCCTTCTTTTATTACCTCTTACAGCTGCTTCATAAGATATCACACATTTGTTATTGACTTGTGAACATATTCTCCTCTTCCCCCCATTACCCGCTACCCTTTTTGGCATTAGGCCAGTTAAATTACCCAGTTACCCCTTTGCACCTTTCATTCATTTACCCTCTTTTGTTTATCACAGTTATTTTTGCAGTGTTCCATAAGGTTCCTCACTGCCCATAATTGATTCATGACCCTTTAATGTAACACGTGTTCACAAGTGTCCACCTTATCACTTTGTGCTTTACGATCATATACTAAATTACAATCATGATAATATCACAGACTTGCTTGGCACCAGTCTCTGTTCAGCTTTTACGGCACATTGTTGGCACAGATATCACATATGCTCCATTCACAGTTTTCGAGTATTATCTCAGTTTTTATCACACTGGTTGTCCACGCTAATTGCATTCGGGTTGTTCTGTTATACTGAGTTCCTCAATTGCCGTCACTCATCTGAGACGATGCCTGGACTCGCATCGTCCCGCGTCCTTATCACTCCCCGGCATCTACTCACACGTCCTTTCATCGGACGTATTGTGTTTATGACCACCTTCGGGTTGATATTTAACTTTACGGTTCACACCGTTTACAGTTCTGCTAAGTCATTTTCTATTTACGGCTGGGTTTGACACTCCACTTTTTACATTTAGTGGACTTAATTGCAGGACCGACTGTTCACAACCCACTGCTGCCTGCAGCAGTTCTCCTCCTGTCGCCACTCAGGATGGTTATAGTCTCTCGGCCTTGGATTGCCGGCTGGTGCTGTGCACTGGTGGACAGTGTGCTGCACTGGTCTTCTTGGAGACCCTTCCCACTGACCCATGTCTATCTACTCTAACTCATTTATTTTATTTTTTTTAAATTGTTTGAAGGTTGGTGTACCTTTAAACAATCATCCATCCCTTACATAAAAATGTGTGACGTGATCCGAAAATAAGTGACACCAAAGTTCCGAAAATCTTTATAAACATATGACCCTAATTTTGATGATTAATTTCCGATTTTTTTTGATGAATTTTGAACTAGAATTTGGAATCCCCAATTTAGATTTATACCCTTACAAAGAAAAAATAACTAGCTAAACTATGACATCCCATGTGAGCGAAACAGGCGAATCATGTTCATGTATAATCACATTAAAATCCCTACTTTAAAAACATATGTACATCAAAACTACCTACTTTAAAATCATTAACAATAACAATATAAAAACCTTCTTGAATAAATATATATTGATTAAGCACTAATCACAGTGCTGCACTAATCACAGTGCTGTCTACCCCGCTCACATGAGGAAATTTAGAAACCCCCTAAAAACAAAGAAAAAGCCGAAAGTGAAAAAAAATACAATTACTTTATTCCCTTCCCACTTATCTACCTATCCCTACCCCAAAACAAACCTACATCTAAACCTCCTCCCCCCCTTAGTCCCTCCTCCACCTCCTCCACGACCACCTCCTCCATCTCCGCCACTCCTCTCCTCTCCGCCCTCCGAGCTTGCCACTCATGGTACAGCTGAAAGACAATGAACAAATTAATATTCTTCCAGTTATCTCTGTGGTTATCATTTTATTACACTTCCCTGCCCTTCCCTCCGCTGCATGTGCTAAATTATTTCTCTGGTTCCTTGAACGTCACTAACTGATTACATGCTATTGAGATATCCTATCGTCTTTTTCGGCCTCAAATTACCTGTGGAATTTTCCATTGCTCCTTAATTTCCCTCGACTCCTCCGCCCACCCTTGCACATATTCCTCACGTTTTTGTCCGCTACAATCCTTCCCTTCACCCCTTTGATACCCTGTATCTGCCTTTCTGTACTCCATCCGCCCTTTCCCTGTCCCATTCCCTATTTTACGTTGTTTCTCTTTTTTCAGATTTAGCCTTCACATCGTGGTTTTGCTCGACGACTGTGAGACGTTTGTTTGTGCCACCTCTTGTTCACTACCCAGGTCAGCGATCGATCTCTGACACTTATGATTTTGGGATTTTTCTGTCTGCTGACGTCATCTTACCTGGTCCTAAATTACTCTCTCCGGCAACTTTTCATGTTTCAATGAACTATCTATAATATTTCTAAGTACAGTGCAAATACCCACTTTTTCAGATCTGCTCATTGCTTTCTACTCGACCTACTTTTTCAATCGGCTGGTTGTATGCTAAGCCCCGCCCCCCGCCTTCGTCGGAAACTTTCATCGGACTTTCCCGATCCGGTAATTTCAAACTGCTCCGTTCTGTTCTCCATCCTGCTCCATGTACCCCCGATTATCTCCTCATCTTGTGTTCTGTCACCCATGTCTTTGTCACTACACACTCCTTGTACAATTCTCTACCTGTCTACCTTTATTTAGTGTTCTGACAACGTACGATTTCGAAATATTCCTGCCTCTGTTGCAACCTTGCACTGATAATCTTGTGCTGGCGCCATATTTTTTCACTCTGCGCTCATGCACACCTGGTTTTTTTTTCGCTTAATCTCCCTGACAAATGGTTTGAGGTATGAAATTTGTACTTACGTGGACCCCCACGACCACTGCATCCACCATCAGGTGGGCAAACTCTGCCCACGACCATCCTCCGTCCATATACAGATGGAGGAGGCCACGGGCTCTCACGAACAGGTCCTCAATGTTAGGTATTCGCTCCATGACTGATTTCACACCTGCGCTGTGCGCGTGTCCTCGCCCCTTGGCGGCGCTCTGCATTTCAGCCTGAGATGTCCTTCTTTTCTTGATTAATGTTTGCATTTACCTTTATGCATGTCGGATCGTTCTCTTTTCCTTTTGTCTTGACCTAATCTGTAAATGTTTCTATTTGTTGTTTCACGGCACAAGAATTTCCTTTCTTGCCCGTTCCCGCTCTCACTCTACTTGTTTCATGTGCCGTTCAAATACGACCACTTGTCTCACCCCCCAGTTTGTCGTTCTCGGCCCCATGCCGACCCAATTTCACTTCCTCGACGGCTACTCCAGATGTTTTATAAGATGGAATATTTTTCACACGTATATATACATGTTCAACTGCCTTCCCTTTCTCTTTTTCAGACACATTGACGTCCAGGGTGCTCCACTAAGACGATGCCATGTCGTTTAATTTTGTTCTTTATCCCTTGCAGGTTTAGCACTCCCTGTTTCCCTAGGCTCTTCCAGAAAAATTCTGTGGGCCCCATCTTCCCTCATTCCCATGAGAGAATTTTGTTTTTTCTGAACCGCGAGTTCAGATTTGCTGTTTTGTTTTTTCAACAAGACCCCATGACGACCCCTTGAGTCTGACCTTCTTTGTACTGACATCGAGATTGATTGTCTTGATGACAGATATCCAACATTCCCTCAATTTGTGCTTATATAGCAATGTGTTACACCTCCATTGTATATTTTTCTTGTTTTACACTTCTGTATGGTTGCCATGTGCTGCCCTCCCGACCATGTTGATTGCAACAAAATCCTACCCCTGAGTCTACCCCTGTGGGTTGGGGCAATAGAGTATACCCACTGTATCCTCTGCATGTTGTAAGAGGCTAACTAATAGGGGGTTGTATCTTTTTCTGTCCCAGAGCAACTAAAAGACCCCATTTGCATGATGGATCTTTCAGTCCATTTTGTGCCAGAGTCTCCCCATATGCAAATGGACTCCCTGCTTCTTCAGATCCAATAGTTCACTTCAATGTTTTGTCTCCATATACCCAGCGTGGCGTTGAACCAACCAACCACCCATCCAGTTCCATATCTACACCCTTAAACTCACCTAATGCGTCTCATGATGTTAGCTGTCCTCCTACATATGTAATGATCCAATTCCTTTTGCAGGTTCTGACTTCCCTCCAAAGTTATGGTTGTACATAATTGTTATGATTACTATAATACAACCATAACGATGATGAGAGAGCAGAGATTCGATGCTGTTGTGATTCATGATGTTTCCTAGTTCTCCTGTCATTATGCCCGTCAATTTGCTTTCATATGTTCCGACTTCTCCACAAGGGCATGAGTGTAGTAACTGTTTTAATTATTACAATACACTCATGACAATGTCGAGAGGGCCGAGATCTTTCTGTCTCTCTCCAGAGTGTACTTCAGACTTATCCTCTGGACCCTCCTCTGATCAGTTGGAACTTTATGATTCAATTGCTCCTCCTTCTTTTCCCACCTGTAACATGCATTTGCACTGTTTTACCATTTTTGTGTGTGATGATGTTTATGTACACATGTAGATTCTTTTACCTGATGCCTATTTTGATTTTGGTCCTGCTGTCTCCATTTGTATTTTGCAGTACCTTGTAATTTTAATGTACTTTCGATATATGCTTTGTACTTGTGTGGAGACTAATTCTCCAAGTTTGTTTTCAGCTCATCTCAGACCCCAGCATCCATGTCTAATAATAATAATAATAATAATAATGATTTATATAGCGCTACATCAGACTAAGTCTGCTCTAATAACTTTTTCAGAACTATTTCCAACTCATCCCTCAGAAGCCCTTACCTTATACCACTGTGTTTTTTCTCTCTTCACATTTTTCTTGAGTTCCCTCTCTTTTATTTTTTCTAAGCTGAAATGTAAATGTTTGACTGTTTACTATGTTTGGTGATTTTTTTTGTTTTTGATTAACTAATTGCATGTTTTTTTTTGCTTTTTAGCTCCCCTTAGGTTGGATCTTATTGGTCAGTTCCTGACTGATATGAAGTGTGCCCTAGTCACCTTTTTCCTTGGTTGCCCTGCAACCTGTGGCTATAATGTAATCTTACTTACCTTAAACTTTCAATCTCTTTCATCAGATCTTCCTGGTCAAGGTTGTTGTCCGACCCAAGTGGGATTTTTCTGCACTTCCACTCTCATCTGTCATTTCGATGGTATCCAATTGTTCAATTTCACGAAGCAAATCCTCATGGTCATTGTGGCTTCTTGCCCTTGCTTGACTATACCAAGTGCAATCATGGCCTTTACACCGTCATACTGTTTGATGAAGATGGTTAACCTTTAATTAATGGTATATTTTGGCTATGTGGGTTATAAGATGTGGATGTACTCAGTTATTTTAATAATGTATGGTTTGTTATAATTGGTATGATGACTTGAATGACTATTACCTATATCAGGATATCTAAACTTGTAATAATTAGTGTGTCTTCACCAGTTTTGTTTTTTTCCTGGAATTGTCAACCCAATCGAACACATCATATTTCCATCCGCTTTCTGATATGATATCTTTATCTCTGTTGCTTTCAAGTAGACATGTGTGGTACTTGTTACTCGGTTGCATGGACACAAGGATTGCAACTTATCTTAATGAGAAATCCACATGATTGATCTCAGGCCTCTTTTCTACAATAAAAGTGTTCTGAGATCTGCATTGATTTGTGATCTGGGTTCGATTGTCAGTTGACAGTGTGTCACTGTGTGTGAGATGTGGGTTCAGGTTTGTTTATGAATTCCTGGCACATGGTTCAGTGCATGTGCTCAGCATGATTACAAAATATTTGTGGTTTTACCCCAGACCTCCAATGGGCTGATTATTCCTGCAGCTCAGTGAGATGATTTATTTTTCTCTCCACATATTTCACTGGTTACCCTTGGACTCAGGTATACACACCTTGGCATTGTTACATGTTCCTGCCTTTGTGCGGCTTATGATTTGTTTAGACATTATGTATTGTTCCTATATAATTGTCAGTACCCTTTGTACCAGGCCACAAGATATTACCTTGTCGCACATGTCTGTAACTGTGTTTGATTGTTTAGTTTATATTTGACATAACTGCCTAGCCTCTCACATTGATCACTTATAATTATTTCCAGTTATCACATATTTTACAGTTGATTTCTGTCATACAGTTCATGAGCCAAAGATTCAGACCTGCCATTCTTGTATACATGTATTCCACCTAATTGTTTCAATCATGGACCATGTTTTATGTTTTGAAGTAACTACTTGCTACCCCTTATGACATTGCCATTTTTAATCTCAAATCTTGTCTCACTTATATAGCTTAGTTGTATCTTGCTGTGTGGAAATGTGTAGGTGGTAACTATTATTATTTCATGGTGGATTAAGCCCCATGTTGAGTCTTTTATGGTATTTTAACCCTAATTGTTGTACTTAATTGCTACTTTATGTACTCATGTTATGTGTATTGCTGTTTAATTATCTTGATGTTTAATGCTTGACGCTATATTCCGCTTGGAGCGCTCTGGTGCTGTCCTTGCCTGTATGAATACCGCGTCCGCGCATGTAGCTCAGTGTATGTATGGTGATTATGTTTAACTGCTACTTGGCGCCACCTGGTTGAAAATTGTACCGTTTTATTGGGATTCTATGTTTCATGTGTATTACTTTTTAAGTATAATTTAAATGATTCTTATCTTTTATGGTTCAATGTTATGTAATCACACTAATTCCTGTATATTTCTTCACAGGACCACCAACCATCCATAATGATATGTTGTAAATTGTAATTGTAATACTATGGTGTGCTCTCATGATTTTGGTTACGCTCCTCAAGCTTAATTGTATTGCAAAATTCTCTCTGTCTGAAAAGTTAGAACTACATTGATCACCAGTACTAAACATGTATTCTTTGAGAATGAAAGAAATATGGGTGAATTACTTGCATCAGGTGTAATGGTAAGATCTGACACTTCAGACACGAGTCCATAACTTCTGACACCATTGTTGTGTAGAAACGCATCCACTGAGAAGAAAGTTGATGCTGTACTCCTGTTGAGTTCGCATATGTATTGTTCAGTCTTGACCCAGCTGTTTGTTTAATCCTTGTAATACTGTTATATTCACAATAAACTTTTCTTCCGCTCCTCTTTTTTCCGCCGTCTTTTCCTTTCATCTTTACCTTCTTTTCTTCCCTCTATGAGTAAATTGCAACTTGTCGTTTGTCGTTTTTCGTTGTCCACACCCGTTCTGTAAAAGAAAGGAATGAATACGTAAGTTAATATGTAGGTATGCGTTTTGGCGTTTTACCCTTGTAAATTTTTGTTTGTTTTATTTTATGTAGGTTATCTGCCTGTTAACTTCTTACACCTAGTTGGAGAGTGCGATCAACAGTCCTCAGAATACTGTTCTCCGCCTCGCATGGCCGATCGATTCTTCACTTATGCCTGTATTCTTCACCCATTCGTGCTTTCCTAGAATCTCCTTTCAGTCAGGCGCGCTGTGTTGAATGACCTTACAGCCCTTTGTCAAATAGCCAACGAAATAAATGTACAGGCTTTTGCCGTCTGCGTATTAAGTGCCTTAGCCTAGTGCTTGGCCTGTGGAATTTTTAGTTATTTCCTAGGATCAACTGCGTATGGCCGGCTATCCGAGGGCATTCCTGTGTTCTCTATTTATGGATGTGCTACAGAAAGAACGTGTGGCTATGGATGCTTAATCCCATGCCCTAATATAAGATACCACATATCGGCTGACGTCATACACTAGACAAATGAATATTGGGCCAGTTGCAGTAATCATAGTGATTGCATGATTGCCCTATGGATATTGACCTTTTTGTTTTGTGCCTACCTTGATTTTGGTCAGCGTCACGTTGCTGCCTCGTCGCCTTCTCCTTCTCCTTTTCGTGTCCACTTCCTGTGGTCCTCGTGCAGTGACCGTTATGGGTTTTTCCAAACCAACGATTGGCGCCATCCATTCCCGCTTTGTCCTTTTCAATGACCTTTTTCCTCACTATCCATGTATGTTTAATGTGCGACTTCGAATAATGACTATTGTATGCTTCATCACACAGTGACCTATGGTCATCGTTTTTCGAAATTTGTTTGTTTTACTGACCTTATTGCCTTTTTTCTTTCTGATCTGCTCTTGCCTTGCCATTTTTACGTAACTCTGGTTGCGTGTGGACTAATTTGTCACTGGTGCGTCACTAGGTCATGCCCATTCAAATCCTTTTTTGGTTTCTCATTCTTCACTGTATGCCATTAGCTCAGTGCTGCCTCCTTGCGTATTGTACCTGTCACTAGTGGGGGCACCTTGTCCGTCCCACTGATCTTGATTCACCTTCGCTATTTAGCCTGTGACGTTTTATATTTTCTTGTAATTTAACTGACTCGGAATGAATGCATCGTGGCGAGTTTTGCTGTATTTGTACGTGACTGTGTATTGATTTGATTGTATGGTTATTCGTGTCCATACCTGTATTTTTTTTTGCATGTTATTTAAGTCGAACCAAGTACGTGCGGCTCTCCCCGCCTTGCTAACTGTTCCTCTTTCCCTTGTTCTTCATTCATTTTTTCTCTCTTTTTCTTCTTCTTCTTCTTCTTTTTATCTTTGCCTTTCTGTTTTTCGCCAACTAGTTCTACATACCACTATCAATGTAGATTATCATTCATAATTGAGCTTATCTTGGCGAATTCGCTACTTTGTAACTTCACACTGTTTACCCAGATCAATTATTCTTAGTTAATGATAAGATTTCCTGTTTTCTACTGTATGGTTTATGTATGTTAAATTGTTGTGTATATTTGCCATTAGAAGGTCTACAAGTCTCTGTGAAACTAGGATTAATGGTATGTAACATCCCATATGGGTGATCTGATAGTTATTTCTGTAAGCACAAGCTCAACACGTCTTCACGCTTTGTAACATGAACTTTTGTTTCTTTTGACTGTTGTTGAAAAGAAATCTGAAAACCACAGTCTACTCTTTCGCTTTCATTTGTTTTGCATAGTATGTACGCTGGACCTATGTTTCTGACTGCCGTCTAAAGTATGTATAATTGCTGCAGTTGTCAGCTCCATGATGTTTGTATGTTGTTAATGTATGTATTGCAGCGCCCCTTACGGATCTTGCTGTTTCATTGATGAGTACCCTGTAATCTGTGCTCAGTTCTTTCGGGTTACAGTCATGGTTTGATCTTTATTTTTATGCCATGCATTAATTCACAAGCTTCGCTATTATTTAAGACATACATAATACTTTTATCAAACTATTGTTACATAGTGAGGGTCTATAGGTAGGTAATCTATATCCTACACTATAACGTTAAGTTAATCACGCCAAGTTTATCTGTATGAATGTTGTTTTTAATTCATCCAACTTTATTATTTGGTATTGTCATTTATTTTCATATATTCTAAATATTCTTGTATTACAAATACATTGTGATGTACTAAATTTTGTTTTGCTACTCTGTTTTAGTTATGGATGGTTACTGGGTTTTTCGACCAATACTTCGAACACTTGGAGACGAACCTTCCATTTTCTATGCTAGTTTTTTGTGCCTTCGACCGCCCGTCCTTTTTGGATGTGGCTGCCTTTAACTTACGTTGTGTGTTTCTATGGGATTCAACATTTCTGTTCTTTCGTGTAAATTTATAACACATGGCTCATTTTGCATGTGCTTCCCCAAAATTAATTTTTCCATTTAAAGTTAATTGCTATCAATATTAAAATAAAGGCTATGGGATATTTCCTATCATGTTGGCACCTCCTTGTTTTCCTAGTATTGTGATAATTTACTATAATTATATAAGTCTATTCTGTATTTTTCTGTTTGAGATTGGTCTAATGCTAATATCTCATGCTTACCATGTGTATTAATTGTAATGTTTCATTCCATTTGCTGATTACAGTTCAATTAATGCATTCCGTATCTAATTGTTATATAAATGGTTACGTTTTATTCTTCTCAGATTATTGTAAATTGTATTGCTTATAGTTATATGATAATTATGCTTCCCTACCTCTTACATTAACTGGATTTGTTGGAGCCTGTTATCTTTAGGTGATTAAATGCGCTTCGTAATTGATAAGGACTGATAATAATGAAATCTTTATTTTCTCCAATATACAAAGAGTTTACATTATATTGATTGGTATTCAAAATAATCATTAGCTAAAATGAAAAATATTAATGAGCATGAAAATTAGTAGATATATTGTAATCATGCTTTCTAGCCGTGTGAATCTCTTACCATTGCATATTATCTTTTTTTGTTGTATGGTAAGACGGCACGTTTCGTTAGGCGTTCTTTGAGCATGTCGCTCCTGGTTAATGATGTAATATCTTGTTGTATTTATTGTAATACCTTGTTTCTGATTAGCGTTTTTGCTTACTCCATTATCTTTTGACATTTTTTTCCTTACGATGATCATCTGCAGTGTAATGCACGAGCGCGAAGCTCTTTGTAATCCCGATCACCAATCTGAATGAATGAATGAATGGTTGCTTAGAGGCACATCAACCACCAAGGTTATTCAGTGCCTAAAAATGATAAAACATTAACGTTTATAAAATCAATATGATATGTAAATAATCTTAGCAACACAAAATATCAACAAAATCCTTTCAATATATCAGTTTTAGACATAATACATTTGTATAAATAAATTCAATTTAAAAGACTTTAAATACCATTTGATGTTTCGTGGTTCTTAATAAATAGGTCAATGACCTAAGCAAACAAGAGCTCCACACTTAAACTTGGTTATAAAGCCCTATTTGGTTTAAAAACGATACTATCACAGAAGTATCTACAGTATCAAATAACGAATGTAAATCCTGTACATTAAAATATTGAGTCCTAATTATATCAAAATCGATACATTCAATTAAAATATGTTTGACAGTCATAGCTCTTTGACATCCAATACACTGAGGCTGATCTTCGCCTTTCAGAAGATAGCAATGTGTCAAACGACTATGTCCTATTCTTATACGAGTTAAAACAGACTCTTCTCTTTGGTTAATTCTAATAGCACCTTTAGTTTTTCCAAGAACGGGCTTAATTTCATGTAGTTTATTAAAAATAGCTTCGTTCCAGCGTGATTGCCATTTAGAACGTAAAAAAACAGTAATATATTTCTTAAACTCTGTATAAGGTATAAGCATATTTATTGGCCGCTTATCCAATGCTGCCTTGGCAGCTTGGTCCGCAGCCTCATTTCCAAGGATTCCAATATGACTGGGAATCCAGTAAAAACGAATCTCTTTATTTTCCTCAGTACAGAGTTTATGATACCGTTCAAGGATATCTAAAATAAATGGATTTTTCCAATCCTTGGCTTTCAATGCTTGTAAACAAGACAAAGAATCAGAAAATATTAAAAATTTACGATGTGGAGAAGTCTCTACATGATCTAAAGCTAGGTATAAAGCATGAAGTTCTGCAGAATAAATAGATGATTTATTTGGCAGACGTTCTGAATAAATATGATTGCCCTTAACAGCAGCTGCAGCAGCCTTGTCATCATCAAACGATCCATCAGTGTATATACACTGATATCCAGTGAAGATAGATTTTATTTTATTATATCTATTTATATACAGGGATGGATCGGTTGAGTATTTCTTTAATTCCGTCATGGCTAAATTAATATTTAAAGTTTCATAGGTCCATGGAGGTGTTTCTGGATATTGAAATTTAGCTATTTGATTCGGATTTAAATTGAAGGATTGTAAAGATTCCTTGATGCGAATGCCAAAAGTTGGTATTGTATTTGGTTTATTTTCAAAAAGATCAACATAATTTGGATTGAATATAATATCATGTGCAGGATTGTCTGGACAAGCTGCAATTTTTGCAGCATACTGAAGGGCAAGCTTTTCTCTTCTTAAATCAAGAGGCAGTTCATCTGCCTCAACTGCTTAGCTATCTGCAGGTGATGTACGAAATGCACCAAGGCATAATCTTAAACCTTGATTTTGTACAGGATCAAGCATTTTAATATAAGATGGGCGTGCTGATCCATATATCATACACCCATAATCAAGCTTAGAACGTACCAGCGCTCTGTATAATTGCAATAAAATATTGCGGTCCCCTCCCCAATCGGTATGGGCAAGAACCCGTAATAAATCTAATGCCTTCTGGCATTTCTTTTTAACGTATTTAATGTGAGGAATAAAAGATAATTTCCTGTCAAAAATAATTCCAAGAAACTTGGTTTCTTCGACAACAGGTATCCGAGTTTGGCCTAAATAAAGATCAGGATCTGGTTGAACCTTCCATTTTTTACAAAAGTGCATACACACAGTTTTCTTTAAAGAAAACTTAAATCCATTATGATCAGCCCATTCTTGTAATCTATTTAAGTGTTGTTGGAGCTGTCGTTCTATTGTATGCATGCTTGTGGACCTGTAGCTTAAGTTGAAATCATCAACAAAAAGTGAGCAATCTGCTCCAGGCCTCATACAATCAACAATGCTGTTAATTTTAATAATAAAAGAGTCACTGATAATATACTTCCCTGTGGAACTACCATTTCCTGATCAAAAGCATCAGAGAGTGATGCACCCACTCGAACTTTAAAATGTCTGTTTGATAGAAAATTATGAATAAAAAGGGGTAAACGACCCCTTAATCCCATATCATATAAATCACTCATTATTCTATATTTCCATGTGGTGTCGTATGATTTCTCTAAATAAAAAAATATACTAACCACATGTTCGCCTTTTATAAAACCCTCTCGTATAAACGTTTCTAAACGTGCCAGATGGTCAACAGTACTTAGCGTTTTTCTAAAGCCACTCTGTGCAACAGAAATATAAGCCGCAGTTTCTAAAAACCAAACTAAACGCTTGTTAATCATTCGTTCCATTGATTTACAAATACAACTTGTTAACGCAAAAGGACGATAATTATTTGAATCTGACGAGTCTTTGCCAGGTTTGGGAATAGGAATGATAGTGGCTTCACTCCATGAAGGAGGAAATTTACCACTTTCCCAAATATTATTAAAAACATCCAAAAGATGCCCAAGTGTTTGGTCAGGGAGGTGTTTGAGGATTTGATAGTGTATAAGATCAGGTCCAGGAGCGGTATTATGGGATTTATCTAAAGCAAATTTTAAATCTGATATTGTGAATGGCTTATTATATTGTTCTAAGTTATTAGATATGAAATTTAGTTGGTTTCTTTCTTTTCTGTTGTTTATATGTTGGAATTTTGTAGAATAATTATCAGATGAGGAATTCTTGGAAATGGTTCAGTGGGATTTGTAATCAATTGGCCATTATGATTTAGATGTTTGATCCTTGCTCCACCTCCCTTCCCAGTAATTTTACGCACCATATCCCAGCATTTTTAATTGGTAAACGTGTATTTAATTTAGAAACATAATCTTTCCAACTTTTTCTTTTGCTTATTTTAATAATATAACAGGCTTTAGCCCTTTTTTAGACAAAATTGGTGCAAATTATATTGAGTTGGCTGTCGATTAAATATTTTTAAAGCTTTTTTTCACTCCTTGACAGCTTTTTTGTACTCATCATTAAACCAAGGTTTTTCTTTAATTTTAGAATTTGGCTTTGATTTGGGAATACACCCATCAGCAATATCATACAATGTATCCGTAAAAACTTGAAGAGGATCATCTACGTTGTTAAAAGTTTCTGGAGTTATTTTATTAAAATAGGATGTCTGAAATTTTGCCCAATCAGCTTGATGAAATTTCCACTTAGGGATTTGTTCGTCTGGTGGAGGAAAATGGTTATTTAAAATAATGGGGTAATGATCACTACCTAGTAGGACAGAGAGACAACAGGCAAATAAGAAAGAATGAGAGCTCATTAGTAAAGTAAACATTTTGTAGATTTTATGTGAGCATTTCCAGTATGTTTACTGCATGTCAACATTTAGATCAACCTTCATTTATCATCTTTGACCTTTTATCAATTAGGTTGGTACTGCAGACAGCAACCACTTGGCATGAGATTGATTTTAGAATTCACTCTGAGACTATCCACATTGGAAGCTGATTCACCTACCACCTGTCAAAAGTATTCACCTGTCAAAAGGATCTTAACTGCATTCTAATCTACCTCTGATCTGAAATCATGTAATATACACTCTACATGTCCTGCAGATAATTATCAGGATATGCCTCCATAATTTTTAAACTATTTAAGGTATGTTTTTCTGAAGAACTTTCTTCATACAGGCATGTGGCAATGTGAAAATCACATGATCACTGGACCGAGAGAGGGCCACTCTGACACTTTGTAAAATATATACTTCTCACCTAAATTAATGCTCCATAATATTATTAATATCCATAAAAGTATCACTATTATTATTATGTCATATTAATATATTATTGTCTCATAATTGTATGATCAGTCATAGTTTGTATTACTTAGAATTTATATATTTTAATCCTGTATTATTCACCAGTACTATATACGTAGCCACTTCACAAGAAATGTCATTAATCAAGCAGTTACGGGTTGCTGCATCTTGGGGTCACTCTATGACCTTGTCCTCCTAGAATAAGGACGATGTGTGTGGGCTCTACAGAGAACTGTATGTATCACTATCAACATTATACCATATATGTACTTTTGTCTCTAACTGCCCTCAATTTGTACCCAACTAGTTAAGGTTAACAGGACCTAATGACTTGGTGAGAAACCCACATTGTTTCCTGTAGGGGAAAGGCTCAGCATATTTGTGTGTAGGCCAAGCCAGTATATAAACCTGTACAATAAAATAATAAAATCAGATTCTACAAAGTAACTTAAAGCTGAAAGTGTTGTGTGAAATTATTCCTGTGCCTAGGATCTCAACTTTAGGAAATGCTTTCAATATAGTAAGAACACTTATAAATTCAAAGGTCTGGATTTTACATTGGCGACCACGACGAGACTCAAAACTGATTCTAATACACAGTTAACTCACAGTTATTATTGGAACTTTTTAAGTCAAAATGGCAGAACAATTAGTGCAAGCACAAGAAGAAAGAAACAGACAGAGAGCTGATGAACAGATCAGAAAAAGGTTAGAACAACATGGCCGTCACATTAACAGCTGTGATGGTAGTGTCAGAGAGCAGCTGAGAGACTGGCTGGATGCCATAACCGCAGCTCAAAGGTGGACCTAGAGGGCTAAAGAAATTTAATAAGCCAGCTTTTAACGAAGATGGAACACCAAACTGTTTCCAATGTGGCGAGGCTGGACATTTTGCCAGGGATTGCAAAAAGCAAATGGCGGCGGGAAACGCCTAGGGGCACCGGACACAAGAGTATGTATCCATTTACCTGTAACTAAAACTTTGAACGCGAATACTCTAGTGGATACCGGTGCCTGTAGAACATTAATAAAGGAAGATCTCTGGAGAGATATTTGTAAAATGTATCATAGAAAACCTATTATGAGACCAGCAGAAATACTTCATTCGCTGTCGGGTCATCCAATAAGAACAAAAGGTAGGACATTAATAGAACTCTGTGGACAGTTTTTGGAAGTAACTGTTATAGAAACTATGTCCCATGACCTTCTGTTAGGAGATGACAGCCTCCGTAGCTTAGGAGCTGTCATTGACTACAAGAAACAGGTAGTCTTATTGGATGGACAGGAATTGAGGTATAAAAAGCAAAAGAAAAAGACTTTTAGAGTTGCGGCTGCCTCCGTGGATGAGTATGTGAAGGAGAGGCCCCAACTTTTTGCAGATGAAGAATCCCCAAATGGCAAAATGCCATCGGTGTCCATGAAGATAAATACAGGAAATAGTGACCCTATCCGGCAGAGACCTTATCGCCTCCCATTGAGTAAGAGAAATCAAGTCGAAAAAGAAATTACTAAGATGCAACTAGAGGGCGTGATCAGACCAAGTAAATCAGCATGGGCATCCCCCATCACCCTGGTGCCCAAGAAAGATGGCTCCACCCGCTTCTGCGTTGATTACCGGAAGTTAAATGCCGTCACGAAAAAGGATGCACATCCACTTCCCTTGATTCAGGACATTTTTGATAGCCTTGCTGGTGCTACTGTGTTCAGCACACTGGATTTAAAATCAGGATACTGGCAAATCCCAGTTGACCCCAAAGACATTGAGAAAACAGCTTTTGTATGCCACAAAGGATTATTTGAATTTGTGCGTATGCCCTTTGGCTTGGCAAACGCCCCAGCAGAATTTCAAAGAACAATGCAGGCTGTACTTGGAAACATGGTAGGAGTATTTGTCATGGTTTACTTGGATGACATTATCATATTTTCGAAAAACAAAAAACTTCATAAAGAACACTTAAAAATGGTCTTTGATGCATTGGAAGAAAATGGCTTGAAATTGAAGCCTTCAAAATGTCACCTTTATCAATCAGTTGTGGAACTTTTGGGATATATTGTGTCAGAAGATGGAATAGCCTTCAACCCTGAGAAAACCGAAGTTATTGCCAAGCTCCCTGCACCATCAACAGTAAGTGAAGTAAGGTCTTTTCTTGGAATGGCTGGATATTACCGGCAATGTGTACCTAACTTTGCCAAGATTGCTGCCCCCATTGTTCAACTAACAAAGAAACATGCTAGGTTTGAGTGGGGAACTGCTCAACAGGAAGCATTTGACATCCTAAAGGAAATGCTGGTGTCCAGTGAAGTAATGGCTCACCCAGATACACGGAAACCATACAAGCTGTACACAGATGCATGTAATTATGCTATTGGCGCCATCTTGGTACAGCAAGATGACAAAGGAGTAGAAAGGCCAATACAGTACATTTCCAAACAACTCGCTGGTGCGCAGCTTAATTGGGCGACAATTGAGAAGGAGGCCTATGCGGTGGTGCATGCACTGACCAAGCTCCGCCCCTATCTATATGGTGCTGAATTTACCATCTACACAGACCACAAGCCTCTGAAATCTCTATTCAAATCTGAGGTAAAGAATACAAAAATTCAAAGATGGGCTGTATTGATTGCTGAATATGGGGCACCTATAGAATACCGGAAAGGATCACACAACATCCGGGCTGACATGCTTTCGAGGATTAAGGCCGACCCCATTGAAATCAGTGCACTTGACACCACAGAAGATTGGATAGCTGCTGATGACCTAGAAGGTGAGCATCCCAATCAGATCCCATGGGAGTTTGACTCACTAGAAATTGAAGCAGTAAGCAAAGAACAGAAATCTATGCCAGAATATCAGTAAGCATTTGAAGAGGATTCTGGATATGACCTTAAGGATGGCCTGCTTTACACACTAATCCCACCACCTAATGGTCTTGCATATCCAAGGTTAGTGCTGCCACCTAGTTGCCGTTACCGGGTAATCAGAAGAGCTCACACAGAAGTGGGACACCAAGCTGTCCGGAAAACCCTAGACAGGTTACAAGAAGCCTACAAGTGGCCTAACCAAAGGAAGGATGTAGCAGCTGTACTCAGTAAGTGTGAACGTTGTGCCATAAACACAGGAAGAAGGGAGTACCCTCCACCAACCAACATGCCTGTGGCTGCCTACCCTGGCCATATAGTTGGAATGGACATGTGTGGTCCATTTCCGCTCTCATCACAAGGCAACAAGTACATACTGACATTGATTGATCACTGTACTGGCTGGGTGGAAGTAAAACCCCTCCCCACAAAAGAATCAAAGCATGTACTCAGATACCTGGAACAAGAATATCTACCAAGGTATGGTGCCGCTGAAATCCTCATCACTGATCAAGGTCAAGAGTTCAATGCCCAGCCACTGAAGCAATACATAGAGGAGATGGGTATTGAACACCGCAGATGTACTCCTTACCATCCGGAGACCAATGGGAAAATAGAGAGGTTCCACAGGACTCTGAAGGACATGATACGGAAGCTGGTAAACCACAAGGCTACAGCCTGGGAAGATGCATTGGGTCAAGCACTTTGGGCTCATCGCATTTCAACTTCCAGTGTGACCGGTTATACACCATTCTTCCTGCAGTATGGCCGGAAGTCCAGAGCCCCCCTGACAAAGATGCTGAATAGGACCTGTGGAGATGACCCAAGGGCTATAGGTGAAAGAATTGACCTCCTAGCACAAGCCTTCCAAGATGCTGCAAGGGCTACAGAAGAAAGCTGAAGATACAACCTTGAGCGGTTAACAAAAAGGGCATCTGCAGGTCAAGTTCGACCAGGAGATCAGGTTGTTGTGATTGCTCAAGAGAGGGCACCACTAGATGGTAAATGGGATCATCAGTACACTGTTATACGAGTACAAGGCCCAGTACTCACCATTGTAAACCAAAGGAATGGGAAACGAAAGGTGATTAACCGTGACAAGGTCAAGTTGGTCAACCCGGATCTCGAGTGGAATGAGGTAATTCCCCGTCCTACAAGGACTAGGCGCCGGCTACTTATAAATGTTCCAAACCCACAAGCAGCTCAGACGGAATCAGCAGTACCGGCCCAGCAACACACACCAGATCAAGCACCAGAGATTTCACGCAAACGGCGAAGAAGCTCTTCCCCTCTGTGTGAAGATAACCGTCACTATCCTGAAGTAAGGCGCAGTAGACGTCTAGCAGGACAACCGGCAGAGCCTATGCAAACAGAAGACATAGCAGACAATAGGAAGCGACACATTGCTGACAGTGAAGAGAACCTGGAAGCAAAGAGACAATGTATAGCACTGGTATCTGTTTTGTTTTAACTGTGCTAATAATAAGATTATCGGAAGCAGAGCTGTTCCAAGAAGATGGCATTCTCATTGAAGAAATGGGTTCCACCAGAACCATTGAGGCAATATGGACTGCACTAGTTGTGATTAACCCACCTAACCAGATCCCCATGCAGGCGTGGGTGAGTAAAGTTAAAGACGGTATCCAAGTAGTGGGGTCACATGTGACAGAAATAGACCAGCAAACATGGGAGGCTAGGCTAAAAGCTCTTGACCTACCTGGTGCACAAGAGGCAGAGCTCTACCTAGGCCGACTCACTAGGTCTATAGTACGGATTAAAAGAATGAAAAGAGGGCTGATTGATGCAGTTGGAGAGATCAGCAGGACACTCTTTGGAACAGCCACAACATCAGAGGTAAAAGAATTACGCAATATTGTAACTCAAGTGTCGAACAATGATGATGTCATTGTACATAAAATAGACGCAATGGTGACAATTATCAACCAAACTAGAAAGTATGTACAAGATAACCAGTTTGATATAAGAGACTTACAAAAACATGAAGTTGCCCTGCAAAACCAGTTACGTGAATATAGTGATAAACTGTCTGCTCTTGATGAAAAAGTAAATAGGCTGTCAGTCGCAAGGTCTATAGATGGAACAATTTCTGAGTTGGAAATTGTATACCATGAATACATGAAACAATGGGACACATTCATGCAACAGAAAAGAGAACTTGAAAGAGGTTGGCTGACGGAGAATACCCTGGCTACCTCTGAGCTAGAATCTATTCTAGCTAAGCTAAGACATTGGGGCTATGAAACACCCATTCCAGAATGGTATTATGAAAATCTACGGATAAAGCCATTATGGACAGAAGGCAGTAGATTAGTATTTAAGGTTGAAATACCTGCTGCTGGAAGGACACAAACCACAGATGTGCATGCCACAGAAAGAAGTTTTAGATCGTACTTGTGAGTGGGGTTTAGTGACAAATAATTCTTTGAACTTATGTACAATTCAAGTGTCAAAAAGAAATAATAGAAATTCTGATGTATTTTGGATTGATATTGGTAGACTTGTAATTATTCCTTATACAAAATTAATTACCACTTTGAGATGTACAGGTAAAGTTCCAGTCATAAAAGAATTAATTGTCCCTACAAAAATGAGCATACCTGGAAATTGTAAATTGGAAACTACTGAATGGAGTGTGAGTGGCACTAGAAAAGGTAATAGCAAAGTCATAAAACATAACAAAGTGCTTGTATATAACAAAGGTATAAACTTCACATGGCCACAACATTTGAGTGTAAAAACTGTTGAAGTGCTAAAATTTAAAAATAGATTAGACATTCCCCTAATTGATATCAAAAAGCTGGAAGATGGCCATGTCAAAGTACACTTACCTTATCATGCAGAGATATCAAGCATATTGTTATTATTGGCTGGTATTGGACTAGTATTAGTCTTAGGTGTTTATTTATTTAGGAAAAATAAAGCAAAGCGTAGGCAGGAAAAGAGAACTAATGTAAATGCTACACCGAAATTAGATGAAATGTCTTTAGATGAATTAGCTTTTTTTGACTGTTTAACTTATTGTAACTAAGTTAGTACTATAAAAGCTATATGCAGTAACCTCATTTATCTCATAAATATGCTAATATAGCAAGTTCAGAGTTTTGTGTCCTAGTATAGGGCCACAAAACTTTAAGTGGGGGAGGTATGTAAAATATATACTTCTCACCTAAATTAATGCTCCATAATATTATTAATATCCATAAAAGTATCACTATTATTATTATGTCATATTAATATATTATTGTCTCATAATTGTATGATCAGTCATAGTTTGTATTACTTAGAATTTATATATTTTAATCCTGTATTATTCACCAGTACTATATACGTAGCCACTTCACAAGAAATGTCATTAATCAAGCAGTTACGGGTTGCTGCATCTTGGGGTCACTCTATGACCTTGTCCTCCTAGAATAAGGACGATGTGTGTGGGCTCTACAGAGAACTGTATGTATCACTATCAACATTATACCATATATGTACTTTTGTCTCTAACTGCCCTCAATTTGTACCCAACTAGTTAAGGTTAACAGGACCTAATGACTTGGTGAGAAACCCACATTGTTTCCTGTAGGGGAAAGGCTCAGCATATTTGTGTGTAGGCCAAGCCAGTATATAAACCTGTACAATAAAATAATAAAATCAGATTCTACAAAGTAACTTAAAGCTGAAAGTGTTGTGTGAAATTATTCCTGTGCCTAGGATCTCAACTTTAGGAAATGCTTTCAATATAGTAAGAACACTTATAAATTCAAAGGTCTGGATTTTACAACTTGATATCACACCTTCTCAATACCATGTACAATACTTGAATTTCAGAGATAAAGAGATTAAATATTGGCAGCCTAGAAAAGCATATATGCACAAAATTTCATATTTACAGCTGAAACAACTGGGTTTCAGCGGGAAAGTTGATATCGTCGGTGCCTGTGTTTTTCTTGCACATACAGTGGCAACATCTTCATCCCGCGTACATATGTATCTCACAACACATCGCACTCAAGGGGCAGTTTGTAGCCAACATTAAATGAGAATGCCAAAGGATTTTATGAAACATTTTGGTTGAGGGCTTGACTTATCACTAGAGGTTAATAATGTAATATTTAATCTGATCCTTGGCCCTTTGCCTTCACCTGTCGTACCAACAGTCAAAAGAAAACCAGAATAGAGAACCGTACACAACAGGTTATAAAGTACTACATTGAGAAAACCAATATGCCCCAAAGGATCATTTGAATCAGGATATAAGACCAAAAATAATGAGTGTGTTTGTTTTCCTGGCATTCTCATACGCGTACACGTGCTTTTTTTTCAGTAGTCTTCCACATGAACACTTCAAATGTCTTTACATTTCTGATTTTTTCAAAGCTATTTTCCCCTTTCATTTTTTCTCAGTACTCTTCCACATGAACACTTCAAATGTCTTTACATTTCTGAATTTTTCAATGCTTTTTTCCCCTTTCATACACTATCAAACTTTCATGCAACTATATTTTAATCATTTATTCTCAAATTCATCCTTTTTCACAACCAGATTTGTGTTTCATACACACTTTCATACAACTATATTTTAATCATTTATTTTCAAATTCATCCTTTTTCACAAACAGATTTGTGTTTCATACACACTCTCATACAACATCCCCAATTTTTTAAAGCCATTTTCCCCTTTCATACAGACTTTCATACAACTATATTTTAATCATTTATGTTCAAATTCATCTTTTTTTAGAGCAGAATTTGTGTCATATGCTCTTTCATAAAACATCACAAAGTCATTTTTCTCTTCATTTTAATCATTCTCATATTCATCTTTTTTTCAGAGCAAGATTTGTGTTTCATATACACTTTCATTCAACATCATGATTTTTTCAAAGCCATTTGGTAATTATGTCTTCCTGCAGTGTACACATTGTCTACAAATGCATTTGTCAGATTCATTGTTTTCAACATATTGCTATATTCCCAAGGTGAGCGAAAAGGAATATAATCCCACTAAAATATTTTTTTAAATGTACCAAGGGTAAAAAGTATAGAGGCTTCAACTGTCAAATATGTCCTACATAACAGTTTAAATGTCTTTCCTTTGCAAAAACCTGCAACAGAGTGAGGCTTGTGTTACATGTGTCATCCTTAAAAAGTTCCATTTGTTTCACTGCAAATTTGCTAATATCTTGGCTTGTAGTGAACATTTTATTATATTCTGAAAGTATCTAAACAACATAGAGATCATGGAATTAGAGAAATCTAAGAGATCTCAATGTTATAAAGTACCATCAAAGTGTAAAAATTCGTCAGACGTGATTCAGACATTTTTTACCCTTTATTTTGACTTACAAACCAAGATTTGACTTACAAACCAAGAGTTGTAGTGAAGATTTCCTCACTCTAATAACTTGTATCTACATCTAAACAATAGAGGAATCATGGTAGATATCTAAGAGATTTGAATGTTATGCAATACCATTAAGTGAATAACACGACGGACAATTTAGACATTTCATACATTTTCTTGTGACTTACAATCTAGGCCACAGGCCACGGCGCAGTTCATTAGAGCCCAAGGTTTGTGATCCCAAGGTTTGATCCCTGGCCATGAGCTTAGGCCCATCCCAAAAGAGATAACCCGTAGTCCTTGTGAATCTGTGAGTGTCCGAGTGGGTTGTCATGTCAAGGACCTGTGACATGAAAATTCAGTGAGGCAGCACTATATCTGCTACAAGTAGGACTCATCACAAAATGACTGAAATAATGTTGATGGTGATGTATTGGTGTAGACGTATTTGATCCAAATTAGACCTTAAAAATGTGAGCTCTGTTCAAATAGAACAAAAATAAATCCTCAAATTAATGTGCAGAGAATATTTAAAAATAACATTATTCATTAAAATAGGACATTTCACTATTCAGAGGTCAATATATTTATTATATTCCTTATAGTGTCTCAGATAAAGCTTAATATTTCAGTTTGATCGTGTGATCAGGCATCAATTTTAACATCTCTCAGATTCATATCATAATAAGACAGTTTTGCAGGCATATATTTGGGTGATTGTAGACACAATGAAATACGAAAAATTTCCCCTTTATCACAATTTAAAAAAAATCATTGTATCAGACCATAAATCACAATTATTGGTTGAGCTGGCCAGCCTTGGACGAGCCATGAGAAATAGGGAGACAGTGAAAGACAAGAAATATAAACATTATATGCATTCAGTTCGAAAATAAATAACTGAAGAAAGTGGTCAGGATGTATAAGATATTATTTTAAAATGTAGAAAATGATATCACTGAAAAAAGTTGTCAGGATTAAAAGAAAAAATCAGGCCTTATGAGGACAAGAAAACATACAAAATGTCAAAATGTTTTCATATTCGAAAAGAAATTGACAAGAAAATACTAATTTAAAGACCAGAACAAGGTAATATTTTAAATTGTGTTAAGATTGAAAGAATGAATTAGATCAAAAGAGGACAAGCAGAGATAGGGTACACCCAGATGACGTTGGAAACAAAGGTTATATTTGAGTATACAATTGGCAATATCTGAAGCAGACATGTATGCAAGGGTACAGACCATGTAATTAGAAGGTAAGAAAAATGTGAAAATAAGATGTAAAAAAGGAGTAAATTCCATCTGGAGCCAGAAGCCAGGTTGAGAAAAAAGGTACAGAGGGAATAGGTAAGAAATAAAATAAGTGCAATTAAATCATTAGGAATATAATAAGATAAATAAAAGTGAGAAATGTTTATCAATATTGAGGGGCCAAGGGCCAATTAAGCCTTTATTTATATTTAGAATTTATATTTGTATGAATGCACCAAGGGGGATACTAACTTAAAGTCTTTTTGAATGAATTTTTTATTTGGAATTTCAACCGCTGTTGGTCCCAAGCCCGAATATTTGGTTAATTTTTATATTACTTTGGATTCAACACTGTTGATCCCGTCTAATCATTTCAGAGCACAGCAGCTTGTGGACTCACATGGTCAATTAATTTTGGCCCGTCATTCTTTTAAATTATAAAAAGTCTTGTTTTTTTTGGTAATAACAAGTATTTGTTTTTCCTTCCATTTAACGGGATGAGAAAGCTTGCTAATATCAAAGTTACAAATTTCTGACATTCCCAGTACAGGGAATTACCCAGAATATTAAGCTTAAGAATTGATGACAGCCTGTTTAATTCAAATAAGAGGAGGAAATACTACAAATTGGTGAAATCTAGAAATTGGGACAAAGATAAAATATTGTAGTATAATGAACCTGAGCAATTAATATGTTTAGAACTGGAGGTTTGTATTGAGATGAAATTATTGGTTGATTTTATATCTGGAATTTGTAGTGTTTTATTTTCTGTCATTTGCTGCTAATTCCCCAAAAGTGCATAGTTTTCTAATTCTCAATTAGTCAGCTATAACAATAACACAAAAAGACTGTTTTGCAGGCAATATATTTGGATGATTTTATACTCAGGTATGGAGACAAAATAAAATAATAACAGATTCAGCCATGTTTTTAATGTATCAAGTGATCCTGTTTTCTGTGGTACAATTTTACATGCTCCATTTATTAATTTAACATCTTCTGTGCAAAGATTCATCCCTAATCAATGTACTGTCAAAGTCTAAACACTATGACCCTTTCCTTCACCACTGGACTGTCCACATCACTAGAAATGGCAGACATAGGGATATAACTTTTTTCTACTCAGAATACATCTACAAATGATATGTGATCGAATGTCAACCTTCTTAGGCTGTTTTGATCAAATATTGCCAGTGACCTTGAAGTGACCTTTCAATGACCTTGAAAATAAAAAGCCTATTTCCACGAAATTATCTACATGTTTTATTATCTTATCATCTACATCTTTCAAATACGAGCTCGTAGAGTCCTTATTCATCAAAATCTGTTCATAATTAACAATTTGAGAGCAATTTATAGTTTTGTGGTCAATCTATAAGCCTTAGGGAAAACAGAGGAAAATACAATAATACTAAGTTTTTTTGAAATAATATAAAAATGCCAGCTTATTAGGGTTAGTTGATGAAAATATATAGAATACTGCACAGAAAAACACATTAAGACTAATTAGAAATTGAAAAAAAAATGATGATATGTGATCAAAAAAATGATATGTGATCGAATGTCAACCTTCTTAGGCTGTTTTGATCAAATATTGCCAGTGACCTTGAAGTGACCTTTCAATGACCTTGAAAATAAAAAGCCTATTTCCACGAAATTATCTACATGTTTTATTATCCTATCATCTACATCTTTCAAATACGAGCTCGTAGAGTCCTTATTCCTCAAAATCTGTTCATAATTAACAATTTGAGAGCAATTTATAGTTTTGTGGTCAATCTATAAGGGAAAACAGAGGAAAATACTATAATACTAAGTTTTTTTTAAATAATATAAAAATGCCAGCTTATTGGGGGTTAGTTTATGAAAATATATAGAATACTACACAGAAAAACACATTAATACTAAAAAGAAATTGAAAAAAAAGTCCGCGAATTTCAAGATTTATTATGAAGCTAAAATGATTAAAAATAGCTTAAATCGGTAGGGTTACAAAAGTGACAAATTGACGGACTTTAATTTGACCTCACATTTATTTTTGAGGTATTAGATAAATTGAATATTAATCTATTTTCAGAAAATAATCAGCAATAAGTTGCTCTTATCATAATAATACCTAAAAAAGAAGAAATATTCCCTGAAAAATATGTGAAAATTAGTCATGAATAGAAATTATTAAAAAAAGATATAATAAAAATATATTGAATGTAGAGTCAATTGGGTTATAACATTTAGTAGCTGATGTATTTCTAAAAAAATCTCATGTATTTGATTTTTCTGAACAATATGAGGAAGTTAGTGAAATCCTTTTATGAATATGTCTATGAAACACATCACTAAAAGTGGCCAATCATTAAAATGGCCTATGACCCCTTTTACTATTTGGATAATTCTATTAGTAATACATGACAGAACTTGGGTCCATTTGATTGTTTCCACCTCAGCCATTAAAATGTCCCACGGTATTAGATTTGTCTAAAAATGCTGAATCTCTGTCTATCCATCCAATATGAAATGGAAGTCAAATACGGCCAATATTAGATGTCACTGAAAGTGCTCTACAGGGTGCTTTCTGGACGTCTGCTCTTCCCACTGCTATAAACCTGTTACATGCGCTATGTCACTCATTCTCGCTGATGCATCCCTCACCACAATATGATCCACTTCCTCGTCACTGGACTGTCCATCCCTCACCATTGTGTAATCCTCTCCCTCATCATTGGACTGTCTTTCCCTCAGCACTATGTGACCCTCACAAGAATGTCCATCCCTCACTATTAAGTGGACCTCTCCCTCATTACTGGAATGTCCATCCCTCACCATGATATGACCTCCCTTATTATCGGACTGTCCCACCATAATGTGACCCTCTCCCTCATCACTGATTTGCCCATCCCTCACCACAATTTGACCCTCTCCCTTATTACTGAACTGTCACCACTATGCAGGGGCCCACCATCTTTCTGATATGCACCCATATGTGCCCTAGCTGGCAAGTAAAATTACCGCTCAGCAGCTAGCTGGGAAATTTTGCCAGCTGGCAGTTTAAATTTTTCAGAAAATCTGTACATAATATACAATGCTCAACACTGAATCACTTGCATAATATTGTTCCTGGTAAATGGCTTCATTTTATAGTGTTACAAATGGGGATTGGATGCCGATCGGGGCGTGGACGGGGATCGGAACTATACTCGCTGGCTACGTGTGAGCTGGGGCCTTAACCTAGCTACCTAATCTACCTATGTGAGTTGGGAGGTGATAAGGACTGCAGACACAGCGTATACAATGCACAAGAGTCTTCTTTATTTGGTGCTGTATACACTAGAGTCTGGCTTGGAAGGCATGGCAAGAGCGTGATATATAAAATATCCAAATGCTAATACTGACAAAGTCCTGAGGATGCATAAAACATCCAAGTCTATACAAGTGGCTGTCACGAAACAGAGTGTCGTGGATCTTCTAGGCAAGTAGTTTCTACTCCCGAGTAGCAATTTCTGGGCCTTTTTAAGGAAATCTGAGTGGATCTGTGTGCATACTAATAAGCATCGTCTGCCTCTGCCTGCGTGACTCATCTGCAGCGTCTTGGCGAAGTTCCAGTTTGGAGCATCACATTATCTCTCTGCTGGGTGAGTAATGCGTCTCACTAGCCTGCACTTGTTGGCCTTCAAGTTGCACTCAGTTACCTCTATGATCTCTTGCCAAATATCATGATTGTCTATACTTGTATACAAGAGTCTATAGATGGGTAATCTATATCCTACAATAGTACTTCACAGGCTTGTAGTTTGCAAGGCCATGGGCCGTGGCGCAGTTGTTTAGAGTGCCAGCTTATTAGCACCAGTTTCTCTGTGGTGATCCCGAGATTGAATCCTGAGATTGAATCCCGAGATTGAATTCATGATACAATTTCACATATGAGCTGAGACAGTTCCCCAAAGGGTTAACCATTTAAATCTGTGACTGGGTAGGTTGACATGTCAAGGACCTGTGACATGAGAATTCAATGAGGCAGCACTATATCTGTAACAAGTAGGTCTCATCAAGAAATGACTGAAATAATTTTGAAAGTGATGTAAAATCCCAGACAAATAAACATAAAAATCCTGGTAGTTTGCCTGTTTAATGTCTAGTACTAAATGTGCTGAAAAAGTATTAATGAAGGTCTCTCAATGTAAAATAAAGGCTAGTTGAACATTATCCCCATATTCCTCATGAAAATACTTAAGATCCACTGTTTCCAAGAACACCAAGCACTGTCCATCATATTTCAGTGACGACTCATTCCTTTCATTTCATCATCAAACACATGGCTTGTAAGAAAAAAATGTTTTTCTTGATCTCAGCATCTTCTCACCATTGTTTCCGAGTTTGCGCAATGAGTTGAAAATGGGTCATTTTTAGTAAATATAGTAATCTATAACATTCTATTAAATTTCAAATATTATATCTAAAATATTTCTAGAAATAATATAAACCAAAAAACCATGGGATCACCAGACATTGGATTTTGCAAAATGCCATGACAAACTGGTTAGTATATGCCAGCTGGTAAAAAAGATAAAGTTTTCACAATTCTCATCTAACTATGATCAAACAGCTGGTAGATTTTATGACATTAGCTAGCAAAATAATTTCCCGGTACCTGGTGAAAGACAACAAAAATGAATATCAATTTTTTTTAGATCATTTAAAAAGGTCTCCTTTTCACACGAGGCCAATTACAAACATGAAATATGAAAATCCCAAAAATATTGGCGGTGAGCCCCAGGGGCCCACCATTATATGATATACAAAAAGAGCCAATATGCACACTTTTCTGGCTGGCAGCTTGTAACTAATGCATTTCATTTCCAGCTGGTATGTTTTCCAGCTGGGAACTTTTTTTTGTATGAATCAGCTGGCTCAAAATACATTTGACATTTCAAAATGGCCTAGCTGACAGACTGATGGATTTAATTGGTTGGCTGGTAAAGTATTGAGATTTTAACACCAACTGGCAATTTCACCATTGAAAACTGCAAAATAAAAAATAAATTATATTATATGAACACTATATGACAAAGATTGTTCAAGCCTAATGATATTTCTAATGTAATTATAAGTTTTTAACATATAAATATTTATTAAATAAATTGGCTCATTACCAGCTGTTAAAAGAAAATAAAAAAAATAGATTATTTTATATGAACACTATTTGACAAAGATTGTTCAAGCCTAATGATATTTCTACTGTAATTATAAGTTTTTAACATATAAATATTTATTAAAGAAATTGGCTCATTACCAGCTGTTAAAGAAATTTGGCATTGACAAACATCCACGAACAAAGTTAACAGCTGTTAATTCCATACAAATTCTGAGCTGGTAAGTTTAACAGCTGGTAAAAAATAACAGCTGACAACCAAAATCTCAAAGTGTAGCTGGCTGGTATTTTTTAAAATATTTCCTTCTAGAAAATACTAAAAATGCATATTGGAAAAAAATGTTTTCAGACGAGTGATATGTTGTTCACAACATTCTATTGGTACGTACTAATGGTAGTACTGAGTGAGTGCAGGCGACATCCGTCTTTTGGGGTCGTCGACGGGGATCAGATACTCGATACTCGTCGCTATACTCGCTATACTCACTGGCTGTGAACGGGGCTCTTAACCAAGCTACCCTATCTACCTATGTGAGTTGGGAGGTAATAAGGACTGCAGACACAGAGTATACAATGCACAAGGGTCTCCTTGTTTCAGTGCTAAATTTTTTTTATGACACTATGGTACTTACATTCAGATCTCTTAGATATCTTAGATATGTTGTTTAGGTACTGATAGCACTTTTCAAAGTGAAAAGATATTGGAAAATCTTGGATAGTAAGTGAAAAGAAAGTGTATATACATGTCTAAATCGCGCCTGACGTTTTTTTTACACTTTTATTGTTTCTATATAACATTCAGGTCTCTCTTGTTTTATACTCATTATGTTGCTAAGATACTGATAGAACCTTTAAGAATGAAAAAATGTTCACAACAAGCCAAAATATTAGCAAATTTTTTATTGTACTTTACATTATTCAGATCTCTTAGATATCTCTTATTTCATGATTGTTATGTTATTTGTTGTGTTGTTTTGATACTGATAGGATCTTTCAGAATGACAAAATGTTCACTACAAGCCATGATATGAGCAAATCTTTGATAGTATGTGTCAAGAATGGGTATAAAATGTCTAAATCGCGCCTGGCGTCTTTTACACTTTATGGTTGTGTATAACATTCAGAAAAATATGCACTGGAAGCAGAAATATTGACAAATGTCGGATTGTATGTTAGGAAAATGTGAAAAATATCAAAATCACAGGTGTCGTGTTTTAGCCTTGCACCACAAGTTTTAATCACCAGACTCTCTGGCCTTTGGGTCCTGATGTGGGTTCTCATTTATGGGCCCTCAGCCCTGTTTTGAAATCTTCACATGTGAATTAGTAGCAGGCTTGTTGGAAACTGGGTCAGCAACAAGTTGCCCCGACCACACTTGATACCCCATGGAGACCTGTCTCCATGACAACCAAGGTTAATCAAGTGCTCATCCCAGCCACATCTAGCAGCTATCTATATTTTGTGATACAAGTGAGACAGCATAGGGATGCAGTGAAATAAATGGAACCTATATCTGATAAGATTCAACATCATCCTTGATCATTACTATACTTGGCAAATCTGTAGTGATGACATCAAGAAGGTTAAAGGTAGAATTTTGGACCAATTATAAAATCACTTTGGCAAATCTTTATGATAATGTAATGGCTTGCTCAACATGAGTTAATTAATTGAAGTCAAATGCCCATGTGTGTTTTGTTAATTATTCATTGCCCATGCTCCTAAGCCTTACTCGGACTCCTATTTTAATAATAGGGAGTTATAGATATGGGGCAGAGCCATCAGCACACCGATAAATCTTGGCTGCATTAGACAATATACTCGAGAAAACATAAAATGTACCCAGATTGACCCGTTTTAGCAGTCAAGCTCCACACATCAGGCTAAACTTGGAGAAAATGCCATTAATTGTTTTGATAAATTTGTTTATGTTATCATACATTTTCTCTTAAAAATATGTCGAATTCACCATTGATAATGTATCAAAATTATAACAAATCTAAACCTTATTAAACTTTAATTTTTAGATATACAGAATTATTCCTATATTCCACAAGCCAGTTGGATAATATCGGGCCCTAAAGTCCTCACCATCTAGGGTGAATACTTGGGTTCAAACAGGTGTTTTGCAACTGGACCGGTATTACTGCCAAACCAGTCCAGTGCTGAACCTGCAGAACTCCATATTCTCCCCTTACGTGTTGCACCTCACGGCAAACAAGGTGACATGGTTATTTTTTTCATTCGCCTCTTATGAACTGACAAAAAACCAGGGAATAAAAAAATCAGAGGACTATTCTAACCCCATGCCCACATGGGGTTCCATCGATTGACCCAACTGGATGGGTATTACTGCCAAACCAGCCCAGTGCTCAATCTGTCAGGAATCCATATCCTCCCCACAATGGGTTGCATCCCTCAGCAAACAGCATGCCCCTTTTGTCGTCTTTTACATGCTGGGGGGCAGTGAAGAAAATCCCACACCCATATGGGGATATAGTACATATGTGAAATTGTATCATGACGTATAGTGATGTGCATATGTGAAATTGTATCATGAATTGGACCTATGACTTTTGGATCACCACAGAGTCACTGGTAATAAAATTGTGCTATAATCAACTGCGCCACAGCCCGTGGCCTCTTAGATTCCTCACTGTGCACAATAAACAAAACATTTTACCAATGAAGTCTGATTGCAGGGCTGGTGTGAATCAGTGAATCTAAGTCTCCACGATTTCAGCTTCTCCAATCAAGATTATCTATTTATTCTTGACAAAAAAATCTTTGACACATCCAACTTTAGTGTTTTCCAGCTTCAGTGAGATATTAATGAAGAAAAAATATTTTCCATGTCATTCAAAAATTGTTTGATTTGACTTTTGTTTCCTCTCATGCACATTTATGTCTTCTTGAAGATCCTTTATCCATTTGTCCATTATCAACCACATATAACAGACATCATCCATGTCTATGGAGCTTAATCAAGAAAATGATGCAATAATTTCTAATTCATATTGTTTGTTCATCACTGCCCTTTAAAAATGAAGACAATACAATTTGAAGAACAATGACGGATGATTTGTTTGTTTTAAATATTTACATTTACATATTAAAAGCATACAACCTCGTAACATTTACTTTCACAGCAGAAATATGCTGTATTATTTGTAATAATGGTAATATTAATAAGACCTCTATGGATTAAAAATTGAGGTAGTACATTGTAAAAAGTTAATTAAACAATGTCTTTCTTGTGTTTGAGTAAATAAAAAGTAACATATATTTTTTTAATTTTCAAAATCCTATACAATATCAATTTCACTATGCTTGTAAAGAATGAAATAAACTACAGAAGAAGACAAATTATAAAATAATCATAATCATGATTACGCTGCTTCAATTCAAATGAAAAAATAATACTATTGCTTTGCATCATTAAAAGATAAAAAAATAGAAATAATATTGATGTTTCTTTGGAACTTATCTCCACTAATCTAAGATGTATTTCATTCTCTCAAACACAACTGGCAGAGGAAGATTACATCGTATCAGATGTCATTGAAATTAAGCCTTAAGACATATTGTAGTTTATTGTAAACTAGATTTATATCATAATTATTGGTGTTTGTTTGTGTTGGGGATTTCAGCCACTTTCAATAATATTTTAATCAAATCATAAAGAGAACAACTTGTAATGGATTTAGGACTACCTGACGACTGAGTTGCCTTTACCGAATTAAATCTTCAGGCATAGGTCTCCATTCATATAAGTCATATCAGACAAAATAAACATTATTATTTTATTTAGATAGATCTCATTCTCATTCTCAGATCCCAGGGTTGGTGAAAAGATTATAAAAACCAGCATGTTTCACGGTTATAAAATAACTCTCTTGGAATAAGATAAATGCTACTGTCAAATATGAAATTATTCATATCAAAGTAACACAGCAACATTGTCATAACTTTGCTTTTGAATTTGTAGAGTGGATTAAGTATTCTCCAACACATGTCTTGGAACCCACTAAAATCCATCTACCCAATCAAATCCAGTGTCATGACATCATTGATTTTGAGACACAATATAGACCACATACTGCCTGTTCATATGACAAGACATCATTTACACTTATATTGACCAGTTGGTTGAGTAAGATTATATAACATTGCCAAATGGCCTCCCGCACTATAAATCTAACTTCATTATAGACACAGACATAAAATATGGAATATTTGTTATGACATCTTTTTTTATAAACCTTACAGTGGCATCTTTACATAGTGGAATTGATGTGTCTCATCTCATTGCCTTTAGCCACATACTGGGTGAAGTCATGAGCACAATTTGTGATTTATGTGTCACATTGCTTATTTGCATAATGACACTTGCAGTCAGTGAGAGACTCATGGTGGATTCTTTGGTTAATTTCGCTCTTAAGCCTCAAAATTCATACTATTACATTTATTAACATAGAATTTCCAAATCAGAATATCAGTTCTTCTGGATAAGTCCCTTTTTAAAATTGACTTAAAGCTTCCTTGAAATCATAGAGGTCAGAGACAATTTTACAAATGTTTTTGGTATGTTTAAATGTTATGTGGCCATAAAAATGTGATACAAACAAGCTTTCCCACCAAAATCAACCAAAATGCACCTGTCATGGTTGTTGTGTTTTACTGAAAGTACCAAGTAGTGACTGTACTAATCTTTCCATTATGAGGTCACTTATGTGCAAGCATATAAACTCTATTGTGGTTTGAAAGGGTGTTAGGCCTATAGCAGTAGATTTTGTTTGTTTGGGATTTTACATCACTTTAATTCATTTTTTCACTCATTTCATGATCAGACCTAATTGTAGCAGATATAGTGCTGCCTCACTGAATTGTCATGTCGCAGGTCCTTCACATGACAATCCACCCGGTCACAGATTTACAAGGACAACTGGTTAACCCTTTAAGCATGGGCCTCAGCTCATGTGGGAAGTTGTATCATGAGTTCAATCTCGGCATGGCTAGGGTTTGAACCCACGACCTTTGGATCACCACAGAGGAACTGGTGCTAATAAGCTGGCGCTCTAACCAATTGCACCACAGCCCTTGGCCTGTAAAGTAATTGATTCTTTTGTTTGTTTCATAAAAAGAACGATATGAATTCTATAGCAGTAGACAAACATTAATGGACAAATAGGCCTCTGTAACCCAAAATTGTTACCCATGAATGGAGAGTATCCGTCGTGTGGGGACGTGGACGGGGGATCAATACTCTACCATAGATGGCTACTCTACTCTACCGTACTGTACTGTACAATGAGTATAACTCGCTGGCTGTGAGTCGGGGCACGGATCCTAGCTACCCTATCTACCCAGGTGAAGATGTCAGGTAATAAGGACTGCAGACAGAGGATATACACAACACAATAGTTACCTTTATTCGGTGCTGTGAGTCTTCCTTGTCTGGCTAGGCGGGCATGGCAATGAGCGAGGCATATGAACTACCCAAATGCATGATACTTATGAGATCCCAGCTATACACAAAACACCCAAGTCTATGCAGTCACGATACTGAGAGTCGTGGATCTTCTGTGGCAAGTGGTCGCTGGATCTCTGCTTCTCCGGTCTCCAGGTTCTGCTCTCCCGCTTCTACCCCCGTCTAACAGTTGCGGGGCCTTTTAAAGGATCGCTCTGCATTGTGTGTGGAGCTTGCCTGCATGGTTTCCTTACGCGACACCGAATGGACTCGTCTTGCCTGCGTATCCGACATAGGCTCGTCCACCTGTACGTGATGGACTCATCCTGCCTGCATATCCGACATGGGCTCGTCCGCCTGTAAGTGATGGACTCGTCCTGCCTGCATATCCGACATGGGCTCGTCCGCCCCCAGTGATCTCTCAGTGTGGTGGTTATAGCAATGCATCAACCATCAATAAAGTTCGTGATTGTCTATGAATGTCTATATGTTTTCAAGAGTCTCTGGGTGTGTAATCTATATCCTACAAAATCACTCCAATGTCCATATCAGAAGGTACCCACTTGCTTAGTAAAACCTTTACTAAGCAAGTGATTGTACAGGATCAATGATCAGTTAAACTAGTTGAAAAATTGTACAATCAATGATTTGGAATTTAGAAGAAAACTACTCTCAACTACTTTAAACTGGCAGAGACATTAATGTTGGGAAAATATGATGGGTAGTACATTTTGGGGTATTAATAATTATGTTATACAAGGATAAAGTGCATGAAAATATCATTTAATGAATGCTTTAATATGATATTTATATATAAACAATCCTTACATCATAGAATTTTAACAAAATCATGTTTCAAGATATCAGTCAACGACATACATGAATATTATATGTATAAATTATTTAAAGCATTAAATACCATTTAAACAACGGTATTGTAACCCTTAATATTTGTTATAAAGACTTATTTGTTTTTAACACTGTACTATCACAGAAGTATCTAAATAAAGGATGTAAATCTTGTACATTGAAATTCTGATTCCTAATAAAATGAAAATTGATTCACTCAATTAAAAAATATTTGATAATAAAAAATATTTGATAATAAAAAATATTTGATAATAAAAATATTTGAAAATAAAAAAATATTTGATAATAAAAAATATTTGATAATAAAAAATATTTGATAATAAAAAATATTTGATAATAAAAATATTTGAAAATAAAAAAATATTTGATAATAAAAAATATTTGATAATAAAAAATATTTGATAATAAAAAATATTTGATAATAAAAAATATTTGATAATAAAAAATATTTGATAATAATAAAGGAAAATAAATAAAAATCTCATTTCATGAATAAAAAGACAAGTCTAAACAGTCTGCCACCTGGTGAATTAGTACAGTATTCATATACACAGTTTGAAAGTGAAAATTTTAAAACAGGTCACCCATATTTCAATAGAGTGATAAAATGAGAATAAAACTGTAAATCATTTAATATAAACATTTATATTTGTTGATGGATACAAACTAGCAAAATAATCTGAGTCAATGAAACAATTAATGAAACACAGTCCCATGAACTAATTGCCATGATGCTGACAAAAGAAGCATCTTGGATGTGAACTCTGCGAAATATACATTATATAATTAAATGAAGCAGAATTGAAATTTACCCAACTATTAGCTAATAGATGGTATTTTAAGTGTGATGTTTAAAATGTAACTTCTGATTCATTGTTTATTGTTTTTAGCTATTTTATTGTTTATTGTATATTTCTACATTTATCATTCATCTTTATTTACACGTTCTTAATTCATACCTTAATAAGAGTGTATGACCTTAATGTGTTTGTGTACCATTTAAAATCCATTCATTCATACATTCATTCATTTGATCTCTATTGTGAAGCAACAAACCACAAAATTAATAATCAATCTCTTGAAAGCCTTATATATAAAAATTGTTTGCATGATAACCAGGTGTACAAATTTACCTGATCTTTATATAATAGATCATCTTTATAAATAGCACCTCATGCTAGGAGCTGCAAAATATAATTTCAAACATTTATTGGCACAGCCCTGGGGAAAATATATGCTCACTGACAGATAAATTTACAGACAGTCGTCAAATGTCTGTATAGATATATAAATGCACTATTACTCTCACTTACTCTCACAGTATGTAAAAGACAAGATGCACACTGCAAAGTATATAGTTCTCTATTTTCTTGTTATAATTCTTTCTGAAAGTGGTTTTGGACAAAGTGTCAGGTCTGATATCATAATCAAGAAATGGATGGTATACATCAAGAAGGACTTAGAAATGAGTTTGGGAATAGGATTACTTGAAAATGAATCATATCTATCTCATACATTAAGGAAGATATATGATTTTGTCATGGTGATTTACGCTAAAAGATCATATGATCATGTAGTGTTTAACTTGGTCAGTCATTATCAGGAGAGAAATTTGATCTTTGGTTTTATTTACTTTAATGAAATGCCAGGTCCACATAGATGGTCACGGGGATATTCATATATAATAAACGTGTGTATTGAATTCAGCATAAATGTGACATTCCTGAAATTCTCAAGTTCTTATCAACTGTCTATGTGCCCACATAATAACATGATGGTCTGTGAAGGGACAGACTGCACCTTAGGTACATACTGTGGCAGGTTGGAACAATGGTCACTTTTCTCCAAAACCAATAGTTTATCATTACATTTATCTGAAGGGTATTTTCATTATTCTTCAGTTTTAAAACACATAAAAGCAGTGAACATTCTTGAAATAGTGTATCAGATAATTCAGAAAGGACACACGGTTAGTCAAAAGGGAATGTATAATTCTTTGTTAAGTCTCAATATATTTCAAACACAAGGATCAAACACTTTACATCACTGGTTAATAAGAGTTCATAAATTATATCATGTAAATTTAACGTTTTCACACAATTCAGATATTCACAATTTTTTTATATTTGATGGACCAGGAAAGAGGTCTGAAAGATTATATCTGAATATTGCTTCAGTTGTTTGTTCCACTTTCCAATGTTTCATTGTGATTGGCTCATATGGCAATATAACATCAGTGGATTTAGGGAATTCTATATCATATTCCAGTGTGCGTACCATATCTATTTTGGAGAAAACCATTACTTTAGGTTCCAACAATGCAAGTGCAGTTTTAAAGTTTACAGCTTCAAGACACACAAGTACAAAACAGAGAGTCACCACGATCTGTGGTGTACCTGAAGGATATTACATTTCAATTCAGATTCTTCAATATTTTGTCAACACTTCCAATGTAAATGATTGTATGTTTGGGGGGGTTGCCTTTTTAGAAGATATCAATGGTGAAATCCATACAAGAGCTAAATGGTGTGGAGTTGACACTGAGGTGAACTTCCCTGTTATTTATAGTACAAATAATGAAATAATGTTTCTATTCTACCACTATCAATTCTACACTGATATAGAAGTTCAGTTTAAGCTCACTCCAACAGTTTGCAATGGTGTCTATTTGGATTTTGAAACAGTTATTGATTACATGCCAGTGATGAGCCCACAGCAAGACATTAAATTCACCTGGGCAGATTGGACAGAGCGAGTTGCAGTTTATCATATAACATTTGCTCATGGTATATGTTTTGCAATGTATTCTATTCCTAATGATCTATATGATTATCATATTTTTCGTCAACCCTTCCATTATCAGTTTATAATTCATCATGAATATAGTAAAAATGCCACATATTATGTCATAACTGAGTACTCATATGCTATAAAAATCCCAGTTGAACATGCAAGTCACAGTGAATATGACAATTCTTTAAAAATGCATGTGCATACCTTTATTGGGTTGGATGATATAAGCTTTCTTGTTCTTAAATCACCAAGAAATTACCCATTTGCTGTGCTATCACTTTACGTAAATAATATTGACTGTGTTCTTCCTTGTGACAGACTACCTGGCTTTTCAGATGTATACATGAGAGGTATGTGTGACATCTGTGGAAAGGATTTGTTTGTAAAAAATGTTAAAGGAAAGAACTTTATAACATTGCCTATTAAAGCAGGCCTTTTCCATTATTTGATGATAAGTGGTCAACATTGTGAAAGCAAAACTATGGACATCATTGTTTATTTTGATGAAAATAAAGATCGAATTGTTAATGTCTATATTTCCTGGAATGTCTCTGACAATAAAATTCTTACTTTACACTATCCTAAAACATTAGTCTATGAAGTCTACATCAAAAGAAATTGCAAGTTAATAGCTTTCATTCAAAGTTCTGCCAAGCATTTGAACAGTGACGATACTGTCATAATTACTCAACCAAGTCAATCATTTGAAAATTATTACACATATTTCCACTACCTGCATAATAAAATAACTAAACGATTAATATGGACCTTTTTAACCTGGGCAGAGGCAGAGGGACATTGCTTAACAAAGGGCGAGCATCTATGGAGTGTGCATTCAGAGAAGCAACTCAATTATGTAGTCATGTCTTTGATTGAAAATTATGGTTTTGTTCCAGGTTTATATATTGGAATAAAACAGAAGGTGAGTTGTCTTATGTATGAGTCTCTTATTGGCAAACATTCAAGGTGTCTCATGATGTTGTGCGTCTCCTTAGTACTTTCATAATATATTACATAGGTCATTAAAACAGATAGTATCCTACAGTATATGATTCATTGGTCAGGATCTCTTGATAAGCAGAATATATTTAGATACAATAGCTATGTATAAAACTATTAAGAGATTAACCCCAAATATGATTTTGTAATATTATTGCCGTAGGTGTAATGCATTTGTGGGGTAAATAATTACAAAATTAAAGAGAAGTTATGATATTATTTAAATGATGATGAAAGTCAGAAATAGTTCATCAAATGATGGTCTGTATATATTGATCAATTCTAAAATATTTTTGACCTGGTGCATGATTGAGAAGAAACATTTACCATAGAGTTGTTTCACACTCCAAACAAAGTCTCCTCAAATGCTTGTCAAAAACCTAGTCGTATTTCTATAATCATAGAACACATCCGTAGGAGCTCCAGAAGTAGAATTAAATCTAATTTGTATCCTTATTCTTGCTCACATGGATCCTAATTAAATAAAAATTTTGGTTTCTGCTCATCATATTGTAGAATTGGGTGTTGAGTTGGACTGATCATTCTCCAATGACATTCAGTGCTTGGAATATTCATTTGTACAAACAAGTTTCACCAACTGCTTTACACATAACAGACTGGTTCTTCCCAACTTTATCAATGAGAAGACGTCGTTGGCGGATCTTACATAAGGGAGGCATAGATTTTCAACAGCTAATAGCCATGTGGCACAGTGCAACTAAAACCTTGCACCCTGTTATAAATAGTACTTTCCAGTGTGGTATGTTAATATTGGCATTCCAAGTAAAGCCCCTATGGTTGCAAATTCCATGTGATGTTCCTTTATTGGCACACTGGGTATGTTCAAGTAGAACATTTAAAGAGGTGTCACCCGAGACATTATTAGGAAAAAGCTTAATGTGTTTTACCACCTTTGTACTGCATAATGATAGTTGTTATGGTTCAGTAATCAACAATAGTAAAGTGCCAATATTAATTAATACAGGAAAATCAGACCAATATCAAAGAGTTTATCACAATACATCTCAAAAGTTATTAAAAAAACATTTTAGTTATTTTATAGATATATATTTGGACAAAATGATGCCAGATCTTATGTTATTCAAAACTAAACCTATCAAAATATCATGTTTACCTGGGCATATGAAATGTACAGATGGCAGTTGTATTTCTCAGTTGTATATATGTGATGGGAAACATGATTGCCCAATGGGAGGAGATGAATTCAACTGTATATGTTGGTTAGACAATACAATGAGGAGTAATGGATCAGTATGTAGACCTCAGTGCGATGGAACAATTTGTAAATGTGATTTTATGCAATATTTGGAATTTTCTGGGGTCTGCTCTACATTTGGTTATTTCATTGCAAATAGAAATAACGCAAAAGAAAGCACATTTCAGTACCTGTGTGATGATGGGGTTGCTGTTCCCAAATTGTACGTAAATGATTTAATACCCGATTGTGCTTCATATGAAGATGAAGTAGAGCTGAGAAATATTATGAATAATGCCAGCCATATATCCATTGATATATGCCCAATAGGTAGGCTTCCTTGTCTTGTTGGACACTCAATGTGCTTTAGTGTCTGGGACACATGTAAATATGATCTTGACATAAGGGGAAACCTGAGGTTTTGCAGGAATGGTAAACATCTTCATAATTGTACTGAAATATTATGTAGTAATGCCTTTAAGTGTGCAGATTCCTACTGCATACCCTATAGGAGGGTGTGTGATGGGAGGTTAGATTGCCCAAATGGGGAGGATGAATTAAATTGTGAGAATTATTCATGCTCCAGCATGTTTAGGTGTAAATCATCTCATTTGTGTCTGCATTTGGCTGAAGTATGTGATAACATAACTAACTGTCCTTTCGGAGATGATGAAGTCTTGTGCTATAACATTGCATGTCCAGTTGGATGTAAATGTGTGGCATTAGCTACACAGTGTAAAGAGTCTAACTTAACTTCAGTACCTGAAGTAACATTCCAAACACAAATGTTACATCTGGAAGGAAACAATCTGGAAATAATGGAACAAGCTTTTAGCTCTCTTGTTGATCTCCTTATCTTGAAACTTCCAAAAAATAACATCATCAAAATCTGCTCCCATAAAATATTTAGTAATTTAGCTATTTTAGATTTTCTTGATCTTAGTTATAACAGCATTAAATCACTAACCTATGACTGCTTTTTTGGGCTGAGTGCATTGAGGACTCTCTTTCTAAAGAATAATTCCATTAGCCACCTTCATAATTACCCATTTTTAAGTCTTTCACAATTGCAGACATTAGATATTTCTTATAATCACATCCAAACCATGGGGGCAAACAGCCTAGAAGGACTAACCAATCTAAAGTCTCTTAATCTTACTGACAGCTCTCTTCAGATTATTACAAAATCTATTTCAAAGATTATTATCAAATTAAATGTATTGACAGTGGATGACTTTAGATTATGTTGTCTATTACAATTTAGAAATAAATGCATCTCAAAAACAGAGTTATACTCATCTTGTAGTAGGCTTATTGGTAATGTGGAGATAAAGATATTGATCTGGTTAATGGCAATCTTGGGTCTTATATTTAATATTAACTCAATATATGTTAATAGTTTTAAAGGTTCAGACAAAAACAGCATGCAGAGCATGCTAATTTGTAACCTAGGGCTCTCTGATTGTTTATGTGCAATAACCCTTTTCATTATAGCTATTGCAGATATACAACTCGGTGGTATCTACTTCCTTCATGACTGGCATTGGAGGTCAAGCATTTTTTGTAATATTTCTGCTGTACTTTCTTTAGTTTCATTCATTATGTCTAATGTTCTGATTACTGGCATCACATTGCTAAGATATATAATGATTGTTCAAAAACCTCATATGTACAAATTTCAAATGCGTGCTATAATATTTATGATACTATCTGTGTGGTTAGTTTGTGTATTACTCAGCATTTTCATGATATTCAGTCTAAATTTTAGCCAGGATTTCACACACTCAACTAGTCTCTGCCTTATTTTTATATCCGGGAAAACAATTCCTTACACCTTGAAAGTTATAACAGTTGGTGTGTCAATATTTGTAATTGTCTCAAGTATTTTGACCCAAGTATTGTATGCTAAAATCATTTTCTTTGCCAAAAGTGCCTCATCAGATCTACATAGATTTGATACAGGTAGGTGCAAAGAATTGGAGCGAAGAAAATCCAGAATGAATACAATGTCCATCCGTGTTATGTTAATAATAATAACAAATATTATATGTTCCATTCCTGTTGCAATAGTTAGTATGATATCTGTCACAGCTTATGACTTATCTCCAATGGTAATGGCAATGATGGCAATTGTAGCCTTGCCAATTAACTCGGTTCTCAATCCAATTATTTATACGTTTAGTATAAAATTTCACAAATGATTGTTTTCAAATTGGTTAAATGAATGCTATCTCATTTAGACAGCATCTGATTTTGAAATACCTCATCTTGTTTATGTACATTTTGTGAAGTGCAAGGCTGAGATGTAGATCAGATGTATTTCTGCCCATTAAAAGGTGTTGGCTACCTTTTTTACCATCTTGCCCACAAAATACATTGTTATTTTTTGTTGACCATTTAATTATACAGATGTACATCTTGCCCAATAAACACATTGTGTTATTTTTTAATGAGCATTAAATTATACAGATGATAACGTTTATTTAATTATTGTCGTTTATTTGTAATTCTACATGTTACACATCTTTCAATAATATTACTGTTATTACTATTTGAAACAAAATTGAAGCAACAAATTATAACAAATATATAATTATCATACAGTCTTGTACCCCATGTGGGCCTGAGGTTAGAATGGTCCTCTTAATTTTTTATTCCCTGTTTTTTTTACAGTTCGTAAGAGCGAACAAAAAAATAACCATGTCACCTTGTTTGCCGTGAGGTGTGCCACATTAGTGGAGGATTTGAAGTTTCCTGAAGGTTGAGCACTGGACTGATTTGACAGTAACATCAGTCCAGCTGTAACACCTGTTTGGACCCAAATATTCACCCTATATTGTCCAACCGGCTTGTGGAATATAGCTCAACACATTTTCCACATCTAAAAACGAAAGTTTAATAAAATTTAAATTTGCTCTATTTAAATACATTATCAATGATAAATTCTGTTTTTAAGAAAAGATGTATGGTAGCTAAATAAATTTTTCAAAACAATTAATGGAAGTTTCTTCAAGTTTGACAGATGTGTGGAGTTTTGGGGTACATTTTATGTATTCTTGAGTATATTGTCTAATGTAGCTGAGTTTTATAGGTGTGCTGATGGCTCTGCTCCAAATCTACAATTCCCTATTACTGTATACAGACAAATTTTCGCGACCTTTCTATTTTCGCGTTAATTCACGCCAGGACATCATTTGCGAAATTAAATGGACCCGAAATTGAAGAGGGGACTCTCCCGGTATTTACCCAATATTTTTGGTCTATTATTTCGAAACGCTTTGTTTTGACTTTGTTCTCACTGATTCCAATTATCAGCGTTCACAGTTTTGCATTTCGTCATTGTTTCCATTGCTTTGGGTCGTGTCTTCCCCTTTTTGACAGAAATGCTTTCACACGTGGATTGATTTTAATTGCGTTTTAAATGATAAATAAAGGTATTTACCCAATATTATCACGATGATTTACGGCCGATGGAGTGCTATAAACGATAATAATTAAAAGTGATATAATTAATACCTTTGGCTTAAAATACACAAAGAAATATTCTACCACATGTTATAGTTTTGACGCTAAGATCAAGGACGTCACATACATCGTGTTACGTTTTCGATGTGCGAAACACGGTAAATTTAATGTGCGGCAACACGAAGAGAAGCCATGGATCCATTGTTGCGCAATATATTAAATTTTTCAATGCGAGTTGATACACTCCATTTGTTTTCGTGCCAAAAATAAGAGCTTGCCCCCATCACTCCCGCTTTTTAAAATGACGACCTCGTATTGCGTAATGCATGTTAAATGGATGAATGGTTTAGTTCTGGTCTCGACCTGCAAAGCGTAATTTGTGATAATATTATGTACTAGAAATCCAAAATTCGTAAAAATATAACGGTGCGAACCTGTCGAAAACGGCGGTGGCGCGAAAATAACTAGGCGCGAATTTTTCTCTGTATACAGTATTAAAATAGGAGTCAGAGTAAGGCTTTTGCAATTGAAAAAGATATTCAAGGAGTAGCTGGAAAAGTGAAAAATGTTAAGAAGATGCGAGACAAATTTCTCATAGAAATGGACCGAAAGGGTCATTCCAATAATTCATTGAAATTTTCTTTATTGGCCACTATACCTGTAAAAATAACTCCTCATAAAACCCTAAACACCAGAAAGGGAGTTATCAGGTGTCCAGGACTTTCTGTAGAGGAAAGTTCTGATGAGGTAAGTTCTGATATTGTTGAGGAGTTATCTGATGAGAATGTTGTCGCTTGCCGTCGCATTAGCATCAATAAAGATGGTGTCAGAACTCCCATCAATACATATATTATCATTTTTGAAACAACGCAGCTACCACAATCAATCAAGATTGGATATTTAAACGTATGAGTTAATATATATATTCCAAGCCCACTACGTTGTTTCAAATGCAATATGGTCATGATGATTGTAAAGGCAATTTGACATGTCCAAAATGCACTGGCCAACATATTAGTGAAAATTGTGAATCTCACTCTTTTAAATTCAATAATTGTGAAGGTGAACACCCATCATATTCTTAGAATTGTCACTCTTTTATAAGAGAAAAAGAAATTCAGAGAATAAAGTAAACTTTTTTCGGCCAATTCAAATCTGTTTGATTTGGTGATATTTTTAAATTTATGGACCCTCTCCCTTGTAGCATCTGGACTATTTTATTTATTTTGCACTTTGTACGATGCGGGGTAGGACTGTCCAGTTTTTAACCGAATATTTCTGTTCCTGTTTCTTTTGTGAGAAATGGAATTCTTTTCAGTAATATAAATGTAGGATATATTACCTTAATTTTTGTTGTGTTCTTGGCCGGTTTTATAGTCATTTCTTATTTGCGTATTTGTATATATATATATATATATACTTTCCCGCCCGTTTGCCGGGATGGAGCTTGAACAAGAAACATTTTTATAAAAAAACATTTAATTTTGTTTCTCAGTCCATTTTTTTCATATTGAGCACAGATAGTGATGTTGTCCTTTCCTGGTGCTTCCAGTGTGGGGGTGTTTGTGATTTCTGTTTTCCTCATTGTGGAGATGCTGTGGGGGAAGATTATGCAAGAGTTTTGGTTTTTTTCTTTACTTTTTTCGCATCTGTTTGATTTGGTGCTATTTTTAAATTTATGGACCCTCTCCCTTGAAGCTTTTGTACATTGCGGGGAAATTTCATAAAGCTGATTGGGCAAAATTTCAAACATCCTGTTTCAGTAGAATAACTCCAGAAATCTTGACAATGTAGATGATCCTCTTCAAGTTTTTACAGATTCATTGTATGATATTGCTGATGGGTGTATTCCCAAATCAAATCCAAATTCTAAAATTACAGAAAAACCCTGGTTTAATGAAAAGTGCAAAAAAGCTGTCAAGGAGTGCAAAAAAGCTCAGAAAAAATTAAATCGACAGCCAACTCAAAATAATTTGCACCAGTTTCGTATAAAAAGAGGTAAAGCATTTTATATTATTAATATAAGCAAAAGAAAAAGTTGGAAAGATTACGTTTCTAAATTAAATACACGTTCACCAATTAAGAAATGCTGGGATATGGTGCATACAATTACTGGGAAGGGAGGTGGAGCAAGGATCAAACATCTAAATCATAATGGCCAATTAATTAAAAATTCCACCGAAATAGGTAACACAATAGGTCAATCAATTTCCAAGAATTCCTCATCTAATAATTATTCTACATAATTCCAACAAAGAAAAAAGAAAAAGGAAAGAAACCAACTAATTTCATATCTAATAACTTGGAACATTATAATAAATCATTTACAATTATAGAAGATTTGAAACTTGCTTTGGATAAATCTCATGATACCGCTCCTGGGCCTGATCAAATTCACTACCAAATCTTTAAACACCTCCCTGATCAATAATAATAATAATAATAAAATTTGTATAGCGCTGATACCAGACAAGTCTGCTCATAGCGCTGAAATCAATCACTTGGGCATCTTTTAAATATTTTTGATAACATTTGGGAAAGTGGTGATTTTCCTCCTTCATGGAGTGAAGCCACCATCATTCCCATTCCTAAACTTGGTAAAGACTCATCAGATTCAAATAATTATCATCCCATTCCTTTAACAAGATGTATTTTTATGACAATGGAACAAATGATTAATAAGCGTTTAGTTTGGTTTTTAGATACTGCGGCTTATATTTCAGTTGCACAGAGTGGCTTTAGAAAAACATTGACCATCTGGTATATTTAGAAACAATTGTTTCAGAGGGTTTTATAAAAGGCGAGCATGTGGTTAGCATATTTCTTTATACAGAGAAGGCATATGGAAATATGGGATAATGAGTGATTTAATATATGATATAGGATTAAGGGGTTGTTTACCCCTTTTTATTCAAAATTTCTTGTCAAATCGACAATTTATGGTCTGAGTTGGTTCATCACTTTCTGATACATTTGATCAGGAAATGGGTGTTCCACAGTGTAGTATATTATCTGTTACCCTATTTTTTATATTTAGCCAAATTCTAAAATTAAAGAAGTGCAAAAAAGCTGTCAAGGAGCAGAAAAAGACTTAAAATTAAAGTGACAGCCAATTCAATATAATTTGCACCAATTTTGTATAAAGAGCTAAAGATAAAGATACTGTATACAGACAAATTAAATGGACGCGAAATTGAAGAGGGGACTCTCCCGGTCATTTTGATACCAAATACGAGGTCGTCATGTTAAAAAGCGGGAGTGACGGGGACAAGCTCTTATTTTTGGCGCGAAAACAATTGGAGTCTCTCAACACGCATTGAAATATTAATATATTGCGCAATGATGGCTCCCTGGCTTCTCCTCGTGTGAAAGCATTTCTGTCAAAAAACGGGAAGACACGACTCAAAGCAGTGGAAATAACGAAAATCAGACATAGTGGATCGATTTTAATTGTGTTTTAAATGATAACTAATTTTTTTACCCAATATTATTATCACAAAATACGCTTTGCAGGTCGAAAACAGAACACTGAGTCCAGAAGCTTGTGGGAGTGGGTGGGGCCAATATGACGTCAATGTATATATATATAATATTATATATATATAAGGCCACGGGCCGTGGCGCAGTTGGTTAGAGCGCCAGCTTATTAGCACCAGTTCCTCTGTGGTGATCCAAAGGTCGTTGGTTCGAACCCCGGCCGTGCCGGGATTGAATTCATGATACAATTTCCCACATGAGCTGAGGCCCGTGCCTAAAGGGTTAACCCGTTGTCCTTGTAAATCTGTGACCGGGTGGGTTGTCATGTCAAGGACCTGCGACATGACAATTCAGTGAGGCAGCACTATACTCCTACAAGTAGGTCTCATCACGAAATGACTGAAATAGTGTTGAAAGTGATGTAAAACACCCCAAACAAAAAAAAAAAATATATATATATATATATATATATACATTGACGATTGACACGGCGCATGCCATCTGGCTGCATCTAGACTCAGTGGAACAGAACACCCATTTATAACATGCATTACGCAACACGTGGTCGCAATTTTGAAATGCGGAAGTGACGGGAAGAGGCTCTTGTTTTTAGCGCTAAAACGATTGTTAACTCGCATTGAAATATTAATATATTGCGCAATAATGGATGATTTTGTTCCGTTCCCGACCTGCAAAGCGTAATTTGTGATAATATTATGTATATACCTTTATTTATCATTTAAAACGCAATTAAAATCGATCCACGTGTGAAAGCATTTCTGTCAACAGGGAAGACACGACTCAAAGCAGTGGAGACAATGACGAAACGCAAAACTGTGAACGCTGATAATTGGAATCAGTGAGAACAAAGTCAAAACAAAGCATTTCAAAATAATAGACCAATAATATTGGGTAAATACCTTTATTTATCATTTAAAACGCAATTAAAAATATTATGTACTAGAAATCCAAAATTCGCGAAAATAAAACGGCGCGAACCTGTCGAAAACGGTGATGGCGCGAAAATAACTAGGCGCAAATTTTTCTCTGTATACCGTAAGTCAAAGAAAAAGTTGGAAGGATTATGTTTCCAAATTAAATACACGTCGACCAATTAAAAATTGCTGGGATATGGTGCGTAAAATTATTGGGAAAGGAGGTGGAGCAAGGATTAAACATTTGAATCAATTACAAATCCCACCGAAATAGGTCAAACAATTTCCAAGAATTCCTCATCCATTTATTGTTCTGCAAAATTTCATCAAATAAAAAATAGAAAAGAATCAATTACAAATCCCACCAAAATAGGTCAAACAATTTCCAAGAATTCCTCATCCATTTATTGTTCTGCAATATTTCAACAAATAAAAAATAGAATAGAAAGAAACCAACATGCATACTATAGAAAGACAGCTCCAACAACATCTTAATAGAATTCAAGAATGTGCTGACAATAACAGATGTGAGTTTTCTTTAAAGAAAACTGTGTGTATGCATGTGTAAAACTGTGTGTAAAAAATGGAAGGTATAATGTATGCTAAATGTGATGGACGTGTGAAGGAATAAACACAAGATGTCTGCCTGTGTACCACATGCTGTTCTATATTGCTACATATAAATACAACTGCATGTTTAGTTTCATTACTAGGAGGCTGCTCTATTAGCATACATGACATCTTCCCCTTTTTTAAATAAAATTATATTGCACTTGTCAGGCTACTTTAAAGGCACTTAAACAAGTCCTATTATGCTAATATAAAAATGGCAATATTTTCTTATTAAAATTAATTACGAACATCAAACTACTTATAATACACTCGTACAGTCTTTCACTTTCACTGTCTCTCTTTGCTCACACAGCAACTTAAAATTTTCTTTCAGATCATATCTTTATAGACTAGGAAATAAATGTAATACAGTTATATTGTTCATAATATGTTGAATACATAAAGGTGATATGACTACTAATTGAACAAATTACATGATATATGACTGAGACTTATATTGGGGTCAGAAGTTCAAGCACTTAACCCGCTGTTGGCACTGTCCTGCCTGCGACTAGTGCAATATTACATACCATTTTGTAACAAAGTCATTAAATTTTGTAGGGGGTTTAACTACTCTTCCTGATCTGGTTGTAGTTGGTACTGGGGATGCACTGATATTTGGCACAACTGGTGGTTTGACTGGTGATTTGCTGGTGATTGCATTTGAACTGGTGATCTGACTTTTGCTGGTGACTGTATTGGTGATCTTATTCTCACTGGTGACTGTACTGGAGCCATTGGTGGTGGCTCAGGTGGTACTGGTGGAAGTGGAACTTGATGTAGGTTTGTGATGACTGGTCTGTTCCTAGGTTGGAACAAGGCATCCTCTTCTTTGGAACGTCGAATGAATTTTCTGTTTCTCCGATACTTGGCACCTTCAGGCATTTTCACGACATAAGATCTGGGCTTTGTTTTCTCAGCAACAGTGGCAGTGCGCCATTTGTCGTTTATCTGCACCCTGACCTTATCACCTTCCTTCAGTGTTGGCAAGGTTGGTCCAGCTTTGCGATCATAGTACCACTTTTGTTGTTTTTGTGTCTCTTGCTGCCAGTGTTTAACTGTGTTCTGGTTAACCACTGCAGGTTGTAGCAGCTGGCTGCTAACTGGTAACTTGGTTTTGAGTCTATGGCTCATCAGCAGTTGACTGGGCGAAACACCTATACCTTCCAGAGGTGTGTTTCTGAGCTCCAAAAGACCTAGATATGGGTCTTCACACTTCTTTAACAATTTTTTAGCACCTTTTACCATGCTTTCAACCTGTCCGTTAGACTGGGGGAATTTTGGACTGGAAGTAATATGTGTAAATTCCCACTGCCTGGTAAAGTCTTTAAAATTCTGTGAAACAAACTGAGATCCATTGTCTGATATGACTATATCCGGTATTCCATGATGAGCGAAGATGCTCTTCAACTTTCTGATGATGGCAGCACTGGTTGTGTTTGTTAACTGGATTATTTCGGGATACTTAGATAGCACCGTTCTACCTCTGTTTCTACTTCCTTGACCATACCAGGCCAAAACACTATGTTTCTGGCTCGCTGTTTGCATTTAACTATGCCTAGATGTGAAGTATGGACCTTCTTCACGACCTCTGCTCTGAGGGTTTGTGGGACGATGACCCTTTTGTCTTTAAACAGCAATCCATTTATGTACACAATACTGTTTCTATATGATCTAATATGGTCTGATTTCAGGTGGGCAGTGACTTACCTTCTTTGGCCAACCATTCACCACAACAGATAAAACCATCTGTAAGGTTGGGCTTTCTGCAGTAGCCTGTTTGAATTCACACAGTTTATCTTGTGACATGGGTAGTGTCTCAATAATGCTCATGTCAAGCTCCTCATCATACAGGACTTCTGGTGTTTCAGGTAAGTAAGCTTTTGACAATGCATCCGCTATGTGCATGTCTTTACCTGGTTTATATTTGACTCTCAGGTCATAACACTGCAACTTGAGCATCATTTTCTGAACACGAGGAGTGAGACATGACAAGTTCTTCTTGAAAATGGCTACTAATGGCTTGTGGTCTGTTTCCACATCAACCGTTTTGGCATACAGATACTGATGAAACCTTTCACATCCGAACAAAATGGCAAGAAGCTCTTTTTCAAGCTGTGCATAGCATTTATCTGAGTATCTGTCATGGACCTTGACGCATATGCTATCGGCTTGCTGTCTTGCAGAATACATGCACCTAGTCCAGACTTCGATGCATGTACAGTCAGAGTGATGGGTGATTTTACATCATAGAATTTTAAGACTGGGGTTGAAGATACTGTAGTACACAACGCATGATAACTTTGTTGCTCATCAGGTCCCCACGTGAATTCCACATCATTCTGCATCAGTCTTCTCAATGGAGTAGACAGCTCTGCCAAATTTGGTATAAATTTGGCTATGTAGGTCACTAATCCCATGAACCGGATTACAACATCTCTGTCAGTGGGTCTTGGCATCTCTGTCACTGCTCGGACTCGCTCCGGGTTAGCCTTCACTCCACTGGCACTGAATATGTGGCCTACATATTTGACTTCTTTCTGACCTATGTTCAGCTTCTTTGCTGTGAGCTGCAAACTGTGCTTCTTGGCTCTTTCTAGAGTCATTCTAAGGCGACTATCATGCTCCTCATCTGTGTTTCCCCAAATCAGAATGTCATCGACTATGACTCGACATCCAGGGATTCCTTGTAACACATCTTCCATGGCTCTCTGCATGATATCTCCTGAGCAGCATAACCCAAATGGTAAATCTATACCTCTCGAACAGGGTATTGAATGTTGTGAGCCTGGAGCTCTCCTTATCCAAAGGAACATGCCAGTATCCGTAACGTCCATCTAGGACACTGAACTTCTCGGCTTTGCCTATACCTGCTGCTACTTTAGTCCAGTCAATATATGACAAAAAATTGCCTAACCCGGAACAAATTAGAACAAAAATAAAACTGATAGAAAATGTCTCAGAAGAGCCTAGAGAATAACATAGTAAAAGTCTACCAAAATCCAAGTAGTGGAACAATGTGTTATTTGCATAAATCCAAAATGGCCGACACATGGCAGGGCAAATCTTAAAAATTATATAGCTTGGCTCCTATTTGACATATATGAGTAATCTTAGTCTATTTTATGTTTTTTGGACATGAGAAATCCATTGGGAAACAAATTGGTAATACCCATATTTTGTACTCTTCTTCAAAAATGACCAATAAAAGTAGAATAATAAGTCGAAAATTGGAACTTTGCTTGTATTCTGATTATATCTGTCTGTTTTACACCTTTTCTGTGATATCCTCTACAACACATATTATTCTACAATAACAAGTTCTCAAAAAGGAGAGAGAACAATAATTTTCAATTAGAATTTAAAAAAAAACTGTGTTTAACGACCCATTAACAATTTAATTGAATTTGCACATCATTGCAAGCTGTAGGTAACTATTAGTGGTGATCATATTGAAGAGGGAGAGCCCATTCACACACAGGGAGGCAGTCCCCTGCTCTTTTCAAAATGTGGGGAGGGGTCTTAAACCTGCTGCCTGGCATAGACACTCAGGTACATAAGACCCAAAAATCACCTTCCATCACTAAAGAATGTGAAAGTACCATATTAAAAATGTCTATGGTATGACACCATGATCTCAGTCCCACATATTTTTTTCTGTTATTTGTTTTGTTATGTTTTGGGTTTTTTTTCTTTGGTTCTTTGCCTCATAATTATATTTATTAATTTCCTAGGATTGTATGAGCAAGCTTTGAGTGCTTCAAATTAAAAGCTGAATTTACTACCAACAGCGAATAGTACCATAAAATATGTCTGATTATTACTTCCCTATTGTATACATTACAATGATGAACTTATTATTTTCATCATCATCCATTTTTGGATGATGACTCCTCTGCATTGTCCACATGCACTTGAACAGTCTAGCCCGTGTTTTCTGCAACTGCATTGTCAAACTTACTGAACAAAGTGTCCATCAGAAAAATCTGGAATGTCTACACCATCACAAACTGCTGCACTATATTCATATTTTGTAACTGCATGAAAACCCATGTTTATGCAGATTATGATTAAAGCATTCATGAAATGAGGTTTTCAAGCACCTTTTCCTCACAGTGAAATTTTAATATTTATACCCCAAACTTTACAATCAAATGCCATTACCCATCTGATTTCAACATCAGCTACTTTAATGATATTCTGAAGCAAGAGGACCACTGAATCAGGCAGAAATGAACATGCAGCATCAGGATAAGACATCTGATCATAGGCTGGATATATTTCACACTCATGTGGCAATGTCTTAATGTCATACATAGGGGTAGGAACAGGGGGGCTGGGGGCCCCCACCTTTTCTCAAACTTAGGTTACCACATAGAAAGTTCAAAGCTGATGCTAAGAGGGTTTAGTGCATCGCTCAAAATAATTTGAAACTGATGACCCAAAATCCTTGACTCAAAAGTGTCAGGTCGTAGTCTGAAGACAAACTTTGCCAGAGAACCTATTGAAACTCATCATTGGTCTGCTTGGTGACTACTAAGATAAAAGAAACAATAACTACTGGTTCTCCTGGCCTAAGGGTCCTTTGTCCAACCAGATGGACAGTAAAGACAGATGCTATGAACAATGTCATTGTGAATTTAAAAGTTTTAAATGAAGTCTGGAAAGAGGCTTTAGATTATGTTAGAGATTCTAAAATGCACAGTAGAATTAGAGGTGTATTAGATGTGTACATGACTTTGGTGTCTTATTGGCAGAAAACATTCTGAAACACAGTTATAATCACGTATAATCTTAGTAAATCCGTCAAAGTCCACCAGTGTCAGCAGCAGAAAGGCAGAGAATGGCTAGCCCAACAATGATAACACTCAAAACAAAACAGACAGACACAGAATTTGATCAATTTTAGAACAAAGTGAATAAAAAATGTAATGCATTAGGGGTAACTGGTCCCCAGCTCTCTAGATTAGGGCCTACATATCACCCCAGCACCCCACAGGAACATTACAGAAAAATCTATTATGAAGATGCAGATTTCATAATCAATGCTTAAGACGATATATTTGATCATCCAGGCTATAAAGTGTATATTTATTTATGCTGGTAATACATATGACCAGAAGTTTGCAATTATGACAAATCTGTATGCTTCAGAAATTAATGCACAGAGACTGAAAACTCAAATAGACAAATTAAAAAGCAACATAGTTCTTGAAAAGAACACACCAACATGAAATTCCATCATTAATTTTATGATTACTAATGGTAATGAAGGAAGGTGATGCCACACGCCTCATTTGACATTAAATTTGGAATTTGTGAGGAATTGACTTGCCTCTGTAGAAATTGGTGCTGCATGGCTGATGTTTGACAGCATTAGCAGCATGTAGGTTATTAACAAATTATATTCTAGCTTTGACAGTTTTGGCCAAGTCTTCATCATGCTGTTCACAAATAGTGGCAACACTTCTGACGGTCCTTTTTTCTAACTGGTATTAATGTATGCTCTTTTTTCTTTCCACCATAAAGATGTTAAGAATATACAATGTATTTCATAGCAGAATGATGCTGGCATCGTATGAAATACATTACAAGAAATGCTACATAAGCTATTTATTTCCTTATCATGGCCTTAAAATAACTGCTTAACACCAACAGCAAGGGCATGACATTATTTCAGTGTGCAAGGAACCTTTAATCATACAAAAAAAACCTGAATATTAGCATGAAATAGGATGAAACGTCAATAAGAGGCGACCATTTTGAATTTATGCAAATTATGTGATGTTCCACTAAGTTGATTTTGGTAGACTTTTTATATGTTCATCTGGGTAACATTCTGAGACAAATAACACCAAAATGGTTTCTGTTCTAATTTGTTCTGGGTCATTTCATATTTTGACTGGACTACTTCTTTAACTGTGACAGTTGGGTGATGCTCTCTCAATATTACTTTATTGAGGTCAGTTGGGTCAAGACAGATTCTCACTTTTTCACCCTTTTTGACTGCTACCATAGAGTTGACCCATTCTGTGGGTTCTCTTTGCTGTACAATAACATCCAATCTCTCCATTCTGTCTAATTCTTTTGTCTTGTTGTTTCAAGGCATGCGGCACCCTGCGTGGCCCGTGTAGGACTCCTGTTGAGCCTGGAACTAACTTTATGGCGAAACTTCTATCCTTGAACAAGACTTGGAACAAACCAGGTTTCTCTTGGAGCAGCTGGGGGTGCTCTTTCCCAAGATCTACAGTTTCAACTGGTATTAATCTACTCACCAGATTGAGGTCAACACATGCCCGTCGACCCAGTATGGGGACAGCTTCTATGTCGACAATATGAAATGTAAGCATCTGTGTCTTGCCTCCGACACTGCACTGAAGGTCCAACTCTCCACGTGGCACAATTGTATGCTTACTGTAGCTACATAACTTCACATTAGATTTTTTCACTTTCACTGGACTTTGCACCAAATTTCGCAGTACACTAATGGGAATTATATTGGCCTGGGCGCCTGTGTCTAGCTTAAAATTGACAAAACCATTATTAACTTTGATCTTCTGGATCCAGTCTGAATTCACAGTATTGATCTCTAGTGTTTCTAGAGCATCAAACAACAACAGGTCATATGAGTCCTCATCAGCTTCGACCTCAGCGACTGACTTGCGTGACTGTTTTGACTGACCTGAGTGACCGTCTGTGACTACTGGTGGTCGAGTGACACATGGGTGCAAAGTGGCCTATTTTGTGGCACTTGTCACATTCCTTCTGCCATGCTGGACATTTTCTTGGTGCACTCTCAGAAAAAAGTGTCTAAATATTAAACACAAAATGTGTCACAGTTTTTATTCACATATATGTGCGTAGATGTTTAGGGAAAACATTTTAAATTAGACACTAAAATGTGTCTAAAATTTATACCCAAAATAGTGTTTAATGGCCTGTCACAGTTTTTAAACACAAAAGCATGTTTAGTTGTAAAAATGTGTTTATTGAAATCATTTTATGCTCACATAAATGTGTCTACATTAAACATTTTCTCAATCATCATTTACACCAGAGCTAAAAATATATTGATACCATTTCATATACCACTATATCTTACATGATCACTTCACAATGCTAATATTTTCTTCATTACAAAAATAATAATCTAATAGTAATACTGTTTTCCTTTAATATGACAGTCATTTCAATACTGGTTTCTTTAATCATCTCGCGCTTCATTGTGGTCAGGTGCTCCTCGTACTCCTCCTTTGGAAGCTCCACATCCAGTATTGTAGGCGCACATGACCGACTCGACATCAGGCTCTTGGACTTGGCGACCGGAGTCTGGGGTGACTGGTGTGTGTCGAGGCTCTTCCTCTTTCTGCCAGCTCGGGTGTTCCGCATCTTTCTGCTGACATCGCTCATCAGAAGACTCTGGAAAGAGAAATGTCACACAACTATCAATAAATGATCATAGACATGCAAATATGCTGGTGAGCAGAAAAACCTTATTATGAAAATCTTTATAATGGATACAACCTGTTTCTTTCTCATTTTGGAATATATCAAAAAATATTTCAAAACAAATGTCTGATAGAATAAGATGAATAATTGTATACATTCCCAGTCAATCTTTGAAATTCACACCAGAATTACTTGTCTTTATTGTCAAGCATTGTTATACAGAATTTACATGTATCTATAATCTTACCCAGGGTTTAGGTCCCTGCCTCTTGATGCTTGGGTACTGAAGGTAGAGAGTAGAGCCGAGCTGCTGGTAGTCAGTCTGGCTCCTCATCCTGCCGGGCATGTCTATATAAAAGTTTGATAATCGTATAAATATAAGAAAATGATGTTAATAACATTGAGAAATTACAATCTTTGCTTACACTTACAGAACTGCCTTAAATTCATCTATGAGTATGACCTGTGATCTTTGTGAAAGCAAAGGACAAAATGATGCCCCCTGGTGGCTCTTACACAGGGTGATTTGAGAGCTTTGAGCTTGCTGAACGTTGTGAAACTCAAAGATTCCAAGCATACGTTTTCATGATAACATTCAATCATTTGCAACACAGATTCTATGTGTACTTACCCCCAGAGTGTCCCTCATACAGGCGAGATCTTGGTCTGTGAACGTGTTCCTGTTGTGGATAAACTGCTTGTGTTTCTCTTCAGAGATTGTGCCCCATCTTTCAAACTGCCCCATCTTTCAAACTGCAGGATGGCGGGAAACTGGGTCACGTGCCAAGTAGGTCAGGGCCAGCCAGGCACCCCCACGCTCCCAGCACATGCAGCCAATCAGGCCCGCGTGGCCCGCCAATGTGTGGGCCTCAAGCCTGCTGCCAGGCAGGGAGGAAGATCTGCTCGCCAAGCTGATAGCACTTTGACATCTCTGACTCCAAGCTGCTATTCTGGCATCACAAACTAACTTTGTTCTTCTTTGGACATAATAGTGTCAGACATGCATATAACTCTGACAACATGGACTTAGATTCAAGTTTGCTTTTCAACAATAAAAGCCAGTAATCCCCCAGAGACAGGCTCATATCCCGTGTTTGTTGAGTGATTATTTCACTATACACGAAAATGTGCGCAACTTTGACATGTAAATAAAGGAATACACACAATGAATGTCCTGTTTGATGTTAGCATCAAATATACAATGAAAATACATTCCAACGCAATTATAATTGCAATAAAGTTATCTCAACTATAGGTTTATGAGCACAACACAAAATAGTTGATTTTAGCTCTTTTTTCCATGTATTGTGCAACTGCGTATAGTGAATACACATGTAGAGGAACGGGCCTGGAGTGTTTACTTGGGAAATTGTGATTATCTTAATCAGTAATTAGCAGGCGCTGGCCTTATCTATACCCCATTATGTGTATACTTTGGACAGTTTTTACCGAGAGTGTGGGTGTTTCTTTCCACAGTTGCCACATTTATTCTGGCTGTACTTTCTCAATGGGCTTTTCTGACCTATGGACATATTCTTGTGTGAATCTAGAGCAGCAATACTAGATGGCGTGCTAATGTCTTTGACCTGTGAGGCACTAACTTCAATGGCCATGTCTGTGGCTTTATCCAATGTCAAATCTGCTTCCTGAAGAAGCTTCTCTCTAGTCTCTGAGTCGAATACCCCACACACAATGCGGTCTTTTATGAGTGGATCATAGAGAGTTCCAAATTCACATTGTTTTTTATCAGTCAGAAAAACATCAAATTTCTCAACACTTTTCTGGGCCCTTGAAAAGAATATCTACCTTACATACGTCACATTTGTCTTAGGCTGACAATAGTCCTTGAACTTCTTTTTCAAATCAGCAATCTTATCCTTTTCAGCTGGCATCAGACATTTTAATTTTTTTCTGATTCTTTGTTTTGTTTACAAGCATTGAAAGAAAAGATTGGAAAAATCCTTTATTTATAAAATCCTTGAACAGCATCTTAAACTCTGTACTGAGGAAAATAAAGAGATTCGTTTTTTATTGGATTCCCAGTCATATTGGAATCCTTGGAAATGAGGCTGCTCACCAAGCTGCCAAAGCAGCATTGGATAAGCGCCAAATAAATATGCTTATACCTTATACAGAGTTTAAGAAATATATTACTGTTTTTTTACGTTCTAAATGGCAATTGCCCTGGAACGAAGCTATTTTTAATAAACTACACGAAATTAAGCCTGTTTTAGGTAAAACCAAAGGTGCTTGTAGAATTAACCGAAGAGAAGAATCTGTTTTAACACGTTTAAGAATTGGACATAGTCATTTGACTCACTGCTATCTTCTTAAAGGCGAGGATCAGCCTCAGTGTATTGGATGTCAAAGGGCTTTGACTATCAAACATGTTTTAATTGAATGTATCGATTTTGATATAATTAGGACTCAATATTTTAATGTGCAAGATTTACATTCGCTATTTGATACTGTAGATACTTTTGTGATAGTATTGTTTTTAAACCAAATGGGACTTTATAACCATGAGCTATGAGCAGACCTGGTCTGGTATAGCGCTATATAAATCATTTATTATTATTATTATTATTATTATTATTATTATTATTATTTTAAGTGTGAAATTCTTGTTTACTTAGGTCATTGGCCTATTTATCAAGAACCGCAAAACATCAGATGGTATTTAAAGTCTTTTAAATTGAATTAATTGATATAAATTTGTTATATCTATAGCTGATATATTGAAAGGATTTTGTTGATATTTTGTGTTGTTAAGATTATTTACATATCATATTGATTTTATAAACGTTTATGTTTTTACCACTTTTAGGCACTGAATAATCTTAATCATTCATTCATTCATTCATTCATTCATTCATTGACAATAATATTCTGCAAAAATATTTTATTGACAGATAAGTTAGATATTGTTCCCATAAGTCAGATATTTTTCACTTACGATTAATATATTTTCTGAAAATGACTGCCGTAATCATCAACATTAAAACCACAAGTCAGTGGTAGTTTTATATATAAATTTCATATTCATATCTCGGTTCATAATATATGTACAGAAATGATTTATATATGTATGAAATCCTTAAAACAAGAGGGACACAGTTATATATGTATTATGCAGATCTTTCTACATTTTGGCCCCCAAAATGACTGCCGTTATTGCGTAGATAAAACTAGAAGTTAAAGGGATTAAGCATCAATTCTACAATTCGGTGAAATTGAAAGCTTAGCCACATATGAACATCATGGCAAATTGCAATTATAATAGAATAATAATATAAGTTACTATGAGACATAAGAGTTGCACTCCCAGCACAGGTGTGTCTGAGCCATAAGCTGCACGTGACAGGTAAACACGGGTAGCGTGAACTTTGTTTGACCTCAATTGAGGCTCAAAGCAGGGTAGCACTGTTTGACGTCATTTTGGCACTATTCAAAGGCAATAACTTTGATGACGTCATAAGCATATTACCATACTCTTATGACGTCATTTTACCTTTCAGTGCCTCTATGGTCACACTACACATAAATATGACGCCAAGAAAGAAGTGTGCTTTCATAAAGGGGCAATAGATTAGGGTCTTGTTAAAAAAGAATTAACAGGCAAACATGGGGATGCATCAATAAAATAGAAAATAGACAACAAAATAGACATCATTTATCACCAATATGTGAATTTTGAACGTTTTTTTCAAAATCGGTGCTTAATCCCTTTAATGTTAGTTTTAAATATTTCATATTCATATCTCAGCTCACAATATATGTGCAGAAATGATTTATATATGTATGAAATAGTTTGAACAAGAGGGAGACAGTTATATATGTTATTTTGCAGATTTTTCTAAGTTTTGGCCCCGAAAATGACTGTCGTAATTGCATACATTACTGGTCAGTAGTGTATTTGATTAGGGACCCGAATTTCTTGCTACAATCTGTCGAATAGGAGTGATGCATACGATTTCCAAAATCGTAACTTAAATCTAAAGGGATAATTTTATGTCTTTCTTTCAGTAGATTCTGGCATGAAACTGTCTGCCATTTGTTTTTCAACTTAATGTTAAAGCGGTAATAATCTGTAAGTGTCTGGCGATCCTTTAAGATATCGCTGAGTATATGTCTCAATTGTTTCTGATCTGATAAATAATACATGAAGGAGTGTGAGCTGACACTTTAAATACATAAAAGCAAACACGCCTGAGTTAAACATATCAACTCGATTTTCTAGCTCGGTTCCCGTATAGCTCCAATTTAACAACTCACAGATGTCACAGGTGTCACGCGGTAAACTGTAAAGTAAAGTAATATACCTCAGTGCGGCTTTGACCCTCAACAGACCTAGACGGAATATTAAAAATTGAACTAAAATTGATGATTATTGGATATTAACCAAGATGCAAAATAAAATTCAAAATCAACTAGATCATTACACAATATGCAACGAACCTAGCGGCTAGACTATTTCACAATCTGCAAGATCTGTAAGAATTATATCAATCTAAAATCATGCTCATCAAAATTTCTTGCGCATATATGATTATTAAATTTTAGTGACCACCAACACGTGTAACTGTACCGGCCGGCACTGGTACAACTATCTAGCCAAGCTATTTCTTTGGTAAAATCTAACTTGATTGATCTAACCAAGCAAAGTTCTTGGAAAATACGGAACAAACTACCATAATATCTGACCAAGCTATTATCTTGGTATATACAGAGCAAATAATTATTTAACCAGGAAAACTACTGGCTTACTACTGTGAACATTTGACTAAGCAATTCTCTTGGTAAAATATAGATACCAAAATACCGGGCAGCTACCGGTGCGATATAAGACTTAAGCATTAAGTATACCTGACCAAGCTATTCACTTGGTGAATTTACAAATATATAGATATCCACCCGTAATAAATATCCTTTATATATATATAAATTATTTGAAAAGGAAAATACTACTATTTGACATAATCAAAACTTTTCTTTGATATACTATATTGACAAAATTATACTCTATGGATTCAAATCCTTCTGATGACAATAGTTACACAGTCAAAAAAGTACTTTGATTTCTATGATTTCTGGGACAGGAAAACCAACACTTGATTATACAAAATCTGGTGGGATGGTTTTCCCAGATCGAAAAGCACATATGAACCTGAATCCAATCTAGATTCTGGTCTGATTAGTATGTATAAGAATAGACAATGTAAAGCTAGTGTAAAAAAGAGACTATTCTGAAAATACAAAGCAGGGCGTTGAAAGTAGAAAAAAATCTGATATCTTTGCAGATGGCAACAAAAGGCAACAAGAGGGTGGGAAAGAAGAGGAGGATCTCCTCCAAATCCTCCCCTCAACCTCCAATAGACTGGTTTGTTTGTTTGGGGTTTAACATCACTTTAAACATTATTTCAGTCATTTCGTGATGAGACCTACTTGTAGCAGATATAGTGCTCCCTCACGGAATTGTCATGTCGCAGGTCCTTGACATGAAAACCCACCCAGTCACAGACTTACAAGGACAACGGGTTAACCCTTTGGCACGGGCCTCAGCTCATATGGGAATTGTATCATAAGTTCAATCTCGTCACAGCCGGGGATTGAACCAATCGACTGGGCGGAGGCCATGGAGGCGGACGAAATGAATGAAGCCGCTGACCTCAAACGACCTACATCGGATGCTGAAGAAACTTCACCTACCGTAAGCATGAAAGAGCGACCTGCAGTGTCCCCTGGTGGCAGTAAAACAGCCATAACCCCTACTGGAGTGAAAGGAAAAGCCAGTTCACCAGAACCATCTGGTTCTACTGCTGATGACGAATTGGCATTGAGGATGGAGGAATTAATATCTATTTTGACACAAAAATCACTGAATTTCAACAAACTTAAGGCAGATGACGAGGAAAAACAAGGAAAAATAAATCAACTAGAGAGAGTCCTAAAGAGGATGGTGATGTAGAAAGGTAAAGCCCTAGAGGAAAAGAATGAACTATCTAAAAAGAACTTGACTTAAATATGAGATCGGAAAGAACAAAAGAGCAAATGTTAAGATTGATTGAAACATCACCATTAAGAGGAATAATCAGAATCTAGCCAAACTTGAGGGGAAAAAACAAGGAGTACATCTGTAAGATCAGGGCAATGGCCGAGGGAAGTAACCCTTGATCTGCTCCCCAGCCTCCTGCTTCCAAATTGAATCGGAAAACGCTGTTTATAGCTGACCCTGTGAACAAGGCGCTTTGTCCCAAGGAGGATGACTGATGGGAATGGGAGATAGAAGAGAACATCACGGAAATATCACAACTGGAAGAGATGGCCAAGAAACCAAGTTAATTAGAAAGGAAACACAACAAATCGGGCTTAATTATTGATACTATTATTATCATTACATAATGAAGGTTGCCATGGTCACTCAACATAAACCTGTGCCATGGATGTCTGATCATATTAAACATGAGAGGTCTCTCAAGAGAAGACTTGAGAGAAAAATGAAAAAATCAGGCCTTCATATTGACAAGGAAATCTATAATAAGCAGATAAACATGTATAACTCTCTACTGAAATCTTCCCAGTCAAAATTCTATTCTAAATTGGTTGAGGATAACAAGCATGACCCTATGAAGCTGTTCAAGGTCATGGATACGGTCATGCATAAATCTATGGACACCCCTATGCCCCGGTCAAGGGATGCTGCAGTTCAAGCAGATAGGTTCAACAGTTTTTTCCTTGAAAAAATTGAGAAAATCCGGCATAATCCACCCCTATCCTGTCACCAGGTGGCACTACGCACAATACCCCTGAACCGCTCAACGCCTTCACGGCCCTACCTGAAAAGAAGTCATGTGAGCTTGACACAATCCCAACTTAGCTTCTCCTTGACCTCATTGATGACTTACTACCAATAATTACTGCCATCATCAATATGTCACTTACGGATGCGTCAGTACCTGATAACATGAAGATTGCCATAATCACCCCTCCACTGAAAAAGATGGGGTCTGGAACTCATTGAGAAGAATTATAGACCAGTATCTAACTTAACATACATCTCTAAGGTGTCACGTAGGGAAGCCACGCAGGCAAACTCCACACATGACGCGCAATGATCCTTTAAAAGGGCCCGCAACCGTTGGATCCAGGAGATAGAGAAGCAGAGATCCAGCGACCACTTGCCACAGAAGATCCACGACTCTCAGTATCGTGACTGCATAGACTTGGGTGTTTTGTGTATAGATAGGATCTCATAAGTATCATGCATTTGGGCAGTTCATATGCCTCGCTCATTTCCATGCCGGCCTAGCCAGACAAGGAAGACTCACAGCACCGAATAAAGGTAACTATTGTGTCGTGTATATCCTGTGTCTGCAGTCCTTATTACCTGCCACCTTCACCTGGGTAGATAGGGTAGCTAGGATCCGTGCCCCGACTCACAGCCAGCGAGTTAGCGAGCTATACTTATTGTACAGTACAGTACGGTAGAGTAGAGTATCTATCTATGGTAGAGTATTGATCCCCCGTCCACGTCCCCCAACGACGGATACTCTCCATCAGTGGGTAACACTACCACCTTGTATGTATGACCTCAGAAATGAGTGCTCGGTGGCCATTTTCTGGTTAAAATTCAAGTCTCATTGCCTCATAATTTCATTTTATTCAAATCAGATAGTGTCTGTGTCATGCAAATGTTGTTTTAAAGGTTACTTAATATTTCAAGATCATTCCCATTTAATTTGAGCCAAAATTATTGAAATTCAAGACATTAATTTAAAAAATATACATTTTCAAATTAATTTCACACTCATAATAATAAAGTATTTTTTTTTTTTTTTTTTTGTATAGCGCTATTCCAGACTAGGTCTGCTCATAGCGCTGTTCAGGTAAGAATTTTTGAACAAGTTAAGTGTTTTTTTTAATATTTAATGGAAGTGTATTCCATTTTCTTGGTGCGTATACGGAGAAAGCTCTGTCCCCATAGTTTTTGTTGTTTGTCTTAGGTACCATATATTCATTATTGCAGTTTGACCTTAGTGATCTAGCAGTGTCTTTAGGTGTCAATAGGTCAGATAGGTATTTTGGGGCAAAGCCATTTTGCACCTTCCAGGTTAGGAGTGCTATCTTAAAGTCTATTCTGGCTGCAACTGGCAGCCAATGAAGTTCCTTCAGTTTATGACTTATGTGATCAAACTTTTTTATTTTTCCCACTACCCTTGCTGCAGCGTTTTGCAGTTTTTGTAGTTTAGCTATTTCACATTTGGGTATTCCAGCCAGTAATGAATTTCCGTAGTCTAGAGTTGTTGTGATGAAGGAGTGCGCTAAGGTATTAGCTGTTTTCTCGTCAATGCAGTCTCTCACCTGAGACAAATTTTTTTACGTGGAAATAACCATTTTTACACATTTTCCTAATTTGGGGTTTCATAGATAATTTATTATCGATTATCACTCCAAGATCCTTTACATTTTCAGATCTGTCAATAGTTGATTCTCCTACTGTGATTTTTGTGGGGATGTGGTCCTTCTTAAGTTGTGACAATTTGCCACACATAATCATTTCAGTTTTGCCATCATTAATTTTCATTTTATTTTCAATGAGAAAGATTTTAATCTTTTTGATACATTCCTCCATTTCATTCACGGATTTTGACGCATCAGAGGCAAGCATAGGATTAAAGCTAATGTATAGCTGGGTATCATCGGCATATATGTGATGTTTTAACCCATATGGTAATATGATGTCTGAGAGTGGTTCCATGTATGATGTAAAGAGCAAAGGGCCCAAAACTGACCCTTGGGGTACTCCGTACTGAATTTCAATATTCTTTGATTTTTTTCCCTGAATTGTCACACATTGTTGCCTTTTTGTCAGGTATGATCTGAACCATTTCAGAGCGGTGCCTGTGATCCCACATCTCATTTTGAGTCTATTTAGCAGAATTTCATGATTTCATGATCAATCGTGTCAAAGGCCGCTGAGAGATCTAATAATACCAACATCACTGTTTTACCATTGTCAATGTCCATGAGCATATCATTTTGGACCTTAATCAGGGCCGTTTCTGTACTATGGTATTCTTTATAAGCGGATTGGAAGATGCTGGTGATGTTGTTAGCTAATAGATGGCCAATAAACTGCTTAGCTACCGCTCTTTCTATTAGTTTTGATAGGTATGCTAGGTTTGATACCGGTCTATAGTTCTTCTTAATTAACTCTAGTCCTAGTTTTTTAATTAATGGCCTAATGATAGCCATTTTTAGAGAGTCTGGCATTACTCCAAGAGTAATGGATTTATTTATTATTGCAGCTATTAATGGGAGCAGATCCCCCATGCATTCGTTTAATAACCAGGTGGGTATGGGATCCAGTTCACACGACTTCTTTGCTGCTTCTTTAATTAGTTCAGTAACCTCTTGGTTACTTAGAGGTTTGAATTCTTTTAGATTGTGAGTGAATTTCTTTTCTTCAGGCAGGGTATTTACTGTAATATTCGAAGTTGCATTAATTGAGGTACTACTGTCCAGATTTTTCCTAATGGTTGTTATTTTCTCAAGAAAGAAATTATTAAATTCTGTTGCTAATTCCTCCATATCATTATGATTAGGGAATGGTGTAGTTTCCTTAGTATGCAGTAGCTTATTTAATATTTTGAATAGTTTTTTCGGGTCAGATTTATTTTCATTAATTATATTACAGAAGTAGTTGTTTCTAGTAGATCTCATCAAATTGTTAAACTTATTACGTTGCGCCTGAAATTCTTCTTTATCAACAGTAAGTCCAGTTTTTTTATGTTTTCTTTCAAGTCTTCTCCGTTTTCTCTTTTCAGCTCGTATATCGTCGGATAACCATGGAGCCGGCTTCCTGATGCTTATGGTTTTCTCAACTACTGGAGCATATTTATTCAAAATGTTTGTCAAGCTGTTGAATTTTTTTAGAAGAGCATTAAGGTCCAGATCATCATAGTGAGAATTTTCCACAAAATTTTTCTTAATATCACATTTGAACTTTTCAATGTTCATTTTTTTAAAGTTTCTATATGATATTTTCTCCTTAACCGTCGCTGAGACCTTCATATTCAGTAATATTTTTATTATGTCATGATCAGAGATTTTTTCATGAACAACATGATTATCCACTATGCTTGTATTTATGCTTGTGATCAATAATCAAGAGTGTTACCCATGATGTGCGTTGGTTCCTTTATATGGTTAAATAAATTGTATAGATCTAATATTTCGTTGAATTTAATAACATTTGGTCTCTCAGGTTTATTTAGATGAAAATTATAATCACCAACTAAAATTACTTCTTGCTTGTACGTGCTGTAATATGAAAGAATCTCCGAAAATTCTTCAAAGAACTTCGAGTATGTATATAGGTTTTTATCAGAGGGTTCAGGCCTATATATAGTAACTACCGTACAAGTATTAGCGTTAGTTGTGACCTTAGTTTCCATTAATTCCATAGTTGATATATTAAATTGAGTAATCACTTTTGTTACATCCAATTCCTCTTTGAAGATCGCTGCAATCCCTCCACCCGATCGCAGGGGCCTGGGTATGTGCTCAATCTTAAAGTTAATTTCCGATAGTTCAGATCTTATTTTATGTTCATTTAATTCGTTTATCCATGTTTCTGTGATAAAGAAGATGTCAATTTTATTCTCTAATATATATAACTTTAAATAATCTATTATATTTCGTAGGCTTTGCACATTTGCTGTCGCAATTTGTAGTTTATTTAATTTATATTCGTTTTGCCTTTTTTTATTCTCACTACGCTCAGTTTTGTCATTGTTGAATGTTTCATTAAGATGTGCCCCTGGGGGAATCCCCCGTTCATTCATCGTTGACTTTGGTGAGATCATGAATGGGGGTTTCCCCATACCATAATTTTTCTGCTTCGCGGACCGACGAATCCCAGCCGGAGTGGGCGTGGCCATGCCGCTCTCGATTCGATGTTTTGCGAGCAGATTTCCGGTAGTTGACATTCGTTTATGACTTTTAGATGTTTCCTTAGCCGTTTCCTCAGTGTTATAAGTATCACTAGTTAGTCTGGTAGAAATTTGTTGCGTAGTTTCGCTCCAGAAAGAGGAGTTCCTCCTGTGCTGTATCGTAGCATACGGGGTAGGGGCGGGGCTTAACCAGTCACGTGGTTCAGTGTCGTCACCTGGTTCGCGGTGCCTCTGTCTATTTATATCTTCAATACGATGATCATTAAGTTGGCTTTCATTTAGATCCTGTTCATCAATGTCGTCACGTCTCTCAGGAGTGTTATTTTTAGCACATCGTAAGCTATTTATAGGCACATCATAGTAAATGTGTGGAGTCGTAGTACAACTCTTTGTTGACATAGTAAAATCGTAATAATGGTTCACATTAATGCTTTCCCTTGTATTCTTAATCTTACTCATTTTTAAGAATTCAACTTTCTCAATTTTTATTTTCTTGTTATCTTTTATATATTCCCATACGTCACCGACAGGTAGTTTCCTGACTTTCCTTGGGGTATTTTTGCGTGGATAGAGGATTATGTCAATTGATTTAACAGATTTCTTTGTTGGAACTATTGTTATGTTATATATATAATTATTTAAATATAGTGCCATTAACTGGTCATATATTGTGACATTGTGTTTATGTTCACTCTTAAGTTCTATTATAATTCTTACGTTCTTTTCTAGTGACATATGACATGTACATGGTTCATATACATATATAGAAGACAGAAGATGAAAATATCTTGCAATATTCAACTTTTTATTCGATATTATACAATTTTCCAGTTCACATATATTGTTTTTAATTCTATTAACCATATGGGTGTTCTTCTTGCATTTTTCACATGTGTATGAGTTAACCCTCAATCCACTAACAGAATGTCAGAATTTCCTCGGGCGTTTCGCCAGGCTATCTTTTCTGGGGCTTCTTGGAGCCGGCTTCCTGTCAGATGCTTTCCCCCTGCGTGCTTCGTGCTTCTTTTTCACATCATGAGAGAAATTACACCGATTTCCTTTTTTACATGTGCCATGCATATGATAATGGCACACTTCTTTCTTCCCCCTGCTTGTTCTTTCTGATATTCTCTCACCACATTCCGAATCTCGACAATTGCCCTAGCAATTCCTAGCGGTGTCCCCCTCACTTTCACTTCATCTTCATCATCATCATCATCCCCATCCAACTAAATCACTGTTGCCTTTGATTTTGTCTTAATCTGTTTAATTGTCGACCCCCCAGACCCAATTAATTTAGGCGTGGAGTTTCTAGGGACCTTCGTGATGACCTCCTCCTCTGGATAATCTGAGTTATCAAAGTCAATTAGTGTTCTAACTTCATCATCATCAGAAGTACTTTCATCATCATCATTATTTCTAACTGGTTCATCTTGTACATACCAGTCGTCACTGGGATCATTAGGATATGTCTCAGTGTTTGACATTATGACTTTACATAGTCCATCGATCCAGTCTCTTGATGCCCCCTCTACTAAAGTAGGGTCATCAACTGATACAACGATGTCCTCTGTTGCACAGATATTCACATCCCTGGGCGTCTGAAATACCCTAATCTGACCACTCTGAACTGTACTGCCTAGCTTACCCAGGTTGTGGTTCAGAACCGTGTGCGACATAATCATCTTGCTATTTCCCTCCATTGATATTGGGGGCACCTGGCACAGGTAAATCGGGCACTCCGTGCACTTACCCATTCTGAAAACAATACTCTTCAGCTGTTTGAGGATGGTCCTGCCTATTGTACCCTTTCCTATCTGGTCAAGCCCAAGGCACACTATACTATCGCTACATACTTGTTCAGGCTGTCTCTATTCGATTCTAGTCTAAGCCATTTGGACATGTCAGTAGCATTAGCAACATTTTTCACATGTTCCCATTTCCATGGGATATTCTCATTACAGTAGCTTGTCAGATTTTTATACACTTTATTAGACACAAACAATACTTTTTCTCTACCAGACACTTTGTCACCTAATTCATCCTCACTTGGTGATGGGGGCGCTGTTTCCGCCTCAACCATAGCCTTAATATGCTTGACATGGTCCTCATTTTTACTTTCCAGTTTAGATATGTACTCATTATTTCTCTCTACCCTCTTGTTTAACTCATCAATCTTGCCCTCAGCTCGTTTCAACTTAGCTTTGTCGTACGAGCTACTAAGCTTGAGAGCATTCAGTTTCTTAACTACTTCTTCCTTCTCACGTTCTAGTTCTTTTATTCTTTCTGTCTTTATTTCTACTTGATTGTTCAAGCTTGTGAAACTATCAGTCTTTTCTTTTACCAAGTTCACTAGTTCCACCATGCTCAATTCCATATCGTCCTGAGGAGCAGGTATTTCATCGGGTTTTTCCTTCCCACCTGTTGCACCACCAGTTGCTTCCTCCTTGCTTGTTTCATCAGGTGGCGCCACCTCATTTGGGGCCTCCACCCCTGTTATCCATACCGGTGGTGCCACCTTGTCTGAAACCTCTTGGGGCATTGCAGGTATCTCCACCGGTCCGTCATTCTCTTCTTCCAGATTTACCAAATCGGACCAGTCCACGTGGGAGGATCTTGAGGAGGATCTAGACCTCGACTCCCTCTTCTTGCTACCCGCACGTGTCTTGCCACTTGTCTTGGCACTTGCCTTGGAAGCCATCTGTAAGGACATGTTCATATCATTAATTCTCAGGTTTTCATAAGTAGTTTTCTTTTTTCCTACTTTCATATCATATTTTTTACCTTTATTTTCTGATTTTGTGGATTTTTTCACATTTTTTGTGTCATTTGAATTATTTTTCAATGCCATGTAGTTTTTGATCAATTCTTTTCCAATATTTTCTTCTGGCTCATATGTACATTCCTTCTTTGTGTACCCATCCCACCATATCTTATAGAATCTGGTTTTGGAAGTCCTGTCATAGAAATCATTAATTATTGATTTCACCTTGTACATTTGCAATTCCATTTTCGAACAATCTGTACAGAATGTTCAGGTAGTTCAGCTTTGTCACAGTTTGTTTAGAATCTTCTAATAATTTTAGCTTCAACAATTCTATCCACACTTTTCACACTATTCTTTCTATGTGCTTATTCTGTGTAGTAACAACCAGGGTGATTCAACCTTGGTGTTCTAGTTTTTCACAGCACTTTTATTCACAGTTTTTCACACTGTTTTCAAATTTCAATCTAACCAGGGGATTCAGCCTAGTCAATTTGTATTTTCTTTTCAATACCAAGGGGGTTCAGCCTTGGAATTATCTATATATATATATATATTTATATATATTTGTGTGTGCACAGGCACCAGAATTCAATTCCCGTACAGGAGTTCAGCCCTGTTACAGGTTACAGTGGTCACCACTAATTTCGAATCGAGTCTCAGCTATATATCAATAAGTAGTTTGATTCTTTTATAGAAAAAGCTTACCGTTTTTACTTTGTGCTATCAGCGCTATTTTACGGCAATATTGTACGGCGATACTGTACGGCGATACTGTGCAGCAATACGTTGTAGTGGAAAACACTTGATTTTGTCTTTGAAGATTCGATACACGTCTTTTCTCCACTGATTTTGAACTTCAACTGATTCAAAGTATTTGCATACACTGGTAGCGCTAAAATAGATGAGATTAAGAGTTTACCTGTGTAACTTATACTTGTGAGCACACCTGAGAATGAGTTTGAGATGTGTCAGGTAAGAGTTATACTGTTCTCTTAATTTTAGTTAATGATTCGATTATATAATTCTGTTAATGTCAGCTGCAGTTCATCCAGGTAAGTTGCTTGATTTATGTTATATGTTCACTCTTTGTTGTGTCTGGATCTTAACAATTCACTCCATTTGCAGGTAGAAAATAGTTTAGATCCAAGATGGCGAAAATAAAGCTTTCACAATCCCTCGCCAAGAAAAGTTGAAAATAATGTTATTGACGCGATTTCAGTTCACAAATAATGTTCACAACGGCAACACCAATGTTATTCGTTCGAATCAGGATAGTTTTGAAACAATACGATCCGGTTTTCGATCGGAAAAAAGGTATAATCAATCAGAAATGAGTCCTCGATTAATAAATGACCACCATCGATGTTGCGCACGCGTCTCAACCTCATATCTGATAAAGTTTTGCATATAATTTCCACATTAATTTCAAGTTGAGAATTATATTATAGTATGAAAGTTCACAGATTTGTCTCCATCTCATTTTTAGCTCTACTGAAAATTCATATCGCAGAGCTTTAGGAGTGTCTGCCTGTCCATCTGTCAAAATTTCTTTAAAGGTCTTCTCCAAAACTACTGGAAATATATGTTTCAAATTTTATACAGAGGTAGATATTGAGGTGAAGATTCAGATTCCTTCAAATCTTGATGTCACCATTGATCTTAGTGCAGTGAGCTTGAGGTCACAAATTTTGTACTGAGCATATCTCAGCAACCACTTATAAGAGGAAATTAAAACTTGGTATACAGAATTGTCTTAGGTTAGGTATTGACCAATCAAAATGTATGTTACATATCAAAAAGCATTCATGAAACCAGACTTTCAGACACATTTTCTTTACATAACATGAATGTTTATACCCTAAACAGTGCTTTTATTTTACCCAAAATATTCCCTGTTAACAATTTTATGTGGCACTTGAAAGTTGATCAGTTGTCTGTTGGAACCTACACCAGCAATTGAACACTTTATCAACAAGCTTTGTTTAGCTGGTCTGTGATCTCATGTAAACACCTAATGAGTTACCAGTTGGGCACCTGTCCAGCTTGGGAAACAGGGTGGAGATGGTTTGTACAATTTATCAATTTATTGCCAGGAGTATACTTCAGAACAACATAAGATTATTTTAATATTATTTGAATCAATGAAATAACTCATGGTTGTGACAAATATTTTATTGTTGTGACAAATATCTCATGGTTGTGAAAGATATATCATTTATGGGAAAAGTATACTATTTATTTGAAAAGTATTTTATGCATGTGAAAACCTTTCTGTCAAAAAGGGAAGACATGACTCAAAGGCTGCATGGAATACCCCTTAACTTAAAAGCTGTGATGTTGAAAAAGTGACATTAAACCCTTTGATCACTGGTTTGGCCTTAAATCACAAGGCCAAACCAGTGAATGGCAAAACTGTGAATGCTTAGTGATAATTGGTATCAGTAAAATTTATGATTTGACCCTCTTTGATGAAATTTGGGGTTTTTCACACCACTGAATGGGAAGACATCAAAGGCTGCATGGATTCCACCTTAAAAGCTGGGCTGTATAGAATTTTTTAAAACTTTTTTTTGCAAACATATATTATATAAAAAAATTTTCTTCATTTATAACTTCATAAATATTCATCCGTTTTTAATAATTTTACCACCAAAAGAAAGCCATAAAAGGCACTATCATCATGCTGAGTGTTTATCTTCCAATTCATTCTCTAAATAGTGGAAAAAAATGGCCGAAAATGTGTTGCTCCAATTTTGACAATTGGTAAACAACACCTCCTGTGACTTACGGAGCCCCTTGACAGTTCAAAGGTCAAAGTCACACAACACACTTCCTGTTTAGAACTGGCAGTACTTGGTGGTCACAAACAAATCATAATTCTCAAGGCAGATGTTCTTTTGTGGATTTCAGACAGATAGCCTGTATGTATGTCAATTTTAAGATCATATATTGTTTTCCGATACCTTAAACCACTGTAAAATCGCCTGGAACCTTCCAGGTTTCATGAATGCTTTAAGGTTACAAATTTTGTGCATGAAATATTGCATTATTACGCTTTAACTCATATATATATTTTCATTCAAGTCAGCAGAGCTATCAACTCAAGGGGTTATTTTTTAGGAATTATGGGATTTTCAGTCTGTGTGAAGAAGAGTCATGGACAATGAGACCTCGTTGAGCTCCCTTCCTTGCAGAGTGAGCATAATCCTGTATGTCCTTCACTCCCATTTATGCTGCATCTTTGACAAATGTCACTACTTTTACAATAGCTGCCATTTGTCTGTATTGCTCATCATCCTGCCAGTGTGCTGGTGGTAAATGGAGCCATCTTCCATCCATTCCTACTCTCAGTGAAATGGGGTGATAGCGACTTGAGATCTAACGACGGTACTTACCTACTTGTCCCCAAGACCCGCCTCAAGACAGTGGGTGATAGAGCCTTCTCATCAGTCAGTCCTAAACTCTGGAACTCCCTCACAAGTGATATTAGGACTAGCAACTCAGTAGCCTCCTTTAAGAGCAGGCTGAAGACACATCTGTTCAGGAAACATGTCCTGAAATTCTGTGATGAAAAACTTTTTTGCCTGGAAGAATTTTCATAGAATTTCCCTTTTTTCCAATGCCCAATATAATCCAATGCGTTGAATTTCTCACTGATCCCTGTGAAAAAAGACCCCGGGCAAAAATGTGTTACTGTATTTGATACTGGATATCTACAGGAGAAGGGTGTACATTAATATTAAACAAACCAGACCTAATTGATAGTTCAATTTCATTGCCAGTTATACTGACTTGAATGAGTTGGAATATTTTTTCCCATGGACTTTACATTATAACGACTGTAACTTTGAGGTCACAATCTTTAAATGCTTATAAAATCACTAGTATTTAATATTTTTTCATGCAGTTTGCATTGCTGAATTCATATTGACTCACAGATTCAAACAATGTTTATTAAAGCTGAAGAACTGTTGATTTTCTAAGTTTTCTGTGTTCAAGATCATATTGTTACATACGGTTTGAGGATATTCGTCGTTGGGGAACGTGGATGGGGATCGGAACTATACTCGCTGGCTACCTGTGAACAGGGCTCTTAACCTAGCTACCCTATCTACCTGTATGAGTTGAGAGGTAATATAAGGTGTAGTCATGACCTTTCTGGCCTGCATTAACTTGCAAAGTTCCTCGGCAATTACACTGGCGTAACAACCACCACGATCACTAACAATTGACTCAACATTTCCCCATCGGCACCAAATATCCTCGAATAGGCGTTCGGCTACGGACTCCCCTGTGGGTGCGGGGATTAAAGAATAGCCCCACTGCCCCCCAGCATGTCCTAAAAGGCGACTAAAGGGGCGTCCTGTTTGCCGTGGGATGCGACCTGTGTCGGGGAGGATATGGAATCCTGACGGGCTGAGCACTGGGCTGGTTTGGCAGTAATACCGGTCCAGTTGCAACACGCCTGTCTTGGATCCAAATGTTCACTAGACAGGCAGATCAGATTAGGCCTGGATCTGATTTAACCGGCTTGTGGTATATTTCCTTTAATATATTCTGGCTATTTGATTTTTATTAATGATAATTTCAGTGTTTGAAATTTAGGAATAATTTTAAAATTTTTGATAAATATTTGCTGAAAGGATATTACTGCTGATTGGGTCAATCGAGGGATATAAAACAAATCCGAAAGGGTGGAGTTTTTATTCTTAGAGTATGTCATGTTGGGTATCCTCACGGCGTCAGGGCTTGCAGTTACCTGCCCAGAAAGGCGTCCCCTTGTTGGGCTCCATGGTGGGTAGGGGACCTAACTGATGAAATATAAAAAAACACACATGGCGCAAAAGAAACAAAAACGACCAAGGAATGACATAGACAGCGACGATGATTCAAACAAAATAGAAAAATGGCCTAGATTTTTAATTGCGGAAAGTTCTGATGCTGAACATACCCTGGCAAAAATGTCCCCCTTTGCAATTGTAAAGGGGATACAAGGCATTGCCGGGGTACCAAAAACCGTTAAAAAGATGGGAAATAAATTATTGATTGAGGTTGAGCGGAAAAGCCATGCGGACAATCTACTACGATGCCGAATGTTGGCCACAGTTCCTGTTATTATAACAGCTCACAAAACTCTCAACAATAGAAAAGGAGTAATCAGATGCCCAGATTTAGTGGGAGTTTCTGAGGAGGAGATAGTGGATGAGCTCAAAGACCAGGATGTTGTTCAATGCAAGCGGATATTTATAGAAAAGGACGTTGTCAAAATTCCTATCAATACGTTTATTCTGACATTTGAAGCAGCGCAGCTTCCAACATATATTAAAGTTGGATATTTGAACGTTAGAGTTGATGTATTTATTCCAAACCCTCTGCGCTGCTTCAAGTGTCAGAGGTATGGACATGGATCTGATCGATGTAAAGGTAATGAAACATGTCCAAAATGTACCACTCAGCACAGTGGAGACGATTGTTCTTAAAATATAATAAAATGTGTCAATTGCCAAGGCAATCATCCATCGTATTCGCGGAATTGTCCTTCCTTTTTAAAAGAGAAGGAAATTCAGCGAATACGACACACTGAAAATATATCTTTTCCAGAGGCACGGAAGCGAGTAGAAAGTTATAACACAACAAAGGCATCTTATGCCAGCTCTGTAAAAACTTAAGAAACAAAATCAATAGCAATTCAAACCGAAATTACATGGCCAATCGATGACAAAAATTATTCCTTTTTCACAAAAACCTCAAAATCTTCAGCTACATCTACTCAGACCACGACATCCACTATCCCAGTAATACCTCAACCAACAGCAACATCCACTAAACCCTCTTCACAAACTCCCTCAACATCATCCAATAATAAAAGTATCAATAGTAATAGACCAATACATAAATCAGACAAAAAAGAAAGCAAAGATCAAGTAAAAAGTAAGATAAATAGAAGTAAATCCTTGGAAAGGATGGACACAGGTGATCCTCCAGATGTGAATTTTACTCCTGTGCACTCCAAGCATAATCGTAAACTTAACAAGTGATTATGCTAAATCATATATTTTTTCTCATTATTCTTAAAATGGCTATCGGCAATATCATACAATGGAATTGTAGAGGATTTGATGCAAACAGGCCAGAACTGGAGTTATTAACCCAAAAATATAATGCATCGGTAATTTGTTTACAAGAAACTAAATTCAAAGATAATTCCACAACATTTAAGGGATATGTGATTTGTAAAAAAGTCGGTTCAATTGATATTATGGACCGAGCACATGGCGGAGTTTCTATTTTTGTTAAATCCTGTATCCCCCAAAGTAAAGTAACATTAAATACTCATCTACAGGCTTCTGCTGTTAGGGTTACCCTGCACAATACATTAACTATATGTTCAATATATTTACCACCTAGTGAGCCAGTTAATATTACAGATTTAAATAATTTGATAACCCAGGTGCCACAGCCATATATGTTAGTTGGTGACTTTAATGCTCACAACTATCTTTGGGGTGGCAGAAATAATACAGATGCCAAAGGACGTATAATAGAAGATTTTTTAAATAATAATAGTTTGTGCCTTTGGAATGACGATTCTCCGACATATTTACACCCTGCTACAGGCTCTTTAACATCAATAGATCTCTCCATGTGCACTCCAAATTTATTTTTAGATTATTCCTGGGAAGTAGAGGAAGATCAATGGGGTAGTGATCATTACCCCATTATTCTAAATAACCATTTTCCTCCACCAGACGAACGAATCCCCAAGTGGAAGTTTCATAAAGCCGATTGGGCAAAATTTCAAACATCCTGTTTTAATAGAATAACTCCAGAAATTTTTAAAAATGTAGATGATCCTCTTCAAGTTTTTACAGACACATTGTATGATATTGCTGATGGGTGTATTCCCAAATCAAAGTCAAATTCAAAAAGTAAAGAAAAACCCTGGTTTAATGATGAGTGCAAAAAAGCTGTCAAGGAGCGGAAAAAAGCTCTGAAAAAATTTAATCGACAGCCAACTCAATATAATTTGCACCAGTTTCGTATAAAGAGAGCTAAAGCCCGTTATATTATTAAAATAAGCAAAAGAAAAAGCTGGAAAGATTATGTTTCTAAATTAAATACACGTTCACCAATTAAGAAATGCTGGGATATGGTGCGTAAAATTACTGGGAAGGGAGGTGGAGCAAGGATCAAACATCTAAATCATAATGGCCAATTAATTACAAATCCCATCGAAATAGGCAACACAATAGGTCAAACCATTTCCTAAAATTCCTCATCCAATAATTATTCTGCCAAATTTCAACAAATAAAAACTAGAAAAGAAAGAAACCAACTAAATTTTATATCCCATAACTTTGAAGTATATAATAAATCATTTACAATAGAAGATTTGAAACTTGCTTTGGATAAATCTCTTGATACTGCTCCTGGACCTGATTAAATTCACTACCAAATCCTTAAACATCTCCCTGACCAATCACTTGGGCATCTTTTAGATATTTTTAATACAATTTGGGAAAGCGGTGATTTTCCTCCTTCATGGAGGGAAGCCACTATCATTCCCATTCCCAAACCTGGCAAAGATTCATCAGATTCAAATAATTATCGTCCCATTGCTTTAACAAGTTGTATTTGTAAATCAATGGAACGAATGATTAACAAGCGTTTAGTTTGGTTTTTGGAAACTGCAGCTTATATTTCTGTTGCACAAAGTGGCTTTAGAAAAACTTGAAGTACCATTGACCACCTGGTACGTTTAGAGACATTTATAAGAGAGGGTTTTATAAAAGGTGAGCATGTGGTGAGTATTTTCTTTGATTTAGAAAAGGCATATGACACCACATGGAAATATGGGATAATGAGCGATTTATATGATATGGGATTAAGGGGTCGTTTACCCCTTTTTATTCAAAATTTTCTATCAAACAGACATTTTAAAGTTCGAGTGGGTGCATCACTCTCTGATGCTTTCAATCAGGAAATGGGTGTTCCACAGGGAAGTATATTATCAGTGACTCTTTTTATTATTAAAATTAACAGCATTGTTGATTGTATGAGGCCTGGAGCAGATTGCTCACTTTTTGTTGATGATTTCAACTTAAGCTACAGGTCCACAAGCATGCATACAATAGAAGGACAGCTCCAACAACACTTAAATAGATTACAAGAATGGGCTGATCATAATGGATTTAAGTTTTCATTTAAAGAAAACTGTGTGTATGCACTTTTGTAAAAAATGGAAGGTTCACCCAGATCCTGATCTTTATTTAGGCCAAACTCGGATACCTGTTGTCGAAGAAACCAAGTTTCTTGGACTTATTTTTGACAGGAAATTATCTTTTATTCCTCACATTAAATACGTTAAAAAGAAATGCCAGAAGGCATTAGATTTATTACGGGTTCTTGCCCATACCGATTGGGGAGGGGACCGCAATATTTTATTGCAATTATACAGAGCGCTGGTACGTTCTAAGCTTGATTATGGCTGTATGATATATGGATCAGCACGGCCATCTTATATTAAAATGCTTGATCCTATACAAAATCAAGGTTTAAGATTATGCCTTGGTGCATTTCGTACATCACCTGCAGATAGCTTGGCAGTTGAGGCAGATGAACTGCCTCTTGATTTAAGAAGAGAAAAGCTTGCCCTTCAGTATGCTGCACAAATTGCAGCTTGTCCAGACAATCCTGCACATGATATTTTATTCAATCCAAATTATGTTGATCTTTTTGAAAATAAACCAAATACAATACCAACTTTTGGCATTCGCATCAAGGAATCTTTACAATCCTTAAATTTAAATCCGAATCAAATAGCTAAATTTCAATATCCAGAAACACCTCCATGGACCTATGAAACTTTAAATATTAATTTAGCCATGACGGAATTAAAGAAATACTCAACCGATCCATCCCTGTATATAAATAGATATAATGAAATAAAATCTATCTTCACTGGATATCAGTGTATATACACTGATGGATCGTTTGATGATGACAAGGCTGCTGCAGCTGCTGTTAAGGGCAATCATATTTATTCAGAACGTCTGCCAAATAAATCATCTATTTATTCTGCAGAACTTCATGCTTTATACCTAGCTTTAGATCATGTGGAGACTTCTCCACATCGGAAATTTTTAATATTTTCTGATTCTTTGTCTTGTTTACAAGCATTGAAAGCCAAGGGTTGGAAAAATCCATTTATTTTAAATATCCTTGAACGGTATCATAAACTCTGTACTGAGGAAAATAAAGAGATTCGTTTTTACTGGATTCCCAGTCATATTGGAATCCTTGGAAATGAGGCTGTGGACCAAGCTGCCAAGGCAGCATTGGATAAGCGGCCAATAAATATGCTTATACCTTATACAGAATTTAAGAAATATATTACTGTTTTTTTACATTCTAAATGGCAATCACGCTGGAACGAAGCTATTTTTAATAAACTACATGAAATTAAGCCTGTTCTTGGAAAAACTAAAGGTGCTATTAGAATTAACCGAAGAGAAGAGTCTGTTTTAATTCGTATAAGAATAGGACATAGTCGTTTGACACATTGCTATCTTCTGAAAGGCGAAGATCAGCCTCAGTGTATTGGATGTCAAAGAGCTATGACTGTCAAACATATTTTAATTGAATGTATCGATTTTGATATAATTAGGACTCACTTTTTTAATGTACAGGATTTACATTCTTTATTTGATACTGTAGATACTTCTGTGATAGTATCGTTTTTAAACCAAATAGGGCTTTATAACCAATTTTAAGTGTGGAGCTCTTGTTTACTTAGGTCATTGACCTATTTATTAAGAACCACGAAACATCAAATGGCATTTAAAGTCTTTTAAATTGAATTTATTTATACAAATGTATTATGTCTAAAACTGATATATTGAAAGGATTTTGTTGATATTTTGTGTTGTTAAGATTATTTACATATCATATTGATTTTATAAACGTTAATGTTTTATCATTTTTAGGCACTGAATAACCTTGGTGATTGATGTGCCTCTAAGCAACCATTCATTCATTCATTCGGCTACAGAAACAGCCGATTGGTCAGGTAGGGGGAACGCCTCAGGAAAACGGGCAACGTCATTTCAAGGTCAAATATTATTTTCAAAATATTTTGTATTTTAGGCATACATGAGGGTGCTGACATTTCTTTTAGCCTATCCCATATATTTTAGAATTATATGACATGTCCATTAAAGCTCAGGATGATTGACATCTTGTTGACACATCAAATGGCCACTTGTGGGAAACAGGAAGTGACGACGGTGGCGCCGCCACGAGGTTGGTTCACCTGAGCCATAATGCAGAACTTCAGTTTCCAATCTCTGATATGATGAGCAGAATGATAACTGGTGGTGCCCTCTACATGCACTGTCAACCATAACAAGCTCTAATTTCAGGTGATGGCGATGATTGCAGGCACTAATTGCGGCAGTAAAACACAAGAGGTCCGTTTTGTTGAGGATCTAGTCTGGTCTGATTCGTTTATTTTAATACAGGGTATTCTATATTTGAAGGTGTGAGCTGCTACATTTGAGGAACAGATGGGTATTATCATAATGTTACACAACCAGTCATCTTTCATCTTGCACTGATTTGTCCATTCATACAAAAAAGTGACATGCTCAAGATTTGCTTAAATATTAGAGGCTAAGTTACTCGAAGTAAATGGTGTTTTCATCTCGTTTTGTATTGTTACATAAAAGTTTTCATTCTTTATGTTTGACGAACGAATTGATAAATAATGGTGTCTGTCATGTTAGCAATTCTGGGATAAGTTGTTTTGTTGTTTTTCAGGTATGTTATATCAGGGCAGGAAAGGCATTAATTTATCATTCCAGTAGCAGGTTTTCCTGGGTATCACTTAAAAATTTAGAAAGTTAAAATTAATTTTGAAAGGGGTATTTCCATATCTGTATCTCAGTCACAGAGTCTTTGTACTGACCCATTGTTGACAGAGGGCAGCACTAATCAATGTTTCCAGAACAAATGAAATGTCCCGTTACATCGAAAAAAATAACTAAAACGGGACATCTTGTCTTTATATATGCAAGAATTGCCCACATCGTACAGTTAAAAATGTCTACCTCTTCGTTTACACTTCGAGATTAATCGGTATAGGTAATTTGTACCGTTATCGTGGAATTTTAAAATCAAATACGTGCATTATACAAGTCGCAGTTGAGTTTCCAGTTGAGGTGCTGCACTAATAAAGTGTGCTCAAATCCCAACTCACTGACTGACTAATTATCAAAGACCCTAGTTTGTCTTGACACGTTTATGTTATAATGTTATGGATTGTTTAATACCTTATCAAACTGAGAATTATACCAGAATTGTTTAATTGGGAGAAAGAGAAGATACGTGATAAATAAAGTGTGATTGTGTAAGTGATCATTACTATTATATTATTCGTTTGTTATCAAAATGGTGATTTCATGAAAGTTACAGGTTGCTAAGTTTGGTCATGTCATAATATCGATCATTTTTTTCACTTTGATTAACTGCCTTTTGTATGTTTTTGTGTGTAATTACAGCGTTGCACTGTAATAGACTGCGGTCTTTGTACAAGTGCCTCCAACAAGGATGTTGGCGATGTGTTTTGCGGTTTGCTCTACACAATGTAATACCTATTTACGATTTGGAAGAACACGTATAACTACAGATTTGGAGATATAATAATGACACTTAACATGACGTGTCTTTCTATATATGACAACATAACAGACTTCGGAAGCGAAATACTGGGTAAAGAACCGGCGTGGAAGATTTAACAAGAAAGTCTTCTTTTTTTTAATTTGTATTTAAATAAAAGGGAGCCGAGAATATGATTTGCACACAGTTGATTTATTTCCTATAAATCTATAAATTCCACAACCATCTTAATTAATACATATACTTTCACACCACAGTACAGAGCTGCCGCCGTGACACCTGGCGGGTAAATGTGGGGTGAACACTTAATACAGATAACACAAATACATGGAATTGTTAATTGTCGTATACCTTTGAGCAATTAACGCATTTACTAATAATATTATGTCAAAATATGAATATTTAATTCTGTCAATACATGATAAATCCCAGATTTATATTAAATAATTATTTAATATTAATAGCCCATGTATTGTAAGGGGGGGTAGTAGTGAAATAAGAAGTGTGCTAAGTGTAATGTGCTAATCTGGAGGCGTAATTAATTTCGTTGTTTTCATTTTGCCTAATATATGATTTATATGTTTGGGACTTCCATAATCCAAGTTTGGCTACGTCAAAATCGCTCCAATTATTAGAGCCAGCTTGGGAAGCTGCCCCGCTTCTCAGACTATGGGTTGTATACCGGGCAGGGTTTTTACCTAAGACTTTAACTAGATTTTTTATGGTGGTATTGAGGGCTCCCTTGCTGATGGGGGTACCCGAAGCTAGTAGTAGGAGGGGGCTCCCGGGGGGTATTGGGGCTTGACTAGACCTGGCTGATAAATATAACCACATCAGGCATGCGGCACATACCTTGTGATTAGAGCACCCAATAAACTTCTGAAACCCGTGGGGGGTAGTTTTACTGGATGGGGTAGTGAAAATCAGGAACTTGGCTGAGTGACGTTGGCCAAACGTCACTGAAGAGACGGGTGGGGGGGGATGAATGGTTGTACCAGAGATATAATGGGTGACCGAAGTATACTCAGACCCCCTGAGGCACCCGAAAAAACCGAGAGTAAGGGCTACTGACCAAGCTAGCTTGTCGGGGCCGTTGGGTAACTTGCCTAACATGGCTTCTAGCAAATTGAATTTAATGGGGTGTTTTTGGGCAGGTGGGGGAGAACTGAGCGAAATAGATTTGAGAGCTAATTGGACCCTGGGGGACCAGGTAGGTGGGGGGGGGGTAGACCGTGGAGGATATGTAGGGACCTTACCGCTGCCAGGTATACGTGTATGGTACTTGGGGTGACGCTACCTTTTTGAGATACCAGTGAAGCTATGTATCTAAGAATGACTTGTTCATCTGCCGGTAGGGGGCAGAGGTGATGCTTGTTGCAAAAGCGTAAGAACACAGCCTGTGCTGAACTGTACGTATTCCTGGTGTTAGGTTTGAGACCACTGTTGACTAACGACTCGACCTTCTTGTCCAGCTCTGTAAATGATAACAAATAAATGGTGAACAAAGGTCCAGTGAGGATGTAAAAATGGAAGACTTATGAGCCTGCGTAGCAGGGCTATAAGCCCCGGTATAGCTTAATAGCTCTATGTGAGCTCAACCACTGAGTGGGAAGTACATTAAAATTAAATTTATATAATTTTTTAAATAATAATACCGCAGAATACACAATTTGAGATTACTAATATAAATGAAACCTTAAACATTTAACCAGTTCCTTTTTAACCAAGACATTAAGGTATGATACCTTTTTGTTTGATACAGTATACCTTCACCCAATCTGACAATACAAGTTAATAATCATACATTATGTCTACATGTGGGGTGTTGTTTACATTACTATAAGGCATTAATTCCTTAAACCTAGGTATATCCAATCTGGTTAACGCATCAGCAGGGCCGTTATATAACGTCCCCAGGTGAAAAGCCCTGTAGTCTATATGGTACACACTTGTGTAGTAATATAATGAGCGAATTAAGTTCATCATATTGGGGTCCTTGGATTTTTTACTGTTGATACAATGGCAGACTGCCATGTTATCTATGTTCATTGCCAGTTTTTTGAATGATAGCCTGTAGCCAAACGTGGCTAACGCCATAACCACCGCCATTAACTCTCTCCAAGCAATTGTCATATTTTTAATCCAAGCATATTTGTTTGAAAAAGGCAGGATTACCCAGGATTTTTCATGAACTATGCCTATACCAACGTCTGAAGCGTGTGTGAACATGATTTCAGCTTCCTCCATTGTCCACTGTGATGGGAATAATGTTGTGCCATTGTGGGCGTTGATGCAGCGGCACCACCATGCAAGGTCCGCTCGAGCTTCCTTTGACAACCTGACCCTGTGGTGCAGGGCTTTGACCTTTTTGGCCAGGTGGATTAACCTTCTTGTAAAGATGGCGCCACCAGTCACAACCCTGGAACAGAATGTTAGCTTTCCTGTTATGGATAAGAGTTCCCGCTTGGTGGCGTAACGAACGTTGGTCAATTGTTCCACATCATTAAGTATGTCCTGCATTCTCTCCTCAGAAATTTTTAACTTTTGTTCCACTGTGTCTATGATAATACCAAGAAATTCAATTACTTTTGTGGGGCCCATGGTTTTCTTATCTTGGATTTCAAAACCTGCCAATTGGCATCCAATACTATGTCCAATGATTCCTGACATGATTTTTTACTCCCATTAATGCACAATGTATCGTCTAAATAATGGATAGTGTCATGTGATGCCCCTCTTTTTTTATAAATATACTCCATAGCAGTGGCAAAATCGTCAAACAATCTAGGTGCAGAACGTAAGCCAAACGGCAGGCAAGCCATTTGGTAGTAGTTAGCATTCCCATCCTCGTCAGGCCACATGAAACCCAATAGGTGGCGCTGAGAGGGGTGGACCTTAACACTTTGAAAGGCATTTGCAAGGTCCATTTTTGCTAACCAAGGGTCATCATATTTCTGGATCCGTCTAACGGCATCCTCCACAGTAGTGTAGTTTAGTGAGTACAATTCCCCATTAATGCCGTCATTAATGGACCGCTCCGGCGGCCAAGAAAGGTCATGTATGACGCGGACCTTAGCCTTATCTTTCCTGGTGAAAGCACCCAATGGGGATGCTCTAAAATTAGGAGGGAGGTCCTTAAGTGGACCTTCTACTCCGCCTAATGCTAGATTAGTGGAAACGAATTTGCTAACGGCAGCGCTATGTGCTCTGCTTGAAGGCCAATTAGGATATATACTCTTAACTTCCTAGCCTGTGAAGCCAATATAGACACCCTTGCAGGCCCTCTCATACAGCTCGTTAGCCAAGGGCTGGTCGGGGTGATCCTGTAACCATTTAAACCAAAAGTCAGGGTTGAGAAATGTACTTAACCCCCCCTGTGGCACACTTGCCTTGTTTAATGCAAGTGTCGAACGGCAGGGGGCCCCTGCACTGCCTGCATACATGCAGGCGGCGGCAGCCCTTGTAGGTGCATTTGAGGGTCTGGAAATTATTGCAGACCTCATTCTGCACAGGGCGCGCCTTGCTGGGTTCACGCGCCGACGGGGATGGCCCCGTCGACGCGATCCTTGGAAACGGACAGTCTACTTGCCTAACGTGATCCGTTGCCATCCAGCGCGGACAGGTGTGCAGGTTAGGCTTAACTGCAGTGGCGTCCAGGATGGTGTAGACTAAGTGAGGGTTAATTCTACTGAATTCTACTGATACCCTACTGAGAGCTAACCTGTGTTTCATATCCAATGTTGCCACATTAAACCACTTGTAACGTTTATCCCAGGCTAGAATTTGTTTGCGGTACTCTGTCATCTGATCATACAAGAATAATCCATGTTGGTGTACTATCAAACGTTCATATTCCCCCCATGCTTCAGACCAAGTGTCAAAGTCATAGACCCGCCTGCGTTGCCTTTTTTGCCTGTAGCCAATTATCCCAGAGGCATCAACATATGATTCAATGCTATTTACACTGTCAGAAGGCATGTGAAGGTTTTGCAAAAAGTCATCAATTTGAACAAACTCACCCGACAGAGCAGATTTTATGGTCTTGTCTGGGGTACTCTTGACCTTGCACAGTTTGCTGTAGTCCCCAATGTGGTCCACGTTAGTCAAGCCTGGCAATGGACCCCCGAGGGAGGGTGGTGTGGTGGCTGATGGAGGTGCTGGAAGCCCTGGTATGAGTACGGAGTTCTCCTGCCATGCTGGACCGAAGTGCGCTGCCAGGTTGGGGGCAAATGCCCCGGGTACCCCAAGGTCTTCCTGTCCTGGCTGCATTAGGCGTGCAGTAGGTGGGACTGCTAGGCTGCTGTCCAGTCTATTCTGCATCAACGTTACCGTCTTACACAGTTCTTCATGTGACCTCAACATAATAGACATCTGAGACACAATTGTGGAAAGTTCACTCACATTACCTGTGGCTTGGCTAACGGCGTGTACACTGGGCGCGCTGGGGGTTGCAGGCGACGGGGCGAGTACTGGCTGGGGTGGTCGGTGACTACCCCTGCCCAGGTCAAGGAAGGGATTCCCCGGGCTCAGAATCGGCGAGGCTGGGTCCGCATCGGTACCTGGTGTCGGCTCGGTGACGGTATCGGTACTGGCTGACCGGATGACTGCTGCTGCCCCTGGCTGGTGTTCAGGTACACTGGCCCCTCTGGTGCAATTACCGAAGCCGGTGAGACCCTTGTGCCCCTTGGCGGGCTCCCTCACAGATCAGTTCACACACAGCTGCACATATAAAGTTCACTGGTGATTACCTCACCTGGCGCTCTGGCTCACAACTGGACAGGACACATGACGACACAATTCACACACTCACTTCACGGTCCAGGACACAGGACACCACAGGACACACAGGACAAAACGTCTGGACTCCAGGACATGATTCTGTTCCTTAACCCATCGGCGTGGTGCTGGACACACACCACATAATCGTCTCAAGATATCTGAACTTCATACCTTGCTGGTTGGCTAACGTTGCCGGAGAGGTGAAGTTAGGAGAGAATTGGCTGCACGTCCGATGAGTGAAACGACCAGGAACAGAATGGTGTTGTGGCAGTTATGCCGCGAAATGTGGCGTTCCCCACGTGACCACGCCGCCGTTGCTAAGGGACAACAATGCCCCGCTGAGACCCCTATGCTAACAGTGACATCTAACGGCTCCCACATTTAACACCACTTATCAAAATATAAGTATGCAGCAATTTCCTTTTTGAAAATGATATTTTTATTTCTCTATCCCCCAAATATCAAATGGCCTGGCTTTAAATCTCACCAAGTGTCGTCTGCTGAGCGGATTTGCAAACTGCTAAAACAAGGAAATGTGCACCGTTCGGAGCGCTACCATCCCAAACTTGCTACGTGAACGTACAAATCGAATGCGCATTGATGTCGCTTCATTAATTCATATATGTAACAAGCATACCCGAGTAGGGTATTCCCATAATATAAAAAGAAATAAAAAGCTGGGCTGTGCAACTAATGATTGAGCATCCTTGGGCATAATTAAGAGGCCACCAGTATATATATATATATATATATATATATATATTTATATACACATTAGTTTGATTTATCATAAAAATATAATTTCATAATTAATGAATTCCTTAACAAAATGAATGCCATAAATGCTTAACAATGTCAATATAACACTGCAGATGACGTATAGTAAATATTATATTCATGATAATAGCAATGTGACAATCTGAAGTATAATAAAATAAATAAAGCATAAACAACTGATTTTATTGTTTATTGTTTTAGTTTACACTTAACTATATAACTATGTACACGTTTGACATAACAAATATTTACAACTTTGACATGACAAATCTGAAAACTTTATAGAACCGAACATATTGCCTGGTAACATCGTTCAGCTGAAATTCATAAGTACATGTATAATCAATCAGATGATATTTTAGATAAGAACATTCCAATATAAGACGATCTATTTGAAATGTGTAAACTAAATATACCTTTATTATACGTTAAAGCACCCCATCAAATACTCTGCTCTTTTGCATGGCGTTTAATGTGTTGTTGTGTGTTCTGTCCTAGCTTTAATTTCGTCATTTGCTAATAGAGGTTATTCAATGATCCAAAACATCAAATCGAAAATGCTTAGAATAAAACTTGTGATTGTATGTGTAACAAAGCGACAAAAGGTGTTCTTTGATATTGGTATCAAAGGTCATAACCTAGAGGTATACTTTCCGATTCTTCATTTCTTTCACTTGAATCAGATAAGTTAAATACATGCTAATTACTGCATCACTTTGTTGGTCAAACTAATCAACCTCTCGATTCTCAATTGACGTAGATTTCCTCTGGGCTGGACATTAATAGATATCTTCGTGGCACAGTGGTAAAGTTTCTATCTCTTCTGAAAGAGGTCCTGGGTTTGAATTCTTAAGTGCCCAACATATATTTCATGCGTCATCTCTTTGGATGTGGTGTAATTCCTTATTTATTCTCGAAGAAAATACAAAATTATTATTCCTGAGAAAACGAGTGGTTCAGTTCAAAAGTGGGCACTTGAGTCGATTACCAATTTTCCTGTTTGATTTTAACATCGTCACATATATATCAAATGTATACCATTGAATGGCCGAAACTGCTTTGGCCATTTTATCATCTTTATTGACAATGATAATACTTCCCCATTCTGAAGGGCTCCTCACCAAAAATACATATATCTCTGTTATTCACGCAATTTTAAAATGAAAAATGTTTAATCAAGCCAAAAATTTGCTATCTAAATGTTTTGTCCACTTTTGATCAGAATCAAGAATATACAACATGCTGTCAGAGTGAACCACTCGCTTTGCACAAGAGCCACTTAAACAAATTACAGCTGAATTACGCCTCAGTCGACCTCACTAGAAATGGGAGACATTGAACATAAAATGTTGGTAGTACAAAACTTCATATTGCAGTGGGTACATTGCGTCACTTTTACCCAGCATAAATAGCGCCAATAATGCACATCCTCCAATTTATATACATGTTCATGTAATAATTTCATCATCTTCCGCTCATTGTTGAATACAATTAAATACATGTAAACTTGCAGATGGATATCAGCCATTAAATGAGGTAATACATTTGTGTCCTCATCTAATACATTTCTTGTCACTTGTCACAAGTTTGTCACATTTTCTTTTACTATGAAAGATTGTTGTCATTTTTTTTTATTTGCTATTATGTTTAGAGTTGCTTATTGGGGATTATTTTCTGAAATTTCATATGAAACTTTAAAATATAAAATTGGATCAATTTAAAGTCCGTCAAATCTCTTTTTTGTATGCCTACCATATTCAAGCTATTTCTTACCAAATTTAGCTCGAAATTGACGGACTTTATTTTCAGTTTGTTTTCACCGCTAGAGTTTGTTCTACACAGTATGTAGTATATGTACTTTCATAAATTTACCCCCAATAAGTTGTTATTACAGATATTGTTTCTAAATAGCTCAGCATATCAAAATTTCCTAAAATGTACCTTGCAGATTGGTCCAGAATAAAAAGATTGCTCTAATATTGTTAATTCCGAATGGATGTTGATGAATAAAGACTCTCTGGGTTTGATTTTGAAAGATGCATATGATTGAATGTTGAAATATATAGTAAAATCTTCGAAAATAGGAGTTTCATTTTCAAGGTCATTTAAAGGTCACATCAAAGTCACTGGCATACTTTATAAAAAATACCCTACAAAGGTCCTCATTCAGTCATGTATCATCTGTAGGTGTGTCTCACACAGTATAAGTGTTAAATGTCTATGTCTTTCATTTCTACTGATGAAAATGTCATGCGTTTGAAGTCGACTTTAGGGCATGTTCTATATTCTTATCATTACCTCTGTGACACCTACGCATTGGTAAGATATTATCCATTTTATGTAAAATGCAGCTCAGCATGATCGTGGGCATACACCACGCTGGTCTTGACTCCATTTCTCTGCTGAGTCACCTGTGTCATCTTGGTATGCTTGTAGGATGAGCTGCTCGCCCTGCTCGAGTCACTGCTCAGCGCCTCGGCGTGTTTACACTGCTCACAACATAAGCACATGGCCTTGATGGTGTTCCTGAAGTTAGCATTCACGGCACAGTAGAGAACAAAGTTAAGAGCAAAGTTGAGCGCCTGCATTGTGTTAGTAATCATGGCCACAAGTATGCCGACTTCTCCCCACCTGTATGGGTCCACGTAGCGTAGGATTTCAGACGGCGACACCAACAACAAAAGCATTAACACTATTATGACTAAAGTCAAGGTGACCTTGTGACTGCTGTCTTTCACTTGTTGACCTTGACAGGTTCGTTTTCGGTTAAGCGTTGCAGCCCTCAGTTCTTTGATGAGGCGTGTGTTACAGAAGGCCAAGACCAGAACGGGTATGAAGTCTGCAAACACAGGCCAGATCCACCGGATGTAGAAACGAACCACATCCGACACGCGGGGGTGCCATCTTTTGTTGAAATAAAACATGGTTTCTTTGTTGTTTGCCTCGCATTTATAAATCACAACATTGAGAAAAAATGGTAATGTAAAAATGGCGGATCCCAGATATACCAGAAGCAGACTAAGTAAAGTTCGTCTGGTACTCAGCGTCTGCCTGGCTTTGAACGGATATACCACTACAACATATCTATTGACTGCCATGGTAACAATCAGCCAAGTACTAATCATCAAAAACAAATTTATAGATGCCCCGCCGTATATCTTGTAATATAACTGGTATACATTTTGATTATGCACCGGAAGTTTGATATCAGTGATGAAGGACTGGGGAAACACCATAACACAGAACATCATGTCTGAGAACGCCAAGGCAATGAGGCCATAGTTTGCTGACTTCTCCAACCTGTCCATTCCGGACACTAAGCGCCGCCTAGTGAGAACTATCACGTTCATCACGTTTCCAAACACGCCCAGAATGCAGATGGTGGGTATTGTAATTTCAAACCAGTGATGTTGAGCGCCTCCCCCGGCGTGCGATTGATTGCTACCGTTGCCCAGGAGTTTGGTAACGTTCACAAGAGGGGCTCCGTGAACTGGGATATTATCGCACGAAATCACCGAGTCCCTCATCTTCTCACAACATTAATGTCCAGAAATTACTATTTTTCTTCTCCAGTTTTGATGAAGTTTTGATGAAGTTTTCCGGGGTAATATTGGTTTTTATTTAACTAAGCCTATCTCCATGTTGTTTTGGAATCAATCATTTCACAAGAATTGCATTTCCACCAGCCTGAAGGAATGGATATTGTATTTCACAATCGCTCTTAAAAGCTCACTAATGTGAACTCATGATACATTAATGTGACCAGTGTGTTTTTCTCACAGGAGGTGCCTCAGATGGTTTTGTTCTCTATAGGTACTTCATTATTCAGCACCCACATACCTGTTCAAGTTCCAGGTCGTTTCATCTTTTGTAACTCAATAGTTACGATACCAGCCTTTAATTCAAGTGTTTATACAATCTGTTTCCTTGCCAGAGTAGGAACTGGAGACCTTATTTCCAATCGATTCAGACGAGGGGAAGTGTTGCTTTCTATCACGGCAGACAAGTATTAGCCAATGTTTAGTCCATTTATGTAATGCACTGACAAGTCTTTAGATCTGTGTTTCCCTCATACCCAGGTCTGAGTAGGAGACTGGTACGTCATTCTGTCAGTCCTGTATAATCTTGTGCATGTAACGAAGCTCGTGTTTTACTAAGTTCAGATAGATGGGTTGCCAAGTAGAACCATTACAACCTCCGCTCCCAGCTGTAGTCAAATAAGGTAAAAGCATCTGAGCCTGGAAATATAAGAAAGATACACTGTTATTATGACAGTAATGCATATGTATAATAACATCTCCTGTTATTATGGATATGATGAGCACACTAATGGGCATCGCATTGACAGTTGAGATGCTGTAAACAAAATAACTAATCATGGAATCATGTATGTCCCATGCAATATGAGATGTAAAATGATACAATGCAAATATCAACATGGCACACAAATTAATAAAATGTATACCACAATACAGTTAAAAAATCAACATGGCCGTCATTATGTATGGTAATGTATAAGTATCAATAACAAGAACCACTATAGAGTGGAAATAATTGTATGCATAACAATGCATAGGACAAGTAGAATGATAGAATGACCCAGATATGACAAACACCGAGGGTGCAGTTATCAACATGACAGTCTACACGATTGAGCAGGAATTATAGAATGTATCCTGACATGAAATAGTTATATGTCACCATCATAAGAAGTTTAAACAACTACTTAACATCTTGCATCAAAATGACAAGTTATATGCCACCGAGACAAGTATGACATGGCAAATTGAATAACTAGATAGGTTATAAAGTATGACACAAACTGCACTATATTGTCCCAACTCATCATGCTAAAACACCATGCAACATACGAGAAATCACATAGGCTCATAGGATGTCATGCTACCCTGTGGGAACATCAGGTAAAACTGGATATCCTATTGAATGATGTTCCGATTTAAGGCCTATATAAGGTCCATTTGAGCATCGTAGTATTCCACTGCAGCAGGGGTGTGGTCTGGGTGGGATTGCCACACCAGTCACCAATACAAAGTCATTTAGAACCAGACCAAGAGACTCAACCTCCTTCAACCACCTCAACAACGTCAAGGGAGGATCTGTGGCGGTGGCGAGGTGCTGCCACCTGGAGGGGGTAAAGGAGAGCAATATATATGTTGGAGGAGGGCCTTAAATATTGACATTATCCCCAGAGTGAACTCTTTTGAAGCATCTTTGTTGGTCTCTTTATCATCAAAGTTTATTTATGGCATCCCAACTTTCGATTTTGTGCTTAACCATACTTAATTTCTGTGTATTTTTACTTTATAATCCAGTGCGCAGGAATGAAATGAAGGAAACAATAGGAATATGTTGAAAACATGCGTCACACATATTTCATTATTTACTTTTGAGTGAGTTAAAAATATATATAGCGCTAGCGTTTAGTTGTAATTAAACATGACAAATCTTACCAACTGATGAAGACTATTGATTTTCTATGAGTTTTTATGTATTTTTCCCGTGTAGTCTTCAGTAGCAGCCTTTCAAAGCAGCTCGTGGTGTTAATTTTAGAACACTTGACTAAATACCTAATATGCGGTTACGAAGTCGATCAGGCACCAGTCAAAGTTTGAGTTGATGGCTACAATGTAATCAGGCAGCCAAAAAAAATCAATTTGAGACGCTGATCTCGGAAGCATGGTCCCGTGTGTTTTGTTTAGTGGCGATGTTTATATAAGTTATACACAATACAACCCACTGTTTAGATTCCACTGACACGAGCATCTCAGTAAGTGTCTTCACAAGTTCCGGCAGTGTCTTGTGGGCGTAGAACTCATACTATGGTTTCTTACAACCAAATCACCGGCAATACACAACGTAAAGGTTGCATGCAGCATTTAATATACACATAACATACAATAGCAATCTTCTTCCTAATAATCTTCTCAAATTATGAACTTATCTAATTTATTTATATTTAATGATATGTATATTTTTATCAACAATTTACATCGCTGCCATAGCTATCATTCTCATCCGATCATCATGATGAACTGGCCCCAACAATAAATATAAAGTGATGATTATGTCTCACAAGCACTTCTCAATAATTCCATTTAAAAGTTGGTATGTGAGCTTAAACCGATTTGAGTTCCCGTAGGTGACAGCGCCGTACCTAAGAAGGCAATTATACAATATATTATACACACCAGAATGGTCAAGATCCATAGAAAGGGAATACTACATGTACGCGTGCACCTCAAGATAGATTTACATTATTCTTTAAAGTGAGAAATCAATACTCTATTTGTCTGAATTTATGTAAATATTTTTTTAAATCGCATTTATCATGGGAAACTAAATCTTTCAGTTTTTTTTCTTTTAAGGCAACAGTACCAACATCTGTGAAGAAAATGGCGACTCCGGTCTGACATACATTTACAGGTATATCTACCCTGGAATGAGGAATTATTTTAAATTTAATCTCCGATAAAACCAAAATTTCCATTTCAAAGAAATCATTATAAATCAAAAGACGACTTCCAACAATTTGGGATGTAAATTGAGAAGAAAATATATGCGAATAAGGCTTGAGGCTTCAGAAATCCTGACTGCGGGTTAACTGGTGTGGGTTCGCGCTCCTTAAGAATAGTGTAACGTGAATAGCGGTACACTTAATGTTACTTCTTATGACTTTATAATTACTTTTGTCTTCATAACTGATGTACAGGTTGTTCAGAGAGAAGGAAATATCAATTTGTTTGAGTGGAAAAACTCTGCTCCGAAATAACTTTATAGATTATATATTGTTATTCCACATTCCAAAGATTCTGGCAGAGAATTTATGTCCATGCAAATCAGTGAATGATGAAGGAGAATTCATCCAGGATACAGTACTATCTCACAGCCTTCACAGTCAATAATACTGTGTCCAACAGCATCACGACCAGATAACGTAATGAAGTCTTTCTGATTGCAATCACAGATAACATTTGATATTGGAGACACATTGATGACGCCATTCTTAAATCCGCATTTTATCACTCCAAGTTGGTATGCAGTATGAAATCATGAAAACCCTACAGATATCTCATATGTACAAATCATACCTTTTTGTGCTATGAATGACAGGGAACTGGTGTGATATACCTGTGATATACCTGTGTGTGTTTGTCTTGTGATAGGGCAGTCATTATTAAGATAGCTAAAAATGAGAGGAAACCGCACTTATCTAAATAAACGCACAACTTGTAACTATGTGTGTGTGGTCATATAATGTTGATGTTATTCCGGGTCATGTCCAAAATGATGGGTGTCTGATCGAAATGATTTACTATGAGCTTTGATCACAGTTCTCTGATCTTGTCTTTTGACATTATAAAAGGGAAAGGAAGTTATCTCCACTTTCTTAATCATTTTTCCATATTACCTTCAAATAGCCGGTACCATACCCCATGTATATCAAAGGTCCTCTTTAAATGAATACACACACACAGTATAAGTGAGAAGATGTCTACCTACGGATAGCTGAATACAAATGAAAGAAAACATTAAAGCCCTCGAGATTTAGTATTAAGACCAGGCTTTGAGATGTCCTGTAAGATGCAGCTGAAGATGAGGGCTTTTAGAGTATGGTTTGGAGACAAGATAAGCTCTGGCCATTTATCTTGTAGAGATCAACCAATATTCTGAGCCTCTCCAACAACCAAGGATCTGAACACAAATCACACTCACACAATGGTGCTGGCCAATGTGTTAGTGTCGCTTTTACCGTTAGAGTATCTCAAGTTTGAACTTAAGATTTACGCGTACATATTATTGACCGAAGCTCTAGCAGAGAATATAAAGACCAATTGATGGATATTTAAGACCAGTTTTTTTTACATGAGTAACAATAATTGACATTATTACGGTATATGAGAAATATATGCTGTGGAGATGATCTTATCGGTCCGTTGTTCCTAGTTTAAGTGTATCTACAATACTGGGTATTTGCAAAGACGATAATATCTAGTTTTACTAATGTTGTCTATCAGTTATTGTTTCTTCAATGCTACACATAAATAATACATCGACTTGGCACATGTTACTTTGAACCATTTTAAAATCTTTAAAATCACTGCAGTTTGGTATTTTTTTACTAAAACTTCAATCTCAAAAACAAAAACTGATGTTTTATCGAAACTTTCACGGAAACCACCAAAAATAATTTTTGGATAGGGTTTAACCTACAACATATTTATTTGTAAAATGTTGTTTTGTATTTAGAATGAGAACATTATTATCAGAAAGATGTGATGTTCAGATATCAGTTGTTGGCTAAATAGGCCTTACCAGCTGGTGTGTTTGAAATATCTTTTTAGTTTGGACTATATAAATGGGGGAAATCCTTTAATTTCAACCCCTTCTGATAAGAGAATTGATTTTGAGAGAGAACGTAATTAATCAAGTTTAGCTTTTGGTTTTAACCATGTAAAGTTATAATTTTTTATTTACCAGATTATTGCTCTGATTATTGCTCTGATTATTGCTCTGATTATTGCTCTGATTATTGCTCTGATTATTGCTCTGATTATTGCTCTGATTATTGCTCTGATTATTGCTCTGATTATTGCTCTGATTATTGCTCTGATTATTGCTCTGATTATTGCTCCGATTATTGCTCTGATTATTGCTCTGATTATTGCTCTGATTATTGCTCCGATTATTGCTCCGATTATTGCTCTGATTATTGCTCTGATTATTGCTCTGATTATTGCTCTGATTATTGCACTGATTATTGCTCTGATTATTGCTCTGATTATTGCTCTGATTATTGCTCTGATTATTGCTCTGATTATTGCTCTGATTATTGCACTGATTATTGCTCTGATTATTGCTCTGATTATTGCTCTGATTATTGCTCTGATTATTGCTCTGATTATTGCCCTGATTATTGCTTCGATCTTGGTTAGCAATGATAAATTGTTAAATTTTAATAAAAACGGTGCATGGAGGTAAGAAGATCATGTAATCAAACTGTGAAACACAGATCAGATTATTATCATACAATTAGCTTAATTTTGTTTGTGTCGTTTGATTCCTGTCCACTTCAGGTAGAGAATGACAGTCATGCACGAAGTTATATTTTATCATCATTATTTTGATTTTTTTCTCATAAACACAGTTTTACAGAAAAATAATCAAAATAAAATCAGCAATTCTATCATGTATATATACATGAATTTATCCCGAACGTTTGAATTAAATGTCATTGGCTCTGACCACACATATGTGGGTTATGTGCACATGATCATAATCTCAGTAATATAGATTATAGCTGAATGTGTACAGTCATATGACTCAAAGCCTGATACTAATGATACCATAGTAACCATATATCGTGGGCTTAATATCGCCCATTATGGGAGACATCAGAGCAAGAGAGACCACTAAAAGTCACAACAGGGAACACAGGCAGCTTTCAGCTTTTAGACCGAATATCTGATATTGTCTTTCATTTTGATCCAGCGAATTTTATATCTGTTATCTAGAACTCTATAGAATGAGATTTGTGGTTTATGTGGTTTTACGTCACTTTCAACATTATTTCTGCTAGATCATAACCCGACCACCTTGTAGCAGATATAGTGCTGCCTCACTGGATTGTCATGTCGCAGGTCCTTGACATGACAACTCACCCGGTCACAGATTTACAAGGACAAAGGGTTAACCCTTCAGACAGACCTCGGTTCTATATGAGAAATCGTAATATGAATTCACTGCTACTGCCAGAGAATAACCACAGAGAAACAGGTGCTTATAAACTGGTCCTCATCAGGTTCTTATAAACTGGTCCTCATCGGGTGCTTATAAACTGGTCCTCATCAGGCGCTTATAAACTGGTCCTCATCAGGTGCTTATAAACTGGTCCTCATCAGGTTTTTTTAAACTGGTCCTCATCAGGTGCTTATAAACTGGTCCTCATCAGGTGCTTATAAACTGGTCCTCATCGGGTGCTTATAAACTGGTCCTCATCGGTAGCTTATAAACTGGTTCTCATCAGGTGCTTATAAACTGGTCCTCATCAGGTGCTTATAAACTGGACCTCATTAGGTGCTTATAAACTGGACCTCATCAGGTGCTTATAAACTGGTCCTCATGAGGTGCTTATAAACTGGTCCTCATCAGGTGCTTATAAACTGGTCCTCATCAGGTGCTTATAAACGGGTCCTCATGAGGTGCTTATGAACTGGTCCTCATGAGGTGCTTATAAACTGGTCCTCATGAGGTGCTTATAAACTGGTCCCCATCAGGTGCTTATAAACTCGTCCTCATCAGGTGCTAATAAACTGGTCCCCATCAGGTGCTTATAAACTCGTCCTCATCAGGTGCTTATACACTGGTCCTCATCAGGTGCTTATACACTGGTCTTCATTATCTTCGCCATGGTCCCTGGCCCAGGGCTTGGAAAGGGGGTGGTAAATTGTCAGGACTCAGTGCTTAGCAATTGGGCAACACATGCTTAATATTTATTTTTCCATTCCCAAACAATGGACAACACTTGATTACACATCTCCACTCATCACTCCAAATCGTGAGTTTGTCCATCTTATCAGAACAAAGTCCTGACATATTTAGGTCTACAGATACTCGAGAAATTAAATCATGAAAAAAGCAGAACATAAACAGGAAAACAAACTTCGCAGGAAATGAACCTCTTTCTGAATACAAAGGAAAAGGAAACTTCACACTGTTCACCAGAGACACACGCAAACTTTAGGTTCACCACGTCGCCCTCTGGTGGAATTTACTATGAATTTTGTATACAATGGGCCGCTCAGCACTTGTTAACTGTGCTTCCACAAACGAGATCGACATTAGGTCAAAACGCTTTTAAAACGTTTCACACCTATTAAAGGAATGTCATGAGTAATTGTCATCGCCTTCTCATTCTCAGCTGTTTAGTTTAGTGCACAATATAACCATCCCATGTGAATACTTGCCCTCTTGTTACTCTCTGTCAATATTAACTATGCTAGGAGATTTATAACCATATTATCGGTGTGCATTTACCTGCCTACTGAGCAGTTGCGCCGTCAGTGAGCTTTGTGATGTTCATTTAACCAACCAATCCTATACAGGAAATATGATGCACTGTTGTAAAAATGATTATTTAATCTGCACGATAAACATTTCTCATTAATCAAGTACGTTTTTGCTCATTGTACATGAATTTGTGCCAAGTTTTTCAGTATTGCCGGATCTTGTATGAATTGTAATAATTATCATGCATTTTGAAGTAATCACGAATCACTACATTAATGAAATACTCTTTTTGTTGCAGTTGTTTTATCACGCTGCCCCCTATAAAATTATTCATTGCATAATTAAAATGATAAAAAGATAGGACAACATATCTGTTTTGTTGATATGTTGTTGCCATAGCAGCAACTGTATATCGTCACGGAAACCATTATGAATCTCTTCATATTGCCATCGCAGTGCATACATTTTGGGAAGAATGACATGTATCTGTGCCATGACATGTATTAGCTTGCAATTGAACAGAATAGCACTGAAATAGGTTAAAAAGTCAGGTAATTAAACACCATGAGTCAGGATCTGGGTTAATTGTTACTTACACAAATTAGTCTTGACACAGTATTGTCAGTTAGGACATTTTAATGATTCTAAAAACATTTTGAACCAAATCTGTATTAAACACTATTTTCAATTTGACACATAGCTATTTTGACAAATATTTTAGATGTATCTTATAAACACCTTACAATTCTCCTTTCTCACTTAGTTTTGACGTATGGAAGGTTAATACAAATAAATTATAGTCTTAGCATAAATATGTGTAAATATGTCTGAAAATGACAATTTTGTACAGTTTTTAATTCAAATTCTAAATAGGAGAAATCATAAGTATAAAGAATTGACTTACATTTTAGATGTATTTCTCTTACAAACCTCAAACCTATATAAAACATTTACATTATTTTTGGAAATCTGTTATACATAACAAAAATCGTTTTCAGTAGTGGTAGAGGAAAACGTTTGCAAAATTCTTTGTCCAGAAAAACTAGCTGGTGCGAAAATAAAGATTTGGGATGTATTCTTCTTAGTAATTCCAAATGACAGTTGGATTTCAAATACTAGTTGGTTTTTCGTGTTTAAAACCCAACCATGAAAAGCCAAGTCGTCTTTCTTTGAAGGTTTTATAAAAGCTTTAAAACAAATAAGACCCCTTTCGTAATTGCATGAAAAGGTAACTGACACCTTCTTCTATTACCAAATGTACCATGTGTTGGTGAATAACAGATATTATGTTTCATATTGCGAGGGCCTTTTTGTTTAATGGCAGATGAAAGTGTCGGCAGGTGTCAGGTCCCGCAGGATCAATCCTATGTTGTGGTTCGGGTGTTCCCACATCTTGCACCCGACTGGTTGATAAGGCTTAGACTAATTGCATTAATTACTGACACTCATGAATCATTCATGCGAAATAAAGCAAACGACAACTAACTTAATGCAAAAGAAAAAACTGAGCAAACAGTATGCATACTAAATCCTATTTCTTCAAATTGCTTTCATGAAAGTGTATTTATGAATTTAGCTCACAAAGGTCATATACTCTGTTCATGTATAAAGGACAAACATCTAAATAGTATCATATATCAGTCTAGAGGATGAAAAACTACGTGTCTTGGATAAGGAATTGCAAGTGATTCCAGAATTGATATTTCACACAGATGTCACCTGTGATTTGCGAAGTGCCCTACCTTGTCACATATATGAGACTGTATGAATGTGGCCAGTTGTCAAGTCCGGATTATACCGGAAGTCTAGTGCATTATGGGTAGTGTATTAGTGCATTTGTTTCCATATGGGTAACATTAGACATGCCGAGATTAGTTTTTTTCAGGTAACCCTCTTGATTAGAAGACAGCAGTTCTTTCAACGCTGTTTGGCTATGCGCATCAAATTTGACATCTGCAGAAATTTTATGTGCTTCAAGGGGATGCGAGGAATTTGACTTGCAATAATGAAGTCATTCATTAGTGGGAAATGCGCGCCATCTGGAGGTGCGATTCCCTGGAGTGTCTCTTAGCCACACACCGGGAATTCTCACAGAGATAGCAAAACTAGTAAAAGGATACATGAGACCGTAGATGAGACATAACATGAGCGAAAACCTATTATGTATTACATATACCTGGCAATGTGCAAAAAACAGGAAGATGTCAGCAGGAATTGGAATTAATCATAAACCTCGGGCTGGATCATATGGAGATGCCCATTAGCTCTCCATATATGTTTGAAACAATGACCTGCGTTATGAAATAAAATGTCAAAAGTCAATATCTACAGTTTTTTTTAATTTTCATATCAATATTACTAGGTACAAACGTTTCAGAAACAGTTCTATTTAGTTTATCTGTGTAAAGTTCAGTCTAACCAGGCCGCTGTGACGTATGCATGCACTATGGGATTGATGTCATTTGGTCAAGTTTTCCATTATAAGTTGCAGGGTTAGTTTGCAGTCGTGGTGTAAGTGATACAACTCTGTGCACACACGACACCAATTAATAGTGGTAATAGCCGATGATGAATTGAGTGGTCAGTTCAGTTCACGACAATCATTTTTCCCAGAATGCCATACGGCTGTCCCAGAATGCACATTGCTTGTTATTTATTGGTTGAGCCGAGTGCTGGACCAGTGACTGTCTCGTGCTGCCCATGCATAAGACCTCACTACCATATCATTAGTTGGGACCACAAGCTCTGGTTGTCCCTAATAAAGTGTAATATAACTGTTATTTATTAGAACTATGGGTAAACTGGACCGTACTCCTATATTCATATTTGTGTTGAAACTCCAAGATGGGGTTCACGGAAGTGATATATTCCGCGAAGCCAACGAAAGTATTATTCACCACTTTATGGGCGAAGTAAAGAGTCAACATATAATGTAAAAACCCTTATTACGCTGTCAAAGCTAAGTTATAGGGACATTTCATGTCAACAGCAATGCAGCTCTTTGCCTGCCAAAGAAAATATATTGGCTATTAATCTATCAAAAAACATATGGTTATTTTGGTGTTGATTGCTCACTTCCGTTTTGTAAATGTATGGAATTATTCAAAATATTTGAAAATAGCGGTCTGTGTCAGAGGCAAAAGTCATTACTTTGAATCAGTCATTTGCGGTTTGTTATCACTCATAGGTGTTCGATTGTCGAACAGAATGGGGTTTACTTTATGGCTAATAAGATATATGTCAATAAACATTAAAATGTGAAGACTGTACCATAATATACAAAGAAGCTACGGATGAATTGGCTTAAAAGGATAAATGATAAAAAGATAAATGCGATATAGTTAGTAAAATCACCTTGGAAATATCTATGATATGATTTAAAAGCTTGAACTAAGGTTGTTCATAGCAATTTAGCTTTTCCTACTGTGATTCATGAGAGTCCAAAATAGAATTTAACACAACAGTAAAGTGAAATTAACTGTGTGGACAACCCAAACATCCCAGGGAGTAAAGGCTGACGTCACAGGGCCTCAAAGAAAGGCCACGTGTGATTAAAGTCTTAGAAAAAATAGTTCATATCCATTGTTACTCTCATATATATAAAAGACAAAGACACTCTAAGGTGAAGACACAATGAGATAACATAACAATATCCAGCTCTCCTTTTATTAGTGTTCTTATTTTGTGTTTGAAAAGTTTCTTCCTTCTTTTTATAAAGAACACTAATCAGCGCTGCTTCTTTTTCGTACCAGTGAAACTTATAGGACTACACTCTTAAAGGGCAATTAGCACACAGTCATATGAGAGGTACGGATTCGAATATGCTTTGAGAAAAGGTCACCTAACAGGCTATATATAACACAAAAAGCCGCAGTAAAACGGACTGGCAGTAACAATGAGCAATTGGTGGTCAATATATTCACCAATCTTGAGCAATGTATGGGGTGAGAGGCACCGTTCTCTACTCACTCTGATACATGCTTTATTTGCATGCTGAAAAAGTGAGAACCAAAAGTGCCAAATGGCATTATGTGACAACATATGATGGAAGAGCAGAAATCAACATAAAGGTCAATGGATACTTTCAGCCTTCTCATCATTCAAAATGTCCGTGGCCTTTGACACAATTGATTATCATATTCTACTAAAAAGACTATAAAGTAAATGTGGCATTAATGAAAACGTTTTGTCCAGTTTTATATCATATTTGTCTTATATAAAGAAATGTGTCACAATTAATGGTGAATTCTCGACTTCAGACGATCTTTGAGTGTTTCAGGGTTCAGGGTTTGGCCCAGTCATTTTAACAATGTTTCTGTCTCCTCTTGCTTAAATCATGACAAAATCAATTTGTAATTAGAATTATTTTTTGTAAAAATCAAAATATTAAAACTACAAATATACTTATACAATTTTTATAATTTCTAATGTTGAATATTAACTCTATGCTCATTCACATACCTCTATTAGAACTAGACAAATTACAACATCTTCATAAATTCTGTGTCTTAATGTTAAACAAAACAAAAATAAGCATTCACTTATATCTTGTTTTAGGCACAAACCATTTATTCTCATGAAGCAAGAACCGTTGAACTTTCAATTATTTCATGTACTTCGACAGGCAGGCTTCCCTTGTCAATTGTGTGTCACACACAAATGCATTCATATATTTTTATGCACAAACACACAATTTCTTTACCATCTGTCTCCAGTATTGTAAGTCACTTAAGGGGCACACTGTTTTGCAAAGTGAAATTAAATGTTCCTGACAGTCTTCATCATAATTTATGAGTAAATTTGCTCAATTGGATTTGAAGTATTTCATGATAGTATGGGTTTTTGATAAATATAAAAAGGACCAATGGGGGGGGGGGGGGGGAGATAAATGGTATTTTTGAGATGACAAGCACCTTAAATATTTTCATACCATTTTTCAATTTGGCTAAATCTCATTGACTTCTCATGACACCTTAATGCCCAGAATGAAACTATTGACAGGAAGCATTTAATTCTGAACTCATACTGAGCATGCCAAGAATGAGGATCCTGGGTAAATATAAATGGAGGTCAAAATATTCCATATCTTCGCCTAAATTATTGATTTTTTTTAAAGTGTGAGATATATACATCATTTTAACAGTGTTAACAACACGTTAGAGTTTTTGTTTTTAAAGAATTCCTCTTCTTTCCACTCTCATTATAATGCTAGACTTGATCGTGTCTTAAAGACCGTATGCTTCCCTTTACTCTAAGACTGAGATAATTTACGCCATTACGTTCCCATTAACACATTTAGAGTATCATTTCTCATGAATTAAACAACTAAAAAAGGCACATAAAGTAATCAAACAAAAAATGTAGGAAATGCTTTGCAACATGATGGTGAAATGTAACATCTTACTTTTTAGAGATACCTTTAAGAGGTGGAGTTATCATGTTTATACCAAATGGGAACAAAGGAACAAAAGATATCTTCATTTTTGCTTGCATCAAGGGCATATGAGAGACTCTTATGATTCAAAACAAGCCTCAATCTCGCCTTGACCCCAGTGACCTCTCATTCTCTATTCTCCAAGAATCAGGACAAACGCAAATTAAAGTAATGTCCCATGACCCCACCTTGAGCCGCAGGCATGATTACTCTTTGCTCCACTGATTAAGACTCGGCTAATGAAATAATTAGAGGCATTGAGATCAATGGTGGCTTAATCTCTGTTGGGAGAAACCAAGGACGAGCTGCAATTTTTCTGTTGCACAGAGCTACTCAATGCGATATACAATGTTTATATGTTATACAAAACTTTCCAACACATTTTTATTCCACAAAACCTTTCAATACACTGTCCAAGGCTTATCTGTGTATAACCCTATTTAAGAAGAGGTTAGAGAGGTTTAACCCCGGTTAGAGGGTAACAGTATAACATAACTTTGTTTCCCCCCGCCTCCATCCCAAGGGCCTCGTGTTTTTTCTCGCCCTCCGCTCACTGTTAGACGGTCATGCGCAGTCAAAAATCTCCCATCTCGGAAAATAATCTATGTCGCTTATATCATTTATTGGATGTGTGTTATTTGTGTTCAAGGTGGTTATCACGCTTGGCGTATTCGCTTGCTTACGAGGTGGTGAATACTAACCTCATGTTGTCCTCTCACTCCTCCTTCGGTATCATCTGCAGAAATTGAGAAAGACCCTTTTTACCTTCCCATGTCAGCATGTGAGTTACCAATCATAATCTTTCCCTATATTCTCTTTGAGATTCAAATACACCTAACATGTGAATAAACCTAACATGTGAATTTAACAAATTGCTTGTATGAAAAATATCTGTCCACAAATAAATATTATATATTCATTTCCTCCACAAAACAACTTTAACTGAGAATATTTTTATGCTAGTTCATAACATGAGATAAAAGAAACTGAAAGGACTTTTGAAAATTATATTTGGAAAGAATCTGAATACAGTATCTCATTTTCATCAGGTTTTTCGATGCACCAGCTTTTCAAAGATTTGAGAGATTTTTTGGCAATTTTTTAAAGTACCTTCTGCTCTAAGAGATGTAGGAAATATCATGTGAACAGGATAAATCTGGTTGCATTTCCATTTCCTGATCAACCTCAAAATGTGTCTATAAATAATCAGAATTTAGAGATTTCTTATTCTAAATGTTTGAGGTTTGGCAAAAGAGAATATATCATTCACAGAGGCACATAGAAAAGTCTAATTGGGTATTATAGTAAGGACAATGACTAAATCACCACCACCTAAAGTGTAATTTACTGCCTGTGTGTTTGATATGCTGTAAGTGTGATTTGTACTTGTGATTTTCATCCAATGAAGTTAAATTTCACAAACATACGTGTGTCTTGTTATCTATAGAATGCAATATACAATGTTTTTATCTGTTGTATGGACCAACAGCTACACGTCACAACACACAATGCGTCTCTATTGTGCAGAAAAATTCACTGCAATACCCAGTGTATATATATATATATATATATATATATATATATATATATATATATATATATATATATATATATATATATATATATATATATATATATATATATATATATATATATATATATATATATATATATATATATATATATATATATATATACATAGCAATACATTGTAACACACACAGATTTTCTGTTGCATTTGCACTCCATGTTAGCTGCACAGTAGGTAACCATGTGCCTCTTCACGTCTTGTTTCAAACATCAGCAAGACAACTTGATGCTATTTGGCAATATGAAACAGGAGACAAAACATAAGATATGGTCAAATTTCCTTGTGCTCCGGGCGGTAAATCAGTCTCACCTCCGCTAACCTACTTGTCTATGTGCAGTTTCCCCTTCCAATCCCTTGTGACTTCACACATAACCTCGTGATCAAGAATTTCGAAACATTCCAGAGTTCCTGAGAAGTTCACCAGTTACAGATGAAAGAGTGTCTTTTATACTGCAGGCCTGACTCTTAATCAGATTGTGTGTTAGTTAGGTCATTATGGCCTATGGGAATGTCCCACACTGACAATAACACCTTGTGTGAGTCTTTGGCCAAATTCCGGAACTCCTTCTCTACCTTTACTCCCCATAATCTATCATCTTTTGTTGGATGTTTAATCTTGCAGTTAATGGTGAAGGTACAGCTCTTGGAAGGACGAGGTCCTGTGGGTCTGACCAACCGGGAACACTCAGCCTATTTGTTATGCTTAAATGCCTAATCGGCGACCAAACAACCTTATCCCATGATGCTTTGCAAACTATCGTCAGCACCACAGACATTTAACAAGCCCTAATTTATCTCCTTAAAACAGTGGACAACAAATCGTGGTTTTTTGTGGTATGAGCTATGTGATATGTAAGATATTTGGCATTATTCAACAGTTTTCAATCTGGGAGAGTACAAATGGCGTGGGTATCGGCTGAGCAGTGGTAGCCAAAGGGGTGAAAGTAGTATCGCCATGGAATGAGCGAATCAATGCCGAGTGTCTCCTGTAGCAAGCCGGGCGCAATTACGCTTGTAATGATAGCCTGCCCCACAATGCACCGCGCCGTGTGGGTAAACAAATGGCTGGCCATATCGAGGACGGCCCTGCAGGCAGAACTGCTCTCACTCTGCTCACTGTCCTTGCACTATGTCATCCCTGCAGAGAGACACATGCAGCTAATTTCTTTGAAACATTAGACTGTTATGATAAACGCATAATCACGTCTCAATGTATAAGGCTCCATAAGTCACTAACAGAAATATTAATTATTTTGTGTGTTTTGTATGAGCAGTTTTAGCAAGAATAAGATGAGAGATATAGTTGTTATTATCTCACCCATCATGTGTGGCAGTTTATATATATGAGTCAGTTACTTATCAAATATTTTAGTGAAACATTCTTTCCCAAAAACGTGTGATGAATAACAGGACATTCTTGAAACTCCATATACAAAAAGCCCCTACATTTGAACATATAATCCGCTCCTACACAGCATCTAGCACAATTATCTGGCTAATAGTGAGCAATGTTCAATGTAGCAGTTTTGAGGTAAAACACAACTGAAGGGAAGTGTCACAGTAAAAATACTCTATCACAAGGAAGGAATAGTGTACCACAGATTGAGGTCACAATCAGCAATATTAGTGGAATAGCTTTTAACAGTTGATAAACAATGATATGTAATGCACGTATAATAGTTTTAATTGACATACAGAACAGTGGCAGTTTTCTTGTAGGTTTTCACAATTTATCTATGTGTGCATGCTTACAAATTAGATAGCATTCTGGTCTGTTGTTTGTGTCTTTGAAGTCAATTTACTGTCGATGTGTTTAGAACTTATTCAACTAAACACTTTCATAGGTAATAAATTTCTCAACGGGGTTTGTTGTTTTGCTTGAGTGATATAAAACTAAAAAGTGCTGAGAATGTTTTTTTGGTGGGTAAGAGTAAGGGCTGCAACAGTATTCAGTTTCGTGCAAGCACGATCTATAAATAAAGTAAGAGTATATAGTAATAGTCCTCTGTCCTACTTGCAACAGAACCCTGTTAACAGGAAGCAAGTACCAAGCAACAGTAAATATATACAGATTTCACAGTTACTGCCATGGCTGTGTACCTAGGCTCAATCTTCAGACTGTGAGTAATCAGTGAGAACGTGCTTAGTCCCTGTTTTCATGCTGAATATTAAGGACCATGCTAAATATTCGATATCTGGAGGTGCCTAAGTCTGACTTGCATCTAATTTATTTTGCGAAATCTTAAAATTTAACATGATTTCTTTAGTTAACTCTGGGGCAGACTTATACTTTTGTAGATTGTGCTAAATCTATAAAAACAGGGTCTCAAAGTAATCACTTAAAGAAGGCACGGATATCCACGTTTAAAAAATACGAAAAACTCATCCGGACCCCTTACATAAACCAAGTGGAGCGGCCAACATATCAAATCAAATCAAATCAAATCAAAACCACTTTTGGTTGATGAGGAATATCTTCACTAGATTTTTGACAGAATATAGTTTCTTTCATTGAATAAATTAACACAAATGTCACATGTTACAGAGTCTACAGAGCACATAGATCAACTTGGGACGAGAAATGCGGAGTGTGTTAGCTGAAGAATAAGCCTATCCTTTTCCAACTATCGGCTCAGCCTTAGTACGTAGACTTTGCTCCAATTAGTATGTGATAACTGTCAGGATAATGGTAAATATTATATAGCACAAACTTGTTCTAAACATTGGGCCCTGGTCTTTGTGCATATCGCTAACACAGTTAGCACAATGGTTGAACGGAACATGCTCTGTGAAATATCAAACACATTGATTATCGCCTGGTACCACTGACAAAGGTCTTACTTCGCGAAATCAAATAAAATCAATGAAGAATCATGAAGAATGGAGAATCAACGAAGGGCTTCTACGACTTCCATGAGTAACCAACTAGGAAGTCTTCAAAATACACGCAAATGCTTAGTATAATAGATATAAGACTCGCATGGAGATAGGGAGAGCACGATAAGTCATTAAATCCTCTCATTATTTATACAGAAAGCTCTTATATCCGAGGAGATCGGAAAATAAATTAGTTCCGTCTCAAGCCTTTGTAAAAATTCACATATCATGCTTCTTCCAAGAAGAAAATTGGCCCTGCCATTGATTTTAGCTCAGAAAGAGTTTGAACTTGACTGAGAATGACATCTCTATTGACAACAAAACGAATATCTCAGTTTGAAAGCACGTGACTTCTAGATGGGACCCGAAAAATGGAATAATTGCCAGGCTATATATTAAGGCGTGATATGAGGTACCTTAAACTTGATGTCTTTTCTGAACTACTTCTTAGAAATAGGAAAAATTCTAATTTGTTTATAAAGTTGATAAGAAAAGATAATGGAGCTTGGTAAAGTGCATTCTATAGTGTATGTCATCTAGTGAAGCAAGGCTTTACAAAATGTGTATATATGTATATGTGTATATATGTATATGTGTATATATGTATAAATGTATATATGTATATATGTATATGTGTATATATGTATATGTGTATATATGTATATGTGTATATGTGTATATATGTATATGTGTATATATGTATATGTGTATATATGTATATATGTATATATGTATATATGTATATATGTATATATGTATATATGTATATATGTATATGTGTATATATGTATATGTGTATATATGTATATGTGTATATATGTATATGTGTATATTTGTATATATGTATATATGTATATATGTATATATGTATATATGTATATGTGTATATATGTATATGTGTATATATGTATATGTGTATATATGTATATGTGTATATATGTATATGTGTATATATGTTTATGTGTATATATGTTTATGTGTATATATATATATATAGTCTGGGATTTTAGCACTAATCTGTAGTCCCAGACTAGAAATAACACCGTCAGACCGTCAGGCTAGTACACCATCCCTTGATGCTAACCCGCTTTATAGGACCTAATCATGAGTTTTGAAGTATTGGTAAGAACGTCCTTTTGTTATACACAGAATAAGGGCACAGAGAGTTCCTTTTGTGACAAAAAGAACAATCAATGTTACAAAACAAATTATTTCTCACAAGAAATATTTTGATAATTGTGTGTTGCACAGCCAAATGTTTCAGGTTTCATGTATATATATATATATATATATATATATATATATATATATATATATATATATATATATATATATATATATATATATATATATATATATATATATATATATATATTTATACATGAAACATTTTCGTGTTAAAGAACAATCTGATAGGAAATGTTTTACCCCAAATTATTATCATGAATGAATATTTGAACAATATTTTATTTAGAAATATAGTTCTTGTTAGTATGAAAAACACCAATTAGAATTGAACGACATTTGATCTTACGATTATCATTTTCTGCCTTAGATTTGACTTCTTTTTATCCTTTGTCGTTTGATGTGGGCGATTTTGTCCTAACTTCATAGCTATAGTTTACATCTGCGATACGCCCTCTCATATATTAAAAAGGATCTTTGCAAAAGGCTTCCTAAAAAACACCCTTTGTTGTAAATGAATTAGTCTTCAAGTCTGTGATAAAAGTATAAAATAAAGGAATAGACGCTCTTCAAAAGAGATGCAATTTGCCGAAAGTATTGTCACAGTGAGAAAAACCGACCTTTTTGAGCAAAGAAGGTATTAAACAATAATGTAACAAAGCATTAGTCATAAAGGTACATCAGCAGCTGGAGAGGTCCAAAGTGCGGTGGACACAATTTGATCATAAAATGTCGTTTGAGTTTATTAATCTCTTGCTTTTTTATTCCTGTTCATAACACATCTCTTCAAAGATAACAAGACGAGTATTTTTGTATTGTACAAACTTCATCTTATCGCTCATTGTACGGGGAACCACAGGCTTTGAGTGGAAAGACTGAAGAATGTGTCATTACCCTAACATTTACGCAAAACTCACGATTATGAAACATGCGAATATTTGACAGATATTTACTCTTAAAATGTTAAGTGTGCGAATCAGGAACGTTTTAGCTAAATATTGTTTAAATATCGGAGTGAGTAAGACCTCATCATAATCAATTTTCGTTGAAGTTGAATCAAGGGGAATCACAAGAATATGCCATAAAGGACAAGAAGTTTTAATGTTAGGCACAATAAGGCCAACAAGAAGATCATTACCCTATCAAGATCTTAACCATTTGAAGGTCACAAAGAAATGTATCAAGGTTTCATACGTCTTGTTGTCTAGACACTCTCTAATTGCAGATATGTTTCTAATATGGTAATATCCTTTTCTGTACATTTTCCAAGCTTATGCCTTCATGTTCATGTTTGAGTCAACAGTTATACTAAGGTCTACCACGTGGCCATACGTGCTCAAATTAGCATTTCTGTCTTTCCATCATTGAGTTTCAACTTTCCTGTGATCAGGACGTTTTGACTTCAATACACTTGCCTAGCTGTGTCTACATGCTGTCTATGCGTATGATCCATAGAGATGAAGAGCTAAGTGTTATCTGCATAGATATGCTTGCCTAGCTGTGTCTACATGTTGTCGATGAGTATGATCCATAGAGATGAAGATCTGAGTATCATCTGCATAGATATGGTACCCCAGTCCATATTTTGAAATGATAAGAGCAAAGGAAGACAGGTAGACAGTAAATATAATGAGTCCCAAGACCGATCCTTGTGGACCACCATATACTCTCATTCCAACTAAACACGATTCTAAACACTTTTCTAAACAGATGTGAGTAGTTTCTAAATGACAATGCTTAATTTGTATATGTAATCGGTCTCAGGTTGGACCTGTGTGTACCCGTTACAACACAGTTTCCTTTCCATATTAGGTATAACCTTTTTCCAGTTGAGGACATAACCAGTTACTTTGCATTTTGTCTCCAGTATAGATTTGTTTGTTTGGGGGTTTACATCACTTTCAACATTATTTCAGTTATTTCGTGATGAGACCTACTTGTAGCAGATATAGTGCTGCCTCACTGAATTGTCATGTCGCAGGTCCTTGACATGACAATCCACCCGGTCACAGATTTACAAGGACAACGGGTTAACCCTTAAGGCACGGGCCTCAGCTCATATGGCAAATTGTATCACGAGTTCAATCCCGGCACGGCCGGGGTTTGAACCCACGACCTTTGGATCACCACAGAGGAACTGGTGCTAATAAGCTGGCACTCTTACCAACTGCGCCACAGCCCGTGGCCCTCCAAGTATAGAAAGCATTATCTGATGATCAATGGTACTAAATGCTGCCAGCGGATAAAGTAACAGCAGTATTACTGATTTTATCTTGTCTAAGTGCCACAGGATCCATTATGAACTTTGAACATTGTTGTATCAATACTATGATATTCCGTGTATGCAGATTGAACCTTTTATAAGGTCATTTAGTTCAAAAGGGCATACCTATCAAATAGAGTCATCAGTACATTGTCATAATGTTCAACCGTATCTGATATGGGCAGATCATCCCACTCTGTTATATCAGAGAATCTAGACTTCGGTGTGAATGAGCAGTAGTGAGCAGTTATTTCATAGAGTTCATCAAATAAATCACAGTGTGAGTATCTATTCTTTTCCGAAGGTTCAGGTCCGTAAATAACTACAAAGGAGACCTTTCTGCGCTTGAAATAGGATTAGTTTTCCATGAGTTCTATCGTAGAAGGTTTATGCAAGTAGATACTATCGAAGGTGAAGCAGAGTTCAGCCCGATCATGTAAGACAATCCCCTCACCTTTCTGATTGAAACATGAGTGACCACACTGACTACACTCAGGGTTGGTCACCGGGAGCGGCGGGGTGGTGATTTGAAGGTGTCTAGTGTTTTACTATCTTTCACCGAAAGGGGCAGGGCATTCCATATTTTAGGTGCATATATCTCGAATGCTCTATCACCATATGATTTCAGATTTAAATGCTTGCCATGTTCAGGGCCACAATCAGATAATCAGCGACCGAGGCACGGTCGTATCTAGAGGCGAGGAAACCGATGCGATTCTGAAGCTCACAATGCCATATCACTGTTTATAGGTAAGATGGAGTAGCAATCTTAATATATATCAGGACTGAAGTTCGAGATGCAAGTATGATGAAAGAAACTGTCAATGAGGCGTCAAATATACACATGTAGTTTGTGTATATCTATTTGAAGTACATTATAAACACAAACTGTGGAATAGCAAGCTTATTGATATGGCAATTGTTCATTGGCAGAAAATAATTCAAAATGCCACTGCTCAATATTTCGCCACAGTGAGTCGTTGAAAGAGATGAATAAATAGATGATATCTGCGGAAAATGTTTGACTCTAATTTGTATATGAGGATGTGAAGGCCACAAAAAAAAATGATAATTTCCATAAGAAGTGTCGTCCTTGTTTCTGATAAAAATAAGCATTTCCTATTTAATAAAAATAAGAAGAACGCATAGATAATTGCCCAGTGGGTGTACGGGGCAGGAAAATCAACCGTTAAACGCGGGTAAAAATGGAGAGCTTGAAACAGACATGTGATTACATCTTTGCTGTGTTGGGAGTTGAGCTACTCGGCCTGGCATGGCTTAGTTACACATTCTACCTCTACGAATATACGTCATTCTATACCTCTAATCACGGCCGTGCCGGGATTGAACTTGTGATACAATTTCCCATATGAGCTGAGGCCTGTGCCAAAGGGTTAACCCGTTGTCCTTGTAAATCTGTGACCGGGTGGGTTGTCATGTCAAGGACCTGCGACATGACAATTCAGTGAGGCAGCACTATATCTGCTACAAGCAGGTCTCATCACGAAATAACTGTAATAATGTTGAAAGTGATGTAAAACCCCAAACAAACAAAAAATACCTCTAATCATTCCGCAATTGGTTGTATATGCTCATACACAATGCTACAATCGTACATGATCATTATCTATATACAAAAGTAATTCAGAACAGATCATTCTTAATTCTTTTTTGTATCTGGTTGATTTGTTTGTTTGTTTGGGGTTTTACATCACATTCAACATTATATCAGTCATTTCGTGATGAGACCTACTTGTAGCAGATATAGTGCTGCCTCACTGAATTGCCATGTCGCAGGTCCTTGACATGACAACCCACCCGGTCACCAATCTGGTTGAAAAAGTATTTATTTGATTTTCAACATTATTTCAGTCATTTCTTGACGAGACTTGATATATCAGCCTTGCCCAAGAAGAAAAAATCAGTAATATTCTTTTTGTTCCGCTTGGACGATTAATGGTCCATCCCCTGACTATTTTGGTCTGACAATTTTGGTACACATGTTCAAGGCCTTGTCTAGTGATTTAGACAGAAGAAAATCTGGAGGTGGTTCCAATCATTTTAATTAGATAAATATTATATTGGGAACTCCCGACGCGAATAGAATCAGATCCTAGCCTTCAAAATCGAACCATATATCCCACACTCATTACAGGTCAGGGTGTGTGCTGCAGAAATTAACTGAAGATTGATATGGTTTAAAATAAACTGTGTTAAATTCCATTTAATACAGCTATTTTCAGGCATCTGTTCTTACCAACAGCTCATCTGACAGGTTTCAGTTTCAACTCAAGTTTGTGCAAATTTGTTCATGGATCTTTAAGAGAGCAATTATTAGTCACTTTTAACATATGAATTGATGGTGGTAAAAATACGATTACAGATTCACAAGAGCTTGCTATACACTTTACCTACACAATTAAAACTTTTTAACAAAATAAGGTAAACTAGTAGAGAGAGAATATAAGAAACTGATACGGCGCAGTGTGCAAAAAGTGTACTGCTTTGCATAATCAGCATGTATTATTAACAGGGAAAAACATTTAGGCCAGAAAACAACTAGTACAGCATCGGAAACGTGAACCTGTCTACGTGTCATAAATATGTGGCAATACATTTCAGAAAGAAAACATTAACAATTAACAGATGACATAATCTTTTATAACACTTTGGCTATGAATGCTATTAGCTTGGGGTTTCAAATCGCATGGGGCCCAGTTTAAAATATAAGTAAAGAATCGTGAAGGAATCTCGGGACCAGGACACTATATGTGGAGTATTACATGGTGTGAGAATACTCACATCGGTGGTTGTAACAAATACACCACATTGTTCCTGTTACCATGAAATAACAATGGTAATGAAAAAATAATGGTAGTGAAATAATAAACGTAATGAAATAATAATGATAGTGAAATAATTATGGTAGTGAAATAATAATGGTAGTGTAATAATAATGGTAGTGAAATAATAATGGTAGTGAAATAATAATGGTGATGAAATAATAATGGTAGTGTAATAATAATGGTAGTGTAATAATAATGGTAGTGAAATAATAATGGTAGTGAAATAATAATGGTAGTGAAATAATAATGGTAGTGAAATAATAATGGTAGTGAAATAATAATGGTAGTGAAATAATATTGGTAGTGAAATAATAATGGTAGTGAAATAATAATGGTAGTGAAATAATAAAGGTAATGAAATATCAATGGTAATGAAATAATAAAGGTAGTGAAATAATAATGGTAGTGAAATAATAATGGTAGTGAAATAATAAAGGTAATGAAATAATAAAGGTAGTGAAATAATAATGGTAGTGAAATAATAATGGTAGTGAAATAATAATGGTAGTGAAATAATAATGGTAGTGAAAAAATAATGGTAGTGAAATAATAAAAGTAGTGAAATAATAATGGTAGTGAAATAATAATGGTAGTGAAATAATAAAGGTAGTGAAATATTAATGGTAGTGAAATAATAATGGTAATGAAATAATAATGGTAGTGAAATAATAAAGGTAGTGAAATAATAATGGTAGTGAAATAATAAAGGTAGTGAAATAATAATGGTAGTGAAATAATAATGGTAGTGAAATAATAAAGGTAGTGAAATAATAATGGTACTGAAATAATAAAGGTAGTGAAATAATAATGGTAGTGAAATAATAAATGTAGTGAAATAATAAAGGTAATGAAATAATAATGGTAGCGAAATAATAATGGTAGTGAAATAATAATGGTAGTGAAATAATAATGGTAGTGAAATAATAATGGTAGTGAAATAATAATGGTAGTGAAATAATAAAGGTAGTGAAATAATAATGGTAGTGAAATAATAAAGGTAGTGAAATAATAATGGTAGTGAAATAATAAAGGTAGTGAAATAATAATGGTAGTGAAATAATAAAGGTAATGAAATAATAAAGGTAGTGAAATAATAATGGTAGTGAAATAATAAAGGTAGTGAAATAATAATGGTAGTGAAAAAATAATGGTAATGGTAGTGAAATAATAAAGGTACTGAAATAATAATGGTACTGAAATAATAAAGGTAATGAAATAATAATGGTATTGAAAAATAATAATGGTATTGAAATAATAATGGTATTGAAATAATAATGGTATTGAAATAATAATGGTAACGAAATAATAATGGAGCCTATAATATGAATAAAATGATTAGGAATTATCAACCATTAATCGATAATATTACACATCTTATCTGCAATATGGGCTGCTCTGATAAACTTAATATAACTGAACATATAAATTATAACTGGACAAAACGAAAGTCTTGGTTATTCGTGTTCAGTGTTATGGACCAGCTTCAAAGGAAACATCACAGAAATGTGAAATGCTGAGAGTTTTTACGATTATACGCCTGCGTGATAGGCAAACAAGCAAATACGATGATTAAGCTTGTGATGTAATAAGCAAATTTCCTGGAAAAGCTGTCAAATGCCAAATTTGTGCCACTGCCAAAGCCACATAAGAAATGCTATGCACATTAGAAATGGAAATGAGAAATGTAACCTAATGAGAAGCTATATAAAGACTTCACATAAACATAGTAATATCTCACGAAATCATAAACAGTAATTTCCTACTTATACATTGTATGAGGTCAGATATATTTGTTGAAATTTGTAATAGTGCATGGCGTTTACAATATTTTCTCTTAACAAGATAATGATATATATATAACAAACCATTGCATTGTCGACGGTAAAAAAATACCCAAAGGAAAACCTTCAGCCCATTATTATTTTATTAAGGGTATATTACGTGTTATTCTCAAGAGAAAACACTAAAGTACTGAAAATATGGTGGCTGACAGGTGGTTAAGAAATATGTCCAGGGCCTAACAGATAATGGGACCTAAAATGTGTCATGTCGGCTTTTCGGATTGCAGATATTTCATGACAAATGCACATCTGTTGTGCAAAACAAGTCATATAATAAGAAATTTAACGTTAAAGTGTATAGATCCGTTTAACAATACTATCCCTTTTATAGGACATATGTTTTACATACAGGGTACATTTACGTATTATGACACTTTAACCTAATGCGCTGAAGCCTCTCGTGACCAATATCTCATGGACGAGATTAGCTGATTTTGATGCATTATGTCTTTGCATGTTATATATAAACTGAGTTACTCAAATCTTTATATTCAATATGGCGTCTAGAAAGCGGACAGGCAAGGTTACGCCTGAAATGCACGTAATATCGCCCTACCCACTCCCCCCTCCCCCCTCCGTTCATAAAGGAAAGCTGCAGAGCAACTCTCACGCAAAGGGCAACAGCTTAGAGAACAATGGTCTATATCCCCATCCATCTTCTGTAAGTGAAGCTGGTATTCCCAGCGGGGAGTGACAGACCGAGGTGCCGGGAGACCGACGGGTTGACATACATTGGCGGCGTGAGCTGCTCGGTATAACCCGTACCAGCCGAGCAGCTCTCAGTCTGTGTGATCTACCGACAGCGATGCCTCGCGACACCCACCTAAATGGCTTGTGTGCATCTTTTGTGATCGCCCGTGTTGGCAATATCCTGGGCGCGCTTTCTTTGACAATGTGTCACATGCCGGTAATTGTCCGATGGATCTGTCTGTGGTATCCAGTGAGACACATGACACACGTTCACACCTGGCCTTAATTGACTTTGCCCTCTGCAGGGCAGGTGTGTACAAAATGTGTAAAGAGCCCTGGCACCGTCTGCTCCGTTCATAATCCGCTCTCTTTTCCCCTGTCCCCGCCGTGATTGATGACAGTCTGACGCAAAACAATGACTGCTATCACCAATTCTTTCCTCCATTATGCACCCACTTAATGTGTACACAGCTTACATAATATCATCATGTCCGGATTGCATATGTTTTAACAATACTGGGCTCACCAAAACTGAAAGTGATTTCAGTATATTAAACAAGATATGCTTTGTGGGATATTTTATAGCTTTTCTATTCAACATACCCTTGGACTTTGTCACAATCAATTATGACTTCACTTTCCATTTATCCATATGTATACAACTGTCTGTTCCTTTATACATTCTATGCAAATGACCCCAGACATGACCTTGATTGTAATTGTTATGTAATATATCGGGTGAAAACGTTGGCAGTGGGCGCACGGAGTCACGTGACCCCGTGTCCACTGGGAAATATTACCCAACTTGGCGAGGTGCTTGTATAGATGGTCTCGTCTTTGACGGAGACTTTTGATGTGATCTCGCCATTGGCAATCATCCGCATGGAGCCGCTAGTTTTAATGTTTTGACAGGTGAGAGCGAGTCCGGATAACCTGCGGGTCAGCGCAGATGCCGTGCGAAGCCCTGTTTAAACATGTTTTTTATCTACATACACTCAGAAGCCAGCTTATCAATATGGAATTTTGGCCCATTTCTATAAGTAAAAGTCCCCACAAAGCCACTGTGAGCAGTATTTATGCCAGGCCTTCATTAGCATACATGTAAATTCAGACAACAACACGTTTAGGCTTACTTTAAAGTTACAATTGGTTTTGACTGCGCTGGCAGTGTTAAGATGGTGGTTGGCTTGAAACTTCAGTTCCATCTATTTGAAACTACGTGTATGTAATATATAGATAACAAGACTTTCTTTGTGAGCTCCCTTTTCGACCTCTAATGACAGCTCTCCTTTAACATTCTGGTTTCATGAATGACAAAATCTGTCACGAGAATAAACATGTCTTGATTTTTAAAAATCAAGCTTGCGTAGGATTTGAAAAATAAGGAAATCCTAGTGCTTATCCTAGTATCGGGCAAAAAGAAACCATGCTTGCCAAAGTCGTGAAATAAACGTGACTTGGAAGAGATCATACTCCATCACGCCTCAAACATATATATATATATATATATATATATATATATATATATATATATATATATATATAAAGAATTTGTCTTGTTTGTCACTTCAATGCCACCGTAATTCTAATTCCGCTTGCATACGTTGTCTTCCTACTGTAAATCCCCAAGGGTTACATACTTGTATTTCAAAGAGCTCTAATTATCAGATCCGCGGATATCCCTTTTATCCCCTTGTCCAGGAAGGAGACCTTGGGTGCCACAGTTTATATTCAATGTCTGTGATATATGACCTGTCCCACCGACTCTGTACACACAACACGCTTATCGGAGACGGCCTTTGTCCCCGTCTATATGTCACACAAGTCACACAAACATATGTACTTGATATTTGTTCTGCAAGCATAGCTCTGGACAAGCATTCTCAAGAATGTTAGTGGCTTCTGTAAGTGTATGCTTTTATTCCATACAATATATCATTCCCCACAGCTCGCACTGTACATCGTCAAGAGGACTCCTACAGTTGCGATGGAGTGGTTATTTTACATTTGGAAAAAAAATCCTCCTGTAAACATTGCCGATCCTGCAGTCCTCACAGAGAAAAGAGCAGAAGCGTTGCTCTATAAAGATAGCGACTGAATTAGAAAATTATCTTCGTATCACCCATGTTCCAGTAAATATATTTAGGAGAATGACCTCTTTGAGGTCAAAGTTTTCCTGATGGGGTTAAAACTCATTATATCTTATGGCTTCATAATGGGACATTTCACACAGCCTTTACCTTTAACTCATTGCATCCACACCTAGGATGGGATATTACTCACTTTCCTTCAACTTTTACCACCAATTTACACATATGTATGATTGATTTTTTATTTCAACAAGATTGAATTGGGCTTCGTATGTATATGGTTCTAGGCTCTAATTTCTTTGAAGAATTCATTTATAAATAGATAATTGTAGATGGTGATTATCCCGCCAAGTCATGCAACTTTAAAACCCATTTGCAAACAATCGTAGATCTTAACATCTAAGAGTTTTTAACATTTAAGAATCTTTCTTTATGAACCAGCGACTAAATAACCAATTACGATTTATCAAATTTATCATTTGTTTTGACTGATTTCCTCCAAAATTGAAACGCCTTGCCAATTTGCTCTTTCTAAAATATTTTTTTCACTGATTTCCTCTAAAATTGAAATGCATTAGCAATTTGTGCCTTTTTGTGCCCCATTATATTTAGCTAGATATAATGTTTATATTTCAATGCAGTCTGGTTGAGAATTAGCATTGAGTCTCCATCGTAAGACTGTTGGCACCATCCTAACGGCAATGTAAGACTATTTTTTATCCAAACAAGATACTACCTATGTTATATTTCTAATAAAGAAATAAAGAAAATATTGTTTTACATTTTTGTAGAACTCTACACCCTCATTCAAATCTCAATGTTATGATATTTAAAAATTGGTACCAACTACCTTTTTATGCAATGTCATTTTATTCCTTATTGAAAACGAATAATATATATAACCTGAGGCCTATTTAATATACCACCAATGAACTATTGTATAAAATGGTTCAGTCGATTAAAGGAAGACATACGCAGCATAATTGCCAAGAAAAGGAATTGAAAAAGAAAACTGAACTCAGGTGTGACCCAATGGTGATCAAGTGATTATTCGATTTCAAACGCGTCATATTATGTGCCGTCTGTATAAATGAAATAAGTTAAAGGAAAACTTCCATGACATCACAGAGACCAATCTTACAGATATTTGGGGCATGTTTAAATGATATGTGGTCATGAACTGTGACACAAACTAGCCATCTCCATAAAGTCAACCACTATACACCTGTTTGAATATTGTGTTTTCCTGAAAGTGCCAAGTACAGTACTCCTGTGACCACCGTTGTGATCTGTGTTAGGCCTGTTAAAATAGACAAATACTAATGGACATGTACAAATAGGCCTCCGCAGGTCAAATCACCCCGTCTGAGGGCGCCCTATGGTTAGTAAAACTTTACTAAGCAGGTCTTAAAACTAGATCATTGTTTAGCTGAACAATATTTGTTGAAAAAGTATTCATTGGGATATTAAGATTTGAGCAGAATGTTTAAGTTTAGGTATCAACATTTATATTATGTTTCGGAAAAATTGCTTGGAAATATAAGATTTCATGAAATCTTTAACACGTAATGAGAAACCATATTGCTGATGTTATGTTCATGATCTGTAAAGTTAGGAGCTAAACTGTATATTAGTCAACGAGTCAATCTGCTTGCTTCAAAACGTTTATTGTCATCACGATAATTGAACTGTAATGAAAACGCGCTGTGATTAATGGCATTGTGAGCACATCCGCTCACAGTGGAGATGATTTAGCTTGAGAAGACATGAAATAAAAACAAGTATTATCTTTTATACTGGTAAAATATGGCTGAGGTATATGAGGTCCCTTAATAGGACAACCTTAAGATAAGGTCTACAAATTTAATATTGTGCAAATCGGTTATATTCTCCCAATCCCTCATTAACATCCTCCTGTAGGGAAGTCTATCAGTAGAGTACATCACATTTACCAATTTATGACACTGCAGAGATGATTTTTGTGGCCTCTATCCTGTTCCCCTGGGTAAGGTAGTGTATTGTAATCATCTTCATTAGCTGTAAAGCACACTTTTGATAGAATTAATGCAGTAATTAAACCTTTATTCACCATCCTCAAAAACTTTCTCGAAGTCGAGCAACAATATATTTTATTTACGATAGGGCAATAATGAAGTTTATTAAAAACTTTATATTATAAATCAAAACAAACAAAAACATTCCAAGAGAAGATTACTTCTCAGAATATTGGCTGAGATTTTATGTCTTTCCCTCGACTTGAAAGGAGATTATGTCAAGAAAAAAAACCTTTTGTAATTATTATTATGTAATTATTAATATGACAGGCAAGATACCTATCAGCGTATATATATATATATATATATATATATATATATATATATATATATATATATATATATATATATATATATTTATATTTATGTGTGTGTGTATATATATATTTATGTGTATGTGTGTAGGATCTGATAGAGTTGTATAAAAAGATATGACTGCAGTCAGGGATACTCTAGTTTCATAAAATGCCTCTTAAAGGTGTCCAACAGCCATTTACTAGTCCCTATCATCTTGCGCACGCCATAGACGTTCACTGAGATATCAGTACTTCAAGGATCACTAAAAGTAGATTGAGTTTTATGAGTCTGTGAGCGGATGTCTTCTTTGCCTCTAATGGGTTTTCCAAGACACATACATGCACAATGGGATACTCCAATGCATGCTGAGATACAATATGGCTAGGTGGGATACAGCAATGCATGATGGGATATACATCAATTCACGGTTGGGTACAACAATGTCGAATTGGACATGGAATTCATGGTGGCATACTGCAATGAATGGTGGAATATGTATAATGGGATATAACAATGCATGGTTGGATAGAGAATTACATAATGGGATATAACAATGCATGGTTGGATAGAGAATTACATAATGGGATATAACAATGCATGGTTGGATAGAGAATTACATAATGGGATAAAACAATGAATGGTGGGATAGAGAATTACATAATGAGATATAACAATGCATTGTTGGATACAGAATTACATAATGGGATAAAACAATGAATGGTGGGATAGAGAATTACATAATGGGATATAACAATGCATGGTTGGATACAGAATTACATAATGGGATATAACAATGAATGGTGGGATAGAGAATTACATAATGAGATATAACAATGCATGGTTGGATACAGAATTACATAATGGGATATAACAATGCATGGTTGGATACAGAATTACATAATGGGATAAAACAATGAATGGTGGGATAGAGAATTACATAATGGGATATAACAATGCATGGTTGGATACAGAATTACATAATGGGATATAACAATGCATGGTTGGATGCAGAATTACATAATGGGATATAACAATGCATGGTTGGATACAGAATTACATAATGGGATATAACAATGAATGGTGGGATAGAGAATTACATAATGAGATATAACAATGCATGGTTGGATACAGAATTACATAATGGGATATAACAATGCATGGTTGGATACAGAATTACATAATGGGATATAACAATGAATGGTGGGATAGAGAATTACATAATGAGATATAACAATGCATGGTTGGATACAGAATTACATAATGGGATATAACAATACATGGTTGGATACAGAATTACATAATGGGATATAACAATGCATGGTTGGATAGAGAATTACATAATGGGATAAAACAATGAATGGTGGGATAGAGAATTACATAATGAGATATAACAATGCATTGTTGGATACAGAATTACATAATGGGATAAAACAATGAATGGTGGGATACAGAATTACATAATGGGATATAACAATGCATGGTTGGATACAGAATTACATAATGGGATATAACAATGAATGGTGGGATAGAGAATTACATAATGAGATATAACAATGCATGGTTGGATACAGAATTACATAATGGGATATAACAATGCATGGTTGGATACAGAATTACATAATGGGATATAACAATGCATGGTTGGATACAGAATTACATAATGGGATATAACAATGCATGGTTGGATACAGCAATGCATAATGAGATATAACAATGCATGGTTGGATACAGCAATGCATAATGAGATATAACAATGCATGGTTGGATACAGCAATGCATAATGAGATATAACAATGCATGGTTGGATACAGCAATGCATAATGAGATATAACAATGCATGGTTGGATACAGCTATGCATAATGAGATATAACAAGGCATGGTTGGATACAGCAATGCATGGTAGGAACAACAATCAAAAATTGGAAAATAGTATATAGCAGTGCATGGTAGAACATAAAATGCACGGTGGGTGAATGTCAACAAATTTCGCATTGTCAATTGTTGCTGTAAAAAGAATAATATGAGATGTGTGCTTTCAGATCTTCAATTAATATGATCAATTCACCTTTTTAATATGTGTATTCGAAGTACATTCATTAAGGGTAGATGCGATATGAGACTGGTGGGAAACACCATGTGTTATATCATGTGCCAGGGCTATTCACTTTGTGCATGAAAGTCTGGTAATTTGTTGGCAACATCTGTTTGAAGTCTACTCGAAGCATCCAGAATAAACAGTATTCTACCCATACATTAACTGGCACGTACAGCTTTCAGTACAAATCAAAGAAACTTGTGAAATGACCAGCCTATAATAGGGAAATTTGCCACTTCACCTGTTGTTTCTAAAACAACATAAGCACTATATATGTCTTCTATAAACGCTTCATATCATAGGGAATCTGAAAAGCTAAGAGAGTGTCGAAATTGTGTGATCGATGCAATGTCAATTCTCCCTTTACTCATATACAACTAAAGGATGAAAGCTTAAATCACAACCTTGGATGAGATCATTTTTATTTCATGTATAAATCTATTAATTTTACTTTCATGACCTTGTAGTGCAATCCAATCCTTAAAATTAATGTTTCAAAACCTTACCTAGCCTTACCATAATTAATATGTCTGCCCAAATCCGAGATCACTTTTATAAAAATCAAAAAGTCTATGATCCAGCTGAGGGAATTATGGAAATCAACAGTGTCCCACAGAATACTATAGTCCTGTGCTCAGTGGAGTGTGACAATGCCTTGTAGTTCTTTGCAAATAGTATGATCAAATAAACAACAGGGGACACAAGATTTGTAAAATTCCTAGAGAATTATATTATTTACAGGGTGTTCCACCACTCAATCAAGCATTGTATGGATCATATTCTTTAATTTTTAGGATTTCCACAACTTTAAAAAAATTAAAACATCAGATTGTTTGAAATGTTGTAGAAGAGGTTTAATCCCCTTAGTTTATATATATACATATATATATATATATATATATATATATAATACTATATATAGACACGTGGCTGTGATCAATCCTATTCTTATCATTTGGTTTGCAGACAGCTCATGCTTCATATGCTCATTTATTCTATAAATGTAAATAACAAAGAGACTAGAAATACTGAACCTATCAATCCTGCAATGAGATAAGTATATATCGACACCAACACAATCCCATTGTTAAGCTTGTACTGTACTGTATATAACATCCTTTTGTCACAATACCTGAAAAGACGTTCTTTACTTCTCTGAACCATAAGATAAAACTCCATTAATGATTCTGTTGGAAGAAGCTATAAAATATATAATCTCCTATGAGGTTGACATTTGCATGCTTGCGTATTTAAGGAATGAATCTTCATCCAAAATACATTTAATAACTTAAGCTTGAGATAAGTATTTCCAAGACAAATTAGACCTATCACTCATAATCAAGTTATTTTCGTACATATATGATTCGTCATGATGTACCCCATATAGCAGATGATTAAATAATAGAGATAAATGTAGATATCAGAAAATTCATTAGAATTACTTGACTTCAATTATAATATACTATTCAGTTATTTGGAACCAGGCAAAGCATGAAGGAGCAAGTATCACGTCTCGTGTGTTGCGCTTCGGAATATTCTCCTTCATCTTGAAACTATCTTGTCTCCTCCATCTTGAAACTATCTTGTCTCCTCCATCTTGAAACTATCTTGTCTCCTCCATCTTGAAACTATCTTGTCTCCTCCATTTTAAATATATCTTGTGTCCTCCATCTTAAAACTATCATATCTCCCCCATCTTAAAACTGTCTGTCTCCCCATCTTAAAACTGTCTTGTCTCCCCCGTCTTAAAACTATCATGTCTCTTCCATCTAAAAACTATCATATCTCCCCCATCTTAAAACTATCTTGTCTCCCCCATCTTAAAACTGTCTTGTGTCCTCCATCTTGACATTCGCTGTGCCCTCCATCTTTGCATTTGCTGTGTCCTCCATCTTTGCATTCGTTGTGTCCTCCATCTTGACATTCGCTGTGTCCTCCATCTTGACATTCGCTGTGTCCTCCATCTTTGCATTCGTTGTGTCCTCCATCTTTGCATTCGTTGTGTCCTCCATCTTTGCATTCGCTGTGTCCTCCATCTTGACATTCGCTGTGTCCTCCATCTTGACATTCGCTGTGCCCTCCATCTTTGCATTCGCTGTGTCCTCCATCTTGACATTCGCTGTGTCCTCCATCTTTGCATTCGTTGTGTCCTCCATCTTTGCATTCGTTGTGTCCTCCATCTTGTCATTGGCCTGTGTCCTCCATCTTGACATTTATCTGTGTTTTCCATCTTGACACTCGCCTTTAAAATCTCCCTACCCACAAAACATCAAACTTGCAATCCATTTGGATAATATAGACCAGTAAAGTATACAAGAAACAAGCGTATAGAGAACAAAATAATGAGAGATATGAGATACCGCGATGTCCTAAAATAAGATGAAATGCAATTTACTAATACATCAGTACAATACAACAATAAGGATAATAATAAATGAGTGATTGCTTCACGGTACATCGTTACTATTCAGTGCCTGAAACAATTAAAACCAAAAAAATAAAAAATAATATCGACTAGACACACAATATGTTAGTTGAGTACAAAATGTAAACAACACAAAAATATAATATAACTTATTAAATAACATATTAATTGAATATAATAGATATGTAATGAGTTGTTTAAATACTTTTAAAGTATGATGTTTTGCAGTTGTTGATAAATAAGCCAATTATTTAAATAAACAAGAACCCTGCCCTTAAAATAATTATAAAGTCTTATGCTGTTTAAAAATGATACTAGTACCTACACTATCAAACCATTTATGTAAATCTTGCATATGCAAATACTGAATGCTTACAATATAGAAAAATCGATGCATTAAATCAAATCTTGCTTAGTATTTAAACCCTTTGACAACCAATACACTGAGGTAGATGTTTGCCTTTAAGAAGATAATAGTGTGCTTGATAACTATGTCCTATTCTGATACAACTTAGAACTGACTCTTCCCTGAAGTGTTTTTTACAAGTTCTTTTGGAGCTGTTGTTCGATGGTATGCATGCTGGTAGAGGAAAGGGTCACACACACTCGATGCATATTCTAAGTGAGGCCGCACAAGGCTATTGTAAGCAGTCTCTTTAATATTTCCTGAGTACATGTTGAAATTCCTTCTAACAAATTCGAGCACTTGCTTTGCATTGCAGACAATGTTTTAAATATAATGATTCCATTTCATATTTGTTTGGATCTCATCTCCTAAATGAGAATTATGTTCTAACTGTTGTAAGAAGTGACCATTTAATGTGCATTTTCATGTATCAAGAGCTTGGTTTTTTTCTTGTTCCTCGGGGTGTAGCATATTTGAGCATTGGAGTTCATTCCAGTCATTTGACCACTCCTCTAGTGTATTGAGGTCCTCTTCAATTTTTCTGGATCATTATCATTTTCAGCTGTACAATACATCTGCAAAGGGCCTTAAGTTTGAATTATTTAGTTTCTCTTCAATGTCATAAATATCGAGAAAAAAAGTATTGGTCTTAGTACTGTTCCCTGTGGCACTCTTGATTTCACATGCGCAAGGTCAGATTCTTTGCCATAAAAATACCCTCTGTTCTTTATTGCAAACACTATTCATCGGAAGAGGGTGCTTAAAACTTAAATTCATGATGTGTTGTTCCCTAAAAATGCCAGATTTTGAGAGGAAGGTCTATGGTATGGAAGCAGCTTGGGAAATTAACATGTGAATAGGGTAGTCTCGTGATCATGTTTGCGCATATTGTAATACTGGTAACCAAACTGATAAAGCACTACAACATTGCAGCTGAGAGATGTGTCCGAGAGATACTTCAAAGCCTACTAAGGGCCTAACATATCAGGTCAGGTTACATTATGTTACGCTTTATTGCACCCTTAATTGAAATTAGCTATGAGTGAACACCTTGCCAAATTGAACAGCGGGGTGCATCACTCACCCTTAGCAACGGCTGGGGAGGGTGCAAAATGGAGGATGCCACCTGTAACTTTTATATTCCTGGAATGCCAGTTGGTTCCTGGTATCCAGTGTTCATGTTGATGTTACTAAAGTAAAATTGGTAGATTTGTGTTAATAAATCAAATGTGTACAACAAAACATTTAAATTGTGTTGTCTCCCTGGCTAATGATATTCTATTATGTATGTATTTGTGTGGGCTTTGTATGAACCTTACTATTGCTTGAAAAATCTATGAGAAAGATTTTACATTAGTCTGCCCTTAATAAAGTAAAAATGTTGCCATTATTCTTTTTTTATTTGACATATCAATGGTTTTAATTTCATTTGCACGTTCTTTGTATGTATAAACATGTTAACAAAGGTTGTAAAGTCTATCATTAAAGGTCTTGTAAGTGAAAAGACAATGGAACACATTGTGAGTCAATATTACTGATCATATGTACTTAAACCTCGATATCTGTCTCCATATCATGGGTTCAGTTTTTAAAGAAAATCCACAAATAAAGATTTAAAACATTTTACTTTTTAAAAATTATAATGAAACTGCAATGAAATGATACTTATCCGCCTCGATAATTAAAAATGTGATTACATTTCTCCAGTTTCTTTTGAAGACAAACACATAACCTTACAATTCTTGTTTGATTAATTATACATATATTCATGTTTGATTAAAAGATAATCATTCATGTATGGATAAAAGGGTTCGCTATCCATTTGTTGTTGGCGCCGTTGCAACTGAGACTCTTTATTGTGAAAGTTAATCAATCGTCATCTTCCCAGGCGGCGCATCACACTAATTGGGTCAGCGTTGAGATAAATTACAAATATTATTTATTTATTTTGAAAATATATTTTAGGAATAGACAATCTATATATATAGGCCACATCATCCTTTATCATAAAAGTATCATATTGAGAATACAATCCCCACATCTGATAGCATTGAAATATTCAATCCTCGACTACACTGTATCTGGTAACTCTAGAAATACAGCACTTTTTGCTGTATTATTACAGCAATTTCCACTGTACCTAAAATAACAGTAAATATATCTGTCATAAAACAGATATCTGTGCAGTTAATAATTAGTAACAAGTAAATAATTAGTAACAAGTAAATAATTTGTAACAAGTAAATAATAGGTCTACAGCATAAGTTGCTGTTATATTGATTCATTATTACATTACCAAATATTACATATTTTTAAGTTCACCCTGCCAGTAACAGAATATTAAACTTTCACCTTCTGCAAAAGCCTTGAAAGAGATCTCTCAATAGATATCTAATAGAAGATCTCAAGACAGATATGCCGGGAAATGGATGGCACATCGAAAATTAATGTTAATTTAGGAAAATTACGATCTTTAGTAGTATGCAAATTAACTTGCTGTAGAAATAAACAATAGAAGTTGCTCTTCATCAATAGCAAATGTTGGTAACTTTGCTACCAGCAACTTTTGCTGCAGCTTAACAGAAAAATTACTGTTTCAACTCTCTAAAGTGTACATCTTAATTTCTTATTCAAGACAGGCTTCCGGCGAAATTCAATGCATTCAGCATCAGGTCTGAGACAAATTCTTTTTATCAAGTAGTATTTTTTGTGGGAAGTGATGTTCCACGTCTTGACTTACTGAAGATTCTTGTTTTGTGTTTTTTGTGGTCGTTTGATGCAAAGTGACAGCAAGTGTCTGCTTTCATGGCTTCGAGAGTTGGGGCCATTGTCAGAAGGGACCACAAGCAAGGCGACCTTAACTGTGAACTTTGTCCAGAGGTCAAATAAAGATTTAAATGTCGTTAGAAAATGTTGAGTTGAGTGCCTCTCTCGGATTCCTTTCTCAGCATACTGGAGAGGCGCACTGGAGAAGGGGTGTAATTCTGTCTCAACTGGGTAAACAGTCATCAGTTTCGAGATTCCCTCAAAAGGCTGCAGTCTCTGCCAACAGGGGTCCCACCTGTGTGTGTTTCAAGGTCCCCATGACCCGAATCCAAAATGTCGTCTGCTCCAAGTCAAAACAAGCCCAGACAGTCATCTTGTTCATTTCAGAGAAATTAACACATGATTTGTTGAAGAATTGGCCTAAGACTGACTACATTTATTTTAAAATTGACAAATTTTATGCCATTTGTACACAAATATATTTAAACAAACATTTTATACTTTTCAAAATTATGTAAATATGAAAAGAATATTCAAAAAAGATAAAAGGAAAGTAGTTCGTCAGAGGGGTGATTTGCAACAAATATTTCATAGGTGCAGAAAACTCTCTTGAGGCACCAAGTATGAGATAAATCTCAATACCAGACAGAATTACTTGTTTATTTCATTCATTGATTTTCTTGCAGTCAGTGAAGAAGCAATGAAATCGACATAGCGAAATCGACAGAGCGAAATCGACATCAGTTTGAGATGAAATTCTGCATGCCTACTCGCAAACATATAAATATACAAAACCGTCAGAAAATACACACCGGATAGTTGTTGATCCCATTTTAGGCTCAGACAATTAGAATTTTCTTTAAAAATCAGATTTATACAATTTTACCAACAAAAGATTGCCAAGAAAAGGTTCTATCAGTATGCTCTAAAAAAAGATTTTCGGTGCTGTCTTCAGTGCTGATAACAATTGCCGATTTTGTTGGGATTTCTTTAGCTATAAACACAGGCTGTTGATGCTCCAACGTTAATAATCAGGATATTGGCTAGATTTGTGTGTTTTTTTTTTACAAACAAAAACGTCAGAGTGAAAAATGTACACAGACTGGTGAAATTTAGGAAAGCTAAAAGGGGCAGATCATATAATCCTATAACAGGTAATTCGAAAAAGAATTGTACTCTGTTCTACATCGTTGGTATTGCAAGTCATTATTTCACCACATTCACCACTCAGTGTACAGCCTGTGGATTAGGAATAGTCATGACTTGCTGCCGATTCTAAACGCACATTTCTACCATCAACGGCAGGGACTGATACGAGAGAGGTTCTGTTGTGGGGGTAGCCGCTACCCTCGTCATCTAATGCAGTGAGACGGTACTGTACCTGCTACAAGTAGGTTCTGTCGAGATATGGGAAATATAAGGGTGAAAGTGAAATCAAATCCCATTCACACCATCACACAAGCCCAAGAGTACACGGCCCTCCATCTCAATCACACCTTCGACAAGCACATTAAGTACATGTATTTCAATGAGAAGGGCTGATACACAGTTTAGCAGGCTCAAGCTGTGGCTGCGCTAGTAATTCTATATATACACCCCTTGTCAAATACCCCACTTGAATATCACACTTGAACTACGTTAGAGCTGCGTCTGCGATGCGTTGAGTATTTAAAACAAAACGCAGTGGAATCACATGATGTGTGACTTAAAATTGTTTACAAAAATTAGTTAAAGATGTTGGCAAAACGCGTGCATTGTCCTAAACGGTGTTCCTACGGCGTCCCCATGACACTCTCTACGCAGAAGAACAGTGACCTTGGGGAGTCCCCACTGTGTGCTGGGAGTCCCCACTGTGTGCTGGGAGTCCCAACTGTGTGCTGAGAGTCCCCACTGTGTGCTGGGAGTCCTCACTGTGTACTGGGAGTCCCATCTGAGTGCTGGGGGTCCCCACTGTGTGCTGGGAGTCCCCACTGTGTGCTGGGAGTCCCCACTGTGTGCTGGGAGTCCCCACTGTGTGCTGAGAGTCCCCACTGTGTGCTGAGAGTCCCCACTGTGTGCTGGGAGTCCCCACTGTGTGCTGGGAGTCCCCACTGTGTGCTGGGAGTCCCCACTGTGTGCTTGGAGTCCCCACTGTGTGCTGGGAGTCCCTACTCTGTGCTAAGAGTCCCCACTGTGTGCTGGGAGTCCCCACTGTGTGCTAAGAGTCCCCACTGTGTGCTGGGAGTCCCCACTGTGTGCTTGGAGTCCCCACTGTGTGCTGGGAGTCCCTACTCTGTGCTTAGAGTCCCCACTGTGTGCTGGGAGTCCTCACTGTGTGCTGGGAGTCCCCACTGTGTGCTAAGAGTCCCCACTGTGTGCTGGGAGTCCCCACTGTGTGCTGGGAGTCCCCACTGTGTGCTGAGAGTCCCCACTGTGTGTCGGCGGCCGTTTTACCAGCGAAGTTTGATCGCAGGCTTATTATGACAGGCCTTATGCGGTACCACCCACATTTACGTCTCCAGATGGCGCTTCTTAGTCACAGAGTACAACTTCTTAAATAATAATATCTCAAGCCAATTATAAATATATGATAAATAATGAAGTATATATCAGTTTAAGATGTCAATTTGGTCCATATCATATTGAGTCTCCTATATCTAAAGGTAGTTTGAGATGAGTCAGGAAACATAAGCATCTACGTCACCTCACACTGTGAAGGGCTATTCATAGTTCTTATACAAGACCAGCTATTCTTGTCCTGTATCTTGTACCATATGATGATCATATCTATGTGGTATAGTAAATGTGCCTTTATTCCCTTTATGAACTTGTTAAAACCATAAGAACATTTCAACAAGACATTTCCAGTTCACTTAATGCATCCTAAATAAATGTAATGGTAATTATTGTTCATCTTTTGGTGCAATATATCTAATGCAGTCTTTCCTAATATAGAATGTCTAGTTTGGCATTGTTGCTGACAGAAATGATTAAGAGACATATGTAGTAACAACCCATAATGTTCTTATTAATCAAAGTAGCACAAAGGAGCACACACAGAAAGAGCGATAGTGTAATGTAAATAACAGTGAAATTGACATATGATGGTCCATGTTTGGAGTAATTATGAATGAAGGCACAACGTCGTAAGATAAAAGGGCACATCATAGTTACAGACCTGGCCATATGGCTCCATATAGGCGACTAAATAAAGTTTTGACAATTTTTATTTCAAATCAATTTTAAAACATCAAAACAAATAAATTAGTTTGTCGCGAATGAGATATCTACATTTTACGTTAGTAAACAACTCCATTGTCAGGAATTGACAAGCTTAATTGGAAAAAAGTTGATGTACCAATGGCTCCAACACCAGACGGCGTTGCGAACAATGCACCTCACCTCAAACGCTGACAACCCCATTCTTGAAAGTGAAGTCAAATCTCTTATACACCATCCCATTTCGTAAAGACGAGGTGAAGAAAAACTGGTAAAGAAGCAAATAAATCATGTGAGCTTGGTCTAATTCACACTTGGCTTCTTCATGTCTCATTGGAAGAGTTATTGCCCTTTATTACGGCCATCGGAAACCACTAGTAAACGCCCCTGTAGCTGCTAATATGAAGATTGCGCTTATAAAATCAGATGAGCCTAAAGTTTATCGAGATAAAATACAGACCGATCTCTAACTCTTAACTTTAGCCGATATCAAAACTGGCTGAAAATGTTGTCAACCAGCTTGTAGTACATTTGGAACACATGGCCTTACTGATAAATTTCAATCAGCAAGTAAGGAGTAGCACATAACAGAGACTGCCTTACTTTAGGCACTAAATGAGAGCCTAAGAGATCTTGACAAAGAAACATCAGTACTATTACCGCTGCTTGATCTCTTACCAGCAGCATGTTATACTGTCGATTATCTGATATTGCTTTCTGGACTTGAGACTGGGTACGAAATACCCTATCGTGCCCTAAAATGAATTTATTCATACCTAATGGACAGGAATCATACAATGTGTATAAGTAGATACACACGGGGATTTGAAATCCATGTAGGGACCAACAAGGATAGGTCTTGGATCGTATATTTTACCATTATTGTTCTTGTTTACTTTTGGACCAAGCATAAGGCAGATAGAACTTGCAATTAGTGGACACTGTCCACTAACAAGATAATCTGGTGAGATGATGAATTTTTTTTTTCTTGATGATATGAATATTCATGATATGTGGCCAGCAATGGCCGAAAGTTACGGTTTTGGAGGCAGAGGTAGGTGGAGGGTAGAATTCCTCTGTTTAGCACAAGCAAAAGTGTGTCGGTGAAAGAATTGATTTAAATATATCTAATATGTTGACATCATTTGGTGATTTTTGACTGTGTAGATAATTTTCGATCGTGGAGAAAGACAATCAGTGTCAAAATGTAGACTTTTAGTCAAAATTAACCCGTTTATTCAGTTTAAGTGTGTTAAAAATCGTCAATTTAACAAATATTCTACATTGTGGCATAACATTAATCTCATATCAATAAACACTAATGAGGTCTGATGCAACGGTTAATACCCAATACTTAGAGAAGACTGAACTAAATTGCCATGTGTAAAAACTATACCGCTTCCCTTCTGAATATAAGAATACTATTAAAATATTATGGTTGTACGCGTTGGTATCGCAAAATTTTACAACTCTTAATAAAGTCTGTACCTGTGAATCATGTGTGGGGACAATTGAATATTGTCCTTAAAAGAAATAGATTTTGTATTTATAAAAGGACTAGTGTTATATAATAGGCCAGTATAGGACAAAGATGATGATATCGTCGTGTCTTATGTCCCAGTTACTCGATGGCGAAACTGCACGGAGAACTATAGCGTAACAAAAAATCAGTTTAGTCTTTGTAAGTCTCCGGGTATTTTCTCATGACCCTCCATTTTTTTGTAGTTTGCTATTGTCCTTTATAAATCACCAACATATATTACACGAATTGTAAAAATCGTTTGATTCGTTACTGTTGGATTTTGTTTGTTATTGGTGGTCATAGTCTGTAGTAGTTCTACTATTATTTCTACTGGTTTGTACATGAAGTAGTTCTACTATTATTTTTACTGGTTTGTACATGTAGTAGTTCTACATGTACATGTAGTAGTTCTACTATTGTTTGTACTGGTTTGTACATGTAGTAGTTCTACTATTGTTTATACTGGTTTGTACATATAGTAGTTCTACTATTGTTTGTACTGGTTTGTACATGTAGTAGTTCTACTATAGTTTGTACTGGTTTGTACATGTAGTAGTTCTATTATTGTTTGTACTGGTTTGTGCACGAAGTAGTTCTACTATTGTTTGTACTGGTTTGTACATATAATAGTTCTACTATGGTTCGTACTGGTTTGTACATGTAGTAGTTCTACTATTGTTTGTACTGGTTTGTACATGTAGTAGTTCTACTATTGTTTGTACTGGTTTGTTCATGTAGTAGTTTTACTATGGTTTGTACTGGTTTGTACATGTAGTAGTTCTACTATTGTTTGTACTGGTTTGTACATGTAGTAGTTCTACTATTGTTTGTACTGGTTTGTTCATGTAGTAGTTTTACTATGGTTTGTACTGGTTTGTACATGTAGTAGTTCTACTATTGTTTGTACTGGTTTGTACATGTAGTAGTTCTACTATTTTTTGTACTGGTTTGTACATGTAGTAGTTCTACTTTTGTTTGTACGGGTTTGTACATGTATTATTTCTACTATGGTTCGTACTGGTTTGTACATGTAGTAGTTCTACTTTTGTTTGTACTGGTTTGTACATGTAGTAGTTCTACTATTGTTTGTATTGCACTGGTTTGCACATGTAGGAGTTCTACTATTGTTTGTACTGGTTTGTACATGTAGTAGTTCTACTATTGTTTGTACGCATTTGTATATGTAGTAGCTCTACAATTGTTTGTACTGGTTTGTACATGTAGGAGTTCTACTATTGTTTGTACTGGTTTGTACATGTAGGAGTTCTACTATTGTTAGTCCTGTTTGTACATGTAGTAGTTCTACTATTGTTTGTATTGCACTGGTTTGCACATGTAGGAGTTCTACTATTGTTCGTACTGGTTTGTACATGTAGTAGTTCTACTATTGTTTGTACGGGTTTGTACATGTAGTAGTTCTACTATTGGAAGCAGTGTGTGAAGGTGGGGACTCACAGGTCCTGCCTCAAGCCCATAAAATATGGAGTCCCTCAGGGCTCATTTCTAGGTCCAATATTGTTCACCATTTATATGACACCCCTATCGGATATACTGGCGAAATATGGTCTGAGCTATCATATTTATGCTGACGATACTCAGATCTACATCCCTGTAGACCACACTTCCCCGCATCAAGTGGATATAAGCAGACAAAAACTGGAGGAATGTGTCTGTGAGGTTAGAAACTTCCTTATATCCAATAAGATGAAGATAAATGATGGAAAGACAGAAATGCTCATATGTACTGACAGGTACAATACTGCAAACCGCAGTAATATCCCGGAAACAATCAGAGTTGGAAGCTCCGATATTGCTCCTAGTGAGTCAGTGGTGGATCTCGGCATCACATTTGACTCCCACATGGACATGAAGGCCCAGATTAGAAAAATGTGCCAGAAGGGCTACTACCATATTAGGAACCTGGCGGCCATTAGACATTGCCTCGATGAGAGGACCGCTATAACACTCACCCATGCTTTTGTTACATCGACCCTCGATTATGGTAATGGCCTTTTGGCTGGCCTTCCTAAAACCGACATTAGGAAGCTGCAATACCTCCAAAACTCTGCAGCTCGTGTTGTTGGAAAAATCAGGAAATTTGATCACATTTCAGGAAAACTACGGGAGCTTCATTGGCTCCCTGTGCATGCGAGAGTAGAATTCAAAATCCTTCTCTTAACCTGGAAAGCCCTAAATGGTAAGGCTCCGCCTTACTTACGTGATCTACTCCTAATCAAACAAGGGGAACGCAATCTAAGATCTAACGATGGCACCCATCTTCAAGTACCTGATACCAGGCTTAGGACAGTGGGTGACAGGGCCTTTTCGTCTGTCGGCCCTAGACTTTGGAATTCCTTGCCTACTGAAATCAGGACAAGTACTTCAGTCTCCTCATTCAAAAATAGACTGAAAACTCACCTCTTCAGGACACACGTCCTGAATACAGCGCTATGAACAGACCTAGTCTGGTATCAGCGCTATACAAATTTTATTATTATTATTATTATTATTATTAGTAGTAGTAGTAGTTCTACTATTGTTTGTACTGGTTTGTACACGTAGGAGTTCTGCTATTGTTCGTACTGGTTTATACATGTAGTTGTTGTACTATTGTTTGTACGGGTTTGTACATGTATTTTTTCTACTATGGTTCATACTGTACTGGCTTGTACTGGATTGTAGTGGTTCTCCTATTGTTCATACTGGTTTGTACAATGTAGTAGGACATAATATAAGATTGGGAAGAGGGACAGGTAGAATACAATCTCTTAAGTTCCTTATTAATGGCCAATGTAGTTAATCATTCAAGTACATTGTTTAAATTTGATATTGCCATTAACTTAAAGGGAGTATATTTCTTTTGTTAGTAATCCTATTACTGTCAGCAATACACTCAGCTCCTTATAATGATTACAAGAACACATTAAATGCACTCAGAAGATAGTTAACGTGCTGTTAATTGCAAAGTTTCAAGTCTACAAGTAACAAGTCTCAAAGTATTTTACTAATGATATCTAATTGAGCGGAGACATGCTTGGGCAATTAGGAAAGACAAATAAAAAGTCACTGATACACTTTTTGCTTTTTCCTTTTAAAACACTTTTCGGTAGTTTTGTTAAAGACATCAAGCTGTGAAATAGGTTTTGAGGGTTAGATTACATTAAAATTACATGAAAAAGTAAAGATTATGCTTGAACAGGGCCTTAAACTTAACTCACGTAAGTGATGTACTCTTACAGATATATTATGACATTATATGCCAATGGTTATCTTTTCTTTAAATATGATATGATGGTGATTCTTATGTCACATAAAAGCGGATAGAATGATTATGAAGCAGGCGGGAATAATACGTGATAGGGATCTGTGTCTTTACATGAAGTGAGGATAGATATGAGGCTATCCCTGCCTATGCACGCAGACCCCGGCCTTGTGTGACACCCAGTACTTTGATATCACAGAGCAGAAAGAAAGGCATTCGCTATCCCCGGCATCAGCACGCATATCCAACTTAACATTCTCAAAATCTCAAGATAATATTCATATTCAGCACTTGTATACCAGTATTTCATAACCGTGATATGTTTTGTCCTTAAATTCAGCCACGTTTTCAACATCCATTCAGCAACAGAGGCACTGTCTGTTAGTTGTTCATGATGATGGGTACTGAGAAAGGTCACAGGATTCGAGCTTTGTTTTGTGAAGAGAGCTTAGTGATATAGAATTAAAACATATATTTAGATGCAGTTTTATGTCTTATCTAACAAAACATAACATATGCATATCAATGGTAAATAAGAGACAAGGCATGAGTCAGATACTGGTGATTGGTTATAACCCAGAGAAAAAGAATATCCCGGATGAGTGGAGGGACGAATTGACGTAAAATGCCCTCCGTGAATAAGGGCAAGCATCGATGTAGAGCACTCCCCCTGGAGAGTAAGGGGGTGAAACATGGACCTCTTCCTAACTCTCTAGAGACAAATATATTAACGGGCGTACCAGTGCCAAGTATGCAATCGGCGTAGCCCAGAAGAGAGCACCCGATGATGCCAAGCCTAATATAACAATTATATGTCCAAGATGATAGTTACAGAGTTCTAAAGACCCGGGCACTGAACACAAACAATTAAGGATGCAAGCATTTACCTGTTTGCAAGTTCATTTGACAATTGGAAATTGTGGTACACATATAAGAGTAGTTAAATTAAAAGATATTTCGTACCTTCATCAAGGACGTATCTCCACATCTACTTTCTCATTTCTTCCTTACAGAAGTTGAGGGCCAATTGCTGCATCTCAATTTAATCCTGTATTTAACGCTGCACGCCTAATGAAAAAAAATGTCCAAATGAACTCTTGAAAAAGAGCGAAGTTGTGTTATTGTGAAGAGAGTGGTCAGTTGAACCAGTCTCCTTCTGAATACACCTTACACATAGATTAAAATGGGCGTGAGAATTAAATTGGCACTTCCTTTAAAAAGTCTTTTTTCTGAAACTCTGGCTGCTGGAACTTGAAAAGTAAAGTGAGTACAGGCGCGAGTGGTCGCTTATGTATGTGTGCAGCTGACTGCGGAGAGTGGCTTCATCAAGGTTCCCCGCATCAGGCCGACATTAGCGGCGCTAGGCACGTCCACGACGGATGCTGACATCCCCGGCTCCCCGCCCCCTGGGCCACACACACCAGCATCCACGCCCTTACAACTCCTCCAACCAATCATCATTATACTCTTAGCCCAATTTCATTTTTTCTTCATTTTGTACATTAAATATCCTCATCGGAGAACGTTTAAAAAAATGAAATTGAAATAAAAATTTAGATTTAACAAACAGGGCGTACCAGTCAGATATTTCAAACAAACATATCAAGTGGACCGTTGTCACGAGTCAGTTGTATTCATCTGGAAATGGTTTATCAATATTAATCATTTAGCAATAGATATGTTCCCTCAAACTATTATCATAATAACCAAAAATACAAGGCTTTGATTTACGATATAAGTAATTAAAGATTCAAATATTAGTTAGGAGTTTACTATTAAGGGAATTTAATTGATCTATTCCCAATGGAAAGAGGGTACCAAATAGTTGCGAATTTAATTGATCTACTAATGGAAAGAGGGTAAAAATATTTGCGAATTTCATTGTTCTACTCCCAATGGCAAGAGGGTATAAATATATGCGAATTTAATTGATCTACTCCCAATGGAAAGAGGGTAACAAATATTTGCGAATTTAATTTAATTACTCCCAGTGGCAAGAGGGTAAAAGATATTTGCCATTTTAATTGAATTACTCCCAATGGCAAGAGCTTAAAAATATTTGCGTGCATACTAATCTATATAACACATTTACGTATCATAGTAGGTCACATGGTAATTTGAAAATGATGTAATGTTGGTATATGATATGTTTAGCATTCTCCCCTTCCCTGTCGTACCTTTCCCCTTTACTCTCCTTCATTTCGCCCCTTACCATCCCACATTTCTCCTCTTACTATCCCGCATTCCTCCCCTTACTATCCTACATTTTTCCCCTTACTATCCCACATTTCTCCCCTAGCTATCCTACAATTCTCCCCTTGCTATCCTACATTTCTCCCCTTACTATCCCACATTCCTCCCCTTACTATCCTACATTTTTCCCCTTACTATCCCACATTCCTCCCCTTACTATCCCACATTCCAACCCTTACTATCCTACATTTCTCCCCTTACTATCCCACATTCCTCCCCTTACTATCCCACATTTTTCCCCTTACTATCCCACATTTTTCCCCTTACTATCCCACATTCCAACCCTTACTATCCTACATTTCTCCCCTTACTATCCTTCATTTCACCCCTTATTATCCAACATTTTCCTCCTTACTATAATAAATTCATCCCTTTGCTATTCCATATTCATCCCCTTCCCACATTCCTCTCCTAACCATACCACTTTCCTTCCCTAAGTATCAAACATTTCTCCCCTTACCATCCCATATCCCCCCTAACTATCCCACATTATTTCCCTAACCATCCCACATCCCTTCCCTAAACCATCTCACATGTCTCCCCTAACCATCCCACATTACCCCAACCATACCACATTCTTCCCTTACTATCCCACATTCTTTCCCTTACCATCCCACATTCCTCCCCTTACCATCCCACATTCCTCCCCTTACCATCCCACATTCCTCCCCTCACCATCCCACATTCCTCCCCTAGCCATCCCACATTCCTCCCCTTACCATCCCACATTCCCCCTAACCATACCACATTCTTCCCTTACTATCCCACATTCCTCCCCTAGCCATCCCACATTCCTCTCCTTACCATCCCACATTCCTCCCCTTACTATCCCACATTCCTCCCCTTACTATACCACATTCCTCCCCTTACTATCCCACATTCCTCCCCTTACCATCCCACATTCCTCCCCTTACCATCCCACATTCCTCCCCTTACTATCCCACATTCTTTCCCTTACCATCCCACATTCCTCCCCTTACTATCCCACATTCCTTCCCTTACTATCCCACATTCCTCCCCTTACCATCCCACATTCCTCCCCTTACTATCCCACATTCTTTCCCTTAACATCCCATATTCCTCCCCTAGCCATCCCACATTCCTCTCCTTACCATCCCACATTCCTCCCCTTACTATCCCACATTCCTTCCCTTACCATCCCACATTCCTCTCCTTACCATCCCACATTCCTTCCCTTACCATCCCACATTCCTCTCCTTACCATCCCACATTCCTCCCCTTACTATCCCACATTCCTTCCCTTACTATCCCACATTCCTCCCCTTACTATCCCACATCCACATTCATATTTATTTCTTCCCTTCCGGCCTACCTTACTGCACCATGTTGGCATCTATCATAAATGGCAAAAGCTCTGGCAGTAGGTTTGGTCCTATCATTGTTTGGCAGAGAATAATGAACGATTTGGGACTGACTAAGTCACCGGACGCCAACTGTTTGAGAAGACGTGTCCATTCTATATAACATCCATAATAATTGTAAACCCAAACTCTAACATTCGCCTTACTTATGTTATTCCGCTTTAAATTGTGAAGTGTTTTCCTTCAGAGAAAACCGCCACATTTTCAACCTCCATTCAGTCATAAGGGCACAGTGATAAATGCATGGTGGAACCTAGCTGATATTCTTCATCCTAGACTGGCGACCTGAGTTAGCCTCTCCAAGTGTGGTGGCTAAACAGCAGAATGCACTTTGTAAATGTTTCCTTGGAATTACTGCAATTTATCTTTAAAAAATCTGAATCCAATTTATCTTTAAAAATATGAATCCAGAAGCTTTTTTGCTACACATGTTATGCTGACATCCCAAACAGGAAAATTCTAATTTACATACCAAAATAATAACCGTCATATTCCTTTCCCAGATTTTGAAAGATTCACTCTTGTAATACAATGTAATCAATTCAAACGAGGATATGATTGAAATGGTTGATATATGCAATTCTTATTCCCCAGTAGTGAAGAATTGAACAAAATGTTGATTTATGCCCTTGTACATATACCAGGCCTTTAACGGAGTGACATTAGTCTTGTCATTGCCACACATTTACTATCAGAAAATATCTTCCAAAGACCAATATTCTGCCATATTTGCTATATATCCACTGGTAATGAAAGACTGATTATTTTATGTAACGATTTTAAATTATATTTCTTCATTTCAATTGGCATGGGGTCATGATTAACTCTAAGAATATCTACATTAGAATGCAAACAACTTTGATCGTGGTCTGACCTATTCATCTTATGCTATGGGATGATGTTTCATCAGGTCATAGCTGAACATTATTGTCAGGGGTACTGTAAATTCATGCCACAATAACGTCATTCTTCAAGTACATTATGTTATGCGTGTATAGTTAATTGCAAGCTGATCCTTTAGAGCTCTCGGCATCTTTGTAACTTTCATATATCTAAGCATGTAATCAGGAGAAAATCAGTTCGGGCTAAATGCTATATGTTATCGCTTCAAAATGTTCATAGAGTAAATTACAAAGCTGCGTGAAAAATACCCCATTCAGCCTCACATATGTGTGCTAGCCCCTCGGTTTCCGATTTTATATATTTATTATTTTGTGTGTGTAATTCGATTCATCTGAGTCACGCGAAGGAAATGCTGAAAATGTGAAGCGCCCTCTATGAGCAAAACAAAAATAAGATAAAACAAAATAGTCGAGGTATAAATAAAACTTCCAATGGACACTTTGTCCAGCGTCCCTAATTAATGCCTTCAGATGTTTTCAATGAATGTCTCTAGTGTAAGACCACTTACAAGGGAGGGAAATTACCGGGTTTAGATGAAACATTCCAGATATGTCCTCTCGCATGAGATACCATTATACCACCAGGTCATTGAGGTCATTTAAACACTTCCTGTAGGTCACCATTGAGGTCATTTAAACACTTGCTGTAGGTCAAATCTCCAACACAAGAACAGACTGCTGCAGGCAGAAAGATCGGTTCCCAACAGAGAAGGAAGTCCTAGCCTTTGTATCCAGCAACGTAACTCTGAAGATATTTCATAGTTGAATGCTTCGAAAGCTTAATCATAACATTCCATATAAGGCAGCGAGTTGTGTCGACCGCTGATACGCTCATTGATATATAAATTGGCGTGTGAATTATTGTATGAAATTTATATTCCCAGCGAATATGCAGAGGAATGGGCACATATTTAGACATGTGTCATTGACACAATCAAAACATGTCTCGGTGTTGGTGAAGCATGGAGCACAATAAGGCACGCTTTGGTTTAACACCAATGGAATGCAAAGTAATATAAAATTTAGACATAAAGGACGGACTCGCCTGCACGAGGGCTACAATACCACACACTTATCCATTTTATTTTGAAAAAAAAAAACAGAAAAAGTTTCATCAATCATTATTCCAATCGTGCAGTAGAAGTAGAAAGGGGTGGTGGGTATCAGGCCTTAACTTTGTTTACTTTATTTCTCCAATCTAGTAACAAATACCGTGCTGCTACTGTAGTTACATTACATCTCAAAATCGTATTAAAGTTAGACGCCAAATGGAGTCATTTACCACGCAGTTGACATTGGAAGCTGCCTACAAGCCGACTGACGCGCGGTATGATATTCGACCCTGAAGTAGTCAACATTTCAAAGAGCAATACACGTCCTCGCTAAGTGGCTTGGTCACCTTCCTGTAAACACTACCTCCCTTCTAGACTTTTGAAAGGCCAATGATTGCATTATGCATGCCGTTTCCGACATTTCCTGAATGTCCTGTACACTCTTAGGGAGAATTAATCAAGTTCTGCAAATCTCACCTCATCATGAAGAGTATATATATATATATATAATAAATAATAAAGAACATGTATAGCGCTATTCCAGACATGATCTGCTCATGGCGCATTTGAGAAAAGATTCTCTATAGAGATCAGTTTCAATCTTGTTTTAAAGGCATCTTATGTTCTCGATTTTTTTTATATATAATGGCAGTTCATTCCATTTTTTTGGTGCATAAATTGAGAAAGCCATATCACTGTTAGTCTTAAAGTTGGTTTGGGGAACTATGTATTCATTTTTCTCATTAGACCTAAGAGATCTGGCACTATTTTTTGGTACCAGCAGATTAGATAGGTATTCTGGGGCAAAGCCATTTCAATTTTGCACCTTCCATGTCAAGAGGGCTATCTTAAAGTCGATTCTTGCTGCCACTGGGATCCAGTGCAGTTCTTTTAATTTGTAAGTTATATAATCGCTCTTTTTCAATTTGCCCACTACCCTTGCTGTAGCATTTTGTAGTTTCTGTAGTTTTGCCAGTTCGCATTGGGGCATTCCTGCCAATAATGAGTTCCCGTAGTCCAGTGTAGAGATAATGCAGGCATGTGCAAGGGTGTTTGCAGTCTTCTCATCCTCACTTGAGAGAGGTTTTTCACGTTAAAATAACCACTTTTACACACCTTTCTCGGTGTTTTGTCTCATAGATAATTCATGATCCAGGATTATCCCTAGATCCCTGACCTATTTTAATCTTGGGATAGTTGATTCGCCAATGATGAGGTATATGCTCACTTTTGAGATGTGAAGTTTTGCTACATATAATCATTTCTGTTTTGCCATCATTGATCTTCAATTTGTTTTTAATCAAAAACAGTTTCAGCTTTTTATGCATTCCTCCATGTATATATATATATATATATATATATATATATATATATATATATATATATATATATATATATATATATATATATATATATATATATATATATATATATATATATATATATATATATGTTCCTCCATTGTCAGTACAGCATTAATGAGTGGCATACGATACCAGATACGAGACACACGATTCATATGAGCTAGGACATATTACATAAAGCTGACAGTGGTAAGATGCCTTTTCCGTACAGTACCATTTAAATGTGAATAATACAAGAATAACATCCAATTATTTAATGATATAAAGGTTTAATTTGCGGTAAGGCGCCTGTCTCTCCTGCTGGGGGGGGGGGGGGGATCTGGCTGAGTGATAAGGCGCCTGTCTCTCCTGCTGGGGGGGGGGGATCTGGCTGAGTGATAAGGCGCCTGTGTCTCCTGCTGGGGGGGGGGGGGGGTCTGGTGAGTGATACGACGCCTGTCTCTCCTGCTTGGGAGGGGGGATCTGGGTGAGTGATAAGGCGCCTGTCTCTCCTGCTTGGGAGGGGGGATCTGGGTGAGTGACAAGACGCCTGTCTCTCCTGCTGGGGGGATCTGGGTGAGTGATAAGACGCCTGTCTCTCCTGCTGGGGGGATCTGGGTGAGTGATAAGGCGCCTGTCTCTCCTGTTGGGGGGATCTGGGTGAGTGATAAGACGCCTGTCTCTCCTGCTGGGGGGATCTGGGTGAGTGATAAGACGCCTGTCTCTCCTGCTGGGGGGATCTGGCTGAGTGATAAGGCGCCTGTCTCTCCTGCTGGGGGGATCTGGGTGAGTGATAAGGCGCCTGTCTATCCTGCTGGGGGGATCTGGGTGAGTGATAAGGCGCCTGTCTCTCCTGCTTGGGAGGGGGGATCTGGGTGAGTGATAAGACGCCTGTCTCTCCTGCTGGGGGGATCTGGCTGAGTGATAAGACACATGTCTCTCTTGCGGAGTGGAACCTGGCGCGATGTTAACTTTTAGAAAATATGAATTTAATGTTATGCCCTATCCTCTACTCATATACCCATTGTGACCAAACTTGCTAGCATATACTGTATGAGGTGCTAGGTAAGAGATAAGGGCTGTTATTTTAGCCCTGATGATTGAATCTTATTGTTTCCAATGACTTACATCCCTGTGAATGTAACTTGCATGTATACATGATTTTTTAAACATGTAGCTAACATGCTTACATAAAATACATCAATGCTAAAATATCTTGAAAATGTGGAATTGTTGGAACTTCAAGCTTGTAACATTGTATATTCTGTAATAAACTAAATAGCATGTATTGATAGGGCTTGGTAAATGATGTTCAGGCACATGTAATAGACAATTTAGAAAAGATTGATTTCCTCCTCGGGAAATAGATGTTAAAAATAATGTACAGGATTGGGGTCTGAGAGATAACTCAACTAAGTTTGCAATAAACCATCTGCAAATATGTGTAGAAATGGCAATTACGAATGAGGAAATCCAATGCTCGTACCTGCTGGCTCAATGGTAAGGTATCGGTCACTCCTGCTGAGTTGGATCTGGTTCACCTGATGGTTGAGATCTGGTTCAGTGTTAAGATGTCTGTCTCTCCTGCTGGTTGAGATCTGGTTCAGTGTTAAGATGTCTGTCTCTCCTGCTGGTTGAGATCTGGTTCAGTGTTAAGATATCTGACTCTCCTGCTGGTTGAGATCTGGTTCAGTGTTAAGATGTCTGTCTCTCCTGCTGGGTGAGATCTGGTTCGGTGTTAAGATGTCTGTCTCTCTTGCTGGGTGAGTTCTGGTTCAGTGTTAAGATGTCTGTCTCTCCTGCTGGTTGAGATCTGACTGAGTGTTAAGATGTCTGTCTCTCCTGCTGGTTGAGATCTGGCTGAATGTTCAGATGTCTATCTCTCCTGCTGGTTGATATCTGGCTAAGTGTTAAGGTGTCTGTCTCTCCTGCTGGTTGAGATCTGGCTGCGTGTTAAGATGTCTGTCTCTCCTGCTGGGTGAGATCTAGATGAGTGTTAAGATGTCTGTTTCTCCTGATGGTTGATATCTGGCTGAGTGTTAAGATGTCTGTCTCTCCTGCTGGGTGAGATCTGGCTGCGTGTTAAGATGTCTTTCTCCTGCTGGTTCAGTGTTAAGATGTCTGTCTCTGAGTGGAACCCGATACAGCAGTAGGATATGGATCGTGATGCAATGATAGCTACGTTACAACATTGCAGCCCATTAAAATGTACACTAAAGTACATTGTACAGTAATTGTAAAAAAAAAGTAAATTACAACAGGATAAAATGACATAATATGCAATACACTAAGCATAAGAACACAGTGAGGATCTTTTCTAATGAAGCACGTGGGCGTTTACATTTCCACCATATTTCCTTTTGTTAAAAGCAAATATGTGCCCTTTGTATACAGAGAAACGTACCATAGCTTGGAACAAAATGTTTACGTTATCATCTTGAAATACTGTATTAAAGGATATAAAATATATGAAGAAGGAATCCACAAAGAATTAAAATAAACCGTCTAAAACACAACTCAATGGACATTCGATAACGATAGTAAATCTTCTATATTTGAATATTGGGAATACTAGAGCAAAAATTGATTAATGTGATATATCAGATTGAATTGTGAAAACAAAACTGTGTAAATTATGCTGGGATTCTAACAATACGTTATTATCATTGGCCAAAGGAACAATAAGGAAACTAGGTCACATGTACCCAATTGAGGATTAACCAACTTGTGACCTAAGATTATAAAGGGAAATACAATAAAAAGACACATGGCTGAGAGCAAACCTATTGTTATCATTTGGTTTGCACATAGCTCATTTGTTATTAACTCAATCGATAACAAATTTGTGTAAAATAGGACGTAGCTCATACCATGCCCTAGAGGGGTGGGACGTAGCTCATTCCATGCCCCAGAGGGGTAGGACGTAGCTCATACCATGCCCCAGAGGGGTGGGACGTAACTCATACCATGCCCCAGAGGGGTGGGACGTACCACATACCATACCCCAGAGGGGTAGGACGTAGCTCATACCAAGCCCCAGAGGGGTGGGACGTAACTCATATCAAGCCCCAGAGGAGTGGGACGTCATCCATACCAAGCCCATTAGGGGTGGGACGTAGCTCATACCAAGCCCCAGAGGGGATAACAGATTTGTGTAAAATAGGACGTAGCTCATACCATGCCCTAGAGGGGTGGGACGTAACTCATACCATGCCCTAGAGGGGTAGGACGTAGCTCATACCATGCCCCAGAGGGGTGGGACGTAACTCATACCATGCCCTAGAGGGGTGGGACGTAGCTCATTCCATGCCCAAGAGGGGTAGGACGTAGCTCATACCATGCCCCAGAGGGGTGGGACGTAACTCATACCATGCCCCAGAGGGGTGGGACGTACCACATACCATACCCCAGAGGGGTAGGACGTAGCTCATACCAAGCCCCAGAGGGGTGGGACGTAACTCATATCAAGCCCCAGAGGAGTGGGACGTCATCCATACCAAGCCCATTAGGGGTGGGACGTAGCTCATACCAAGCCCCAGAGGGGTGGGACGTAGCTCATACCAAGCCCCAGAGGGGTGGGACGTAACTCATACCAAGCCCCAGAGGTGTGGGACGTAGCTCATACCAAGCCCCAGAGGGGTGGGACGTAACTCATACCAAGCCCCAGAGGGGTGGGACGTAACTCATACCAAGCCCCAGAGGGGTTGGACGTAACTCATACCAAGCCTCAGAGGGGTGGGACGTAGCTCATACCAAGCCCCAGAGGGGTGGGACGTAACTCATACCAAGCCCCAGAGGGATGGGACGTCGTCCATACCAAGCCCCAGAGGGGTGGGACGTAGCTCATACCAAGCCCCAGAGGGGTGGGAAGTAGCTCATACCAAGCCCCAGAGGGGTGGGACATACCACATACCATACCCCAGAGGGGTAGGACGTAGCACATACCAAGCCCCAGAGGGGTGGGACGTCGTCCATACCAAGCCCCAGAGGGGTGGGACGTAGCTCATACCAAGCCCCAGAGGGGTGGGAAGTAGCTCATGCCAAGCCCCAGAGGGGTGGGACATACCACATACCATACCCCAGAGGGGTAGGACGTAGCTCATACCATGCCCCAGAGGGTTGGGACGTAGCTCATACCAAGCCCCAGAGGGATGAGACGTACCATATACCATACCCCAGAGGGATGGGACGTACCACATACCATACCCCAGAGGGGTAGGACGTAGCTCATACCAAGCCCCAGAGGGGTGGGACGTAACTCATACCAAGCCCCAGAGGGGTGGGACGTTGTCCATACCAAGCCCCAGAGGGGTGGGACGTAACTCATACCAATCCCCAGAGGGGTGGGACGTAGCTCATACCAATCCCCAGAGGGGTGGGATGTAGCTCATACCAATCCCCAGAGGGGTGGGACGTAGCTCATACCAAGCCCCAGAGGGGTAGGACGTAGCTCATACCAAGCCCCAGAGGGGTGGGACGTAACTCATACCAAGCCCCAGAGGGATGGGACGTCGTCCATACCAAGCCCCAGAGGGGTGGGACGTCGTCCATACCAAGCCCCAGAGGGGTGGGACGTAACTCATACCATGCCCCAGAGGGTTGGGACGTAGCTCATACCAAGCCCCAGAGGGGTGGGACGTACCACATACCATACCCCAGAGGGGTGGGACGTACCACATACCATACCCCAGAGGGGTAGGACGTAGCTCATACCAAGCCCCAGAGGGGTGGGACGTAACTCATACCAAGCCCCAGAGGAGTGGGACGTCATCCATACCAAGCTCATGAGGGGTGGGACGTAGCTCATACCAAGCCCCAGAGGGGTGGAACGTAACTCATACCAAGCCCCAGAGGGGTGGGACGTAACTCATACCAAGCCCCAGAGGGGTGGGACGTAGCTCATACCAAGCCCAAGAGGGGTGGGACGTACCTCATACCAAGCCCAAAAGGGGTGGGACGTAACTCATACCATGCCCCAGAGGGGTGGGATGTAGCTCATACCAAGCCCCAGAGGGGTGGGACGTAACTCAAACCATGCCCCAGAGGGGTGGGACGTAGCTCATACCAAGCCCCAGAGGGGTGGGACGTAGCACATACCAAGTTCCAGAGGGGTGGGACGTAGCACATACCAAGTTCCAGAGGGGTGGGTTGTAGCACATACCAAGCCCCAGAGCGGGTTGGACGTAACTCATACCAAGCTCCAGAGGGGTGGGACGTAACTCATACCAATCCCCAGAGGGATGGGACGTAACTCATACAAAGCCCCAGAGGGGTGGGACGTCGTCCATCCAAAGCCCCAGAGGGGTGGGACGTAGCACATACCAAGCCCCAGAGGGGTAGGACGTCGTAATACCAAGCCCCAGAGGGGTGGGACGTAACTCATACCAAGCCCAAGAGGGGTGGGACGTAGCTCATACCATGCCCCAGAGGTGTGAGAAGTAACTCATACCATGCCCCAGAGGGATGTGACGTAACTCATACCAAGGCCCAGAGGGGAGGGACGTTACTCATACCAAGCCCCAGAGAGGTGGGACGTAACTCATACCAAGCCTCAGAGGGGTGGGACGTCGTCCATACCATGTCCCAGATGGGTGGGACGTCATCCATACCATGTCCCAGATGGGTGGAACGTAGCACATACCAAGCCCAGAGGGTTGGGACGTAGCACATACCAAGCCCAGAGGGTTGGGACGTAGCTCATACCAAGCCCCAGAGGGGTGGAACGTACCACATACCATACCCCAGAGGGGTAGGACGTAGCTCATACCATGCCCCAGAGGGGTGGGACGTAGCACATACCAAGCCCCAGAGGGGTGGGATGTAACTCATACCATGCCTCAGAGGGGTGGGACATAACTCATTCCAAGCCCCAGAAGGGTAGGACGTAGCTCATACCATGCCCCAGAGGGGTGGGACGTAACGCATACCAAGCCCCAGAGGAGTGGGACGTCATCCATACCAAGCCCATGAGGGGTGGGACGTAGCTCATACCAAGCCCCAGAGGGGTGGGACGTCGTCCATACCAAGCCCCAGATGGGTGGGACGTAGCACATACAAAGCCCCAGAGGGGTGGGATGTAACTCATACCAAGCCCCAGAGGGGTGGGATGTAACTCATACCAAGCCCCAGAGGGGTGGGACGTAGCTCATACCAAGCCCCAGAGGGGTGGGACGTAGCTCATACCAAGCCCCAGAGGGGTGGGACGTAGCTCATACCAAGCCCCAGGGGGGTAGGGCGTAGCACATACCAAGCCCCAGAGGGGTGGGATGTAACTCAAAGCAAGCCCAAGAGGGGTAGGACGGAGCACATACCAAGCCCTAGAGGGGTGGGATGTAGCTCATACCAAGCCCCAGAGCGGTGGGACATAGCTCATACCAAGCCCCGGAGGGGTGAGACGTAACTCATACCAAGCCCCAGATGGCCGGGACGTAGCTCATACCAAGCCCCAGTGGGGGTAGGGCGTAGCACATACCAAGCCCCAGAGGGGTGGGATGTAACTCATACCAAGCCCCAGAGGGGTGGGACGGAGCACATACCAAGCCCCAGAGGGGTGGGACGTAACTCATACCAAGCCCCGGAGTGATGGGACGTCGTCCATACCAAGCCCCAGAGGGGTGGGACGTAACTCATACCAAGCCCCAGAGGGGTAGGACGTAGCACATACCAAGCCCCAGAGGGGTGGGACGTAACTCATACCAAGCCCCAGAGGGGTAGGACGTAGCACATACTCAGCCCCAGAGGGGTGGGATGTAATTCATACCAAGCCCCAGAGGGGTGGGACGTAACTCATACCATGCCCCAGAGGGGTGGGATGTAACTTATACCATGCCCCAGATGGGTGAGACGTAACTCATACCAAGCCCCAGAGGGGCGAGACGTAGCTCATACCAAGCCCCAGAGGGGTTGGATGTAACTTATACCAAGCCCCAGAGGGGTGGAACGTACCACATACCATACCCCAGAGGGGTAGGACGTAGCTCATACCAAACCCCAGAGGGTTGGAACGTAGCTCATACCAAGCCCCAGAAGGGGTGGGACGTAGCTCATACCAAACCCCAGAGGGGTGGAACGTACCACATACCATACCCCAGAGGGGTAGAACGTAGCTCATACCAAGCCCCAGAGGGGTGCGACATAGCTCATACCAAGCCCCAGAGGGGTGGGACTTAGCTCATACCAAGCCCCAGAGGGGTGGTACGTAACTCATACCAAGCCCCAGAGGGGTGGGTCGTAGCTCATACCAAGCTCCAGAGGGGTGGGACGTAACTCATACTATGCCCCAGAGGGGTGGGAAGTAGCTCATACCAAGCCTCAGAGGGGTGGGACTTTGCCGCTCCAAGTCCCAGCAGGGTGGGAAGAAGCTCATACCAAACCCCAGAGGGGTGGGACGTAGCACATACCATGCCCCAGAGGGGTGGGACGTAGCTCATACCATACTCCAGAGGGGGAGACGTAGCGCATACCAAGCCCCAGAGGGGTGGGACGTAGCACATTCCAAGTTCCAGAGGGGCAGGATGTAACTCAAACCAAGCCCCAGAGGGGTGGGGTGTAGCTCATACCCTCCAGAGGGGTGGGACGTAGTTCATTCCAAGTTCCATAGGTCTGGGACGTAGCTCATACCCTCCAGAGGGGTGGGACGTAGCGCATACCCTCCAGAGGGGTGGGACATAGCTCATAGCAAACTTCAGGGGGGGGACTTTGCACAGAAGGTCAACATCTCTCTTCCATGCTTAATGAAGTGAGGGCCTGAATCCCAGTGGGTACCAGTGTTAAAGGAGGGGGTTCAAGTATAAAAGGAAGGGGGTGGAGCCTATTAAACAGGTCTTGACCATCAAAACACCCAGAGCTCAGCCAGTATAAATTGAATACATTCTAATATATTTGTTACTTTCTAATAGAAATGTGTGATACTTGGTACAATGCTGCATGAACACAAGGGCTACAACATATTTTAATCTGAAATCTAAATGTTTGATATCAAAGCTCTTTTAAACAATAAAAGTGTTCTGAGATTTAAATTATTTTGAATTTGATTGACAGTTGACACTGTGTGTGAGATGTGGGTTTAGGTTTGTTTATAAATACCAAGCACATGGCTGAGTGCATGTGTCCAGCATGTTACAACATATTTGCGGTTTTACCCCATACCTCCCATGGGCTAGATGTTGCTGCAGCTGGGTGGGGAGCGGTCAACTTCAGAGACTCGTTATATAACTTGTGTAAAGATAAGAATCTGATTTCCTGGTCCTCCTCAGATAAACTTTTCAGTGCTTAATTTATGTTTTCTGAATGGTCCGAAAGTTTTTGATTGATAAACATGTAAATAATGACATATGCACACTTTAAATTATAAGGTTCACCTTTTCTGTTTTTATTCTCTTCCCCCTCTCTTTATGAGACCAAGGAGGAGGACTGTCACTGAGATAGTCAGCGGGGTTAATGCAGGGTGGTGTGATACAACCCCTTTCTTGCCTATGTTTACAAACAACCTGCCCAGCCACCAGCAGCATCCAGTGGGCTGTGAGTGGACAGTTTGACCAACGGTCAACTTGTGAGGTAGCTGTGTTGTGTGGAGCAGCACCAATCAGCAGCTGGGGCAAAATCTGGGGTGGGGTTAACTGACCGTACGGCTTTTCAGGGGTACTGGACCCCCCTCTTTAAGGTTATGCTGCATGTTTTTTTTTGTATTTTAAATGATGAAAGTGCAAGCATACGGAAATATAGTAAGGCACCATTTTCCTTTCTTATTTCATACTTGGTGCCTCAAGAGAGTGTTCTGCACCTATGAGATATTTTTTTGCAGATCACCCCTCATCCAAACTACCTTTACAGTTCAGCTGAACTACTTTCCTTTTATCCTTTTTAAAGATTATTTTCATACTTACATAATTTTGAAATAAATAAATATTTGTTTGTTTGGGGTTTTACATCACTTTCAACATTATTTCAGTTATTTCGTGATGAGACCTACTTGTAGCAGATATAGTGCTGCCTCACTGAATTATCATGTCGCAGGTCCTTGACATGTCGCAGGTCCACCCGGTCACAGATTTACAAGGACAACGGGTTAACCCTTTGGCACAGGCCTCAGCTCATGTGGGAAATTGTGTCATGAGTTCAATCCTGGCACGGCCGGGGTTCGAACCCACGACCTTTGGATCACCACAGAGGAACTGGTGCTAATAAGCTGGTGCTCAAACCAACTGCGCCACGGCCTGTGGCCTGAAATGAATAAAATGCTTGTCTAAATATATTTGTGTACAAATGGCATATTTGTCAATTATAAAATAAATGTTATCAGTCTTAGGCCACAGGCCCGATGCATGTTAATATTCCACATTCACGTCAGGCCATGCCTATCATCAGATTCATGTATTGCATTCGGGAAAGGTATTGAACACATTTTTGATCATGCCCTGACACTCTGACATTTCAATCTGATTAATTTGCTTTTTTGACCAAACTGGCCATTCAACTTATGTTTGTTTCCTTGAACAGTCTTCAAACTGTTCTCCGCCCACCTTACTGTGTGTCACACACCACTTGACATCATGTATTTTAGCTCAAATCAGCCAGGGAACTCACGGTTCACACTTGACTTCAACCATGACATTGTCATTTCCTTTCAACCTGAAATCAAGGTGCTGAGCATTTACCTGGATTTTTGACCAATTAACAACTGGTAAACATACACAGGAAATGACGAGTCTATGGACGCAATCACTACACGTTCAATACCTATACGTGCACATTGATGTGAAGTATATCATCGCCACAACATTTGTGGGGCTAATTCCTGCTTATCACAGGGTAATAATGAATTAGACGTGTTGGATCACAATTGAATAAGATATTTTAACTATTGAGAAATTAGAAGTGAAGACAAAAGACATGTGCTCTTTAAATGTGGCAGACATGCCAGACGTCCACAGATCAGAATTTTTTTCTTTGAAATGTGTTTTGCTTAAGAACACAAGTATGTTATGAAAGATCATATAAAGATGATATTATAAATTCTAAACAGGAATATATTAATGTTGATATTGGTTGTGAGCCACTATGTAGTTTTGAATAATTATAAATCAAAAGATATTGTCTTGGGACATTTTCTCCCTTGCTTCAAGAGTTATGCAGACACTATCTGGACACATAAAATTTGAAGTGAAGGTTTGTGGCATTAAATCAAAATATGTATTTTGGTGTTCAGAATGCACTTCAAGCAGGGTCATATAAATGTTGGTAACTTGCACAGTAATTCTGTAATAGATTGAATAGATCATACTGACGGGGGGGGGCCTGGTAAGTCAAGAAGGCACATGTGATAGGCAGACTAATTGGCCTGCATTTAGCTAATTCTTGATGAGTACAAAATGAAGGTCACATGTATTCAGAATCATGGGTAAACATGCTTAGCAATAAATAAGAAGGAACATCTGAAAATGGCATCCTGAGGTAGCAATGAATTTCCTCATCTAACCGCCTTATTCACCATGCAGCACCATGCCAAAGTGGTCACATGATCTCATAAATAGGCTATCATATTGCACAAATACCTAGGGTGTGATATTGATCGATTCACCTATTTCTTTTGTTTGGTTCCTTTGTCTGATTTTGGTGCAACTCCACTTCAAGGTATGTATAAGATAAATGGTTGGTCAAGTGACCTTATGCATTATGTCGAGTCAGAGATGTTTTGTGACCTTGCTTCATCAGGTTAGGATGTTACATAAGACAAGGTCATTTGTGTGAATGAAACAGAAGTGAGATGTATGATTAAGTGCCATTTTATAAAGGGAATGTGGGTCTGTTTCAAGTTATGTCTGGAAATATATGGTGAGTATTGTTGCAAATCATCTTGTAACTATGAGATGTAATTACTGTCAAATTTGTTCTTAAAACGTTACTGATATTACAGTGCCTGCTTTGCACAAGCTATCTGTTATTGAACCTACATGTTACATAATAGTGCACGTCCCTACTTCATATAAGCTATTTATTATTGGACCTATTTATTAAATTACAGTGCCTATTTTACACAGACTATTTGTTATTGAACCTATATGTTTTACAGTGCCTTCGTCACACAAGCTATTTGTTATCGGACCTATTTGTCATATTGATCATTCATCTGCAAGGTGGAGGAGGGGGTCAAAAGAAAAATCTTGATTTTTTATTGTGCAATGCTGACGTGTCAGATCTCATAATTTACTGACTGTTGAAAGTAATGTAAAAACCAGTATGTGATGTGCTTAGTATGGTTGCACAAAACAATGGTTTACAGAAAGCCATATTTGAAATCACTGCCAATTTGAAATGAGATATACATTGTGATTCTGGATGCCTGCAAGCAAATCAATAAATGAAATCAACATGAAAATAACTGAGGCTGGGCAGCCATTAACAACACGTCTCAGACAAAGCATGGTCACTGCGCCTTGCCTGTATAATGTCTCCTGTTCGACTCGACATATGCATTATATTGCATTAATTATACTGAGGACATGGGACCAGACTAATACATACTGTATATCTATTGTACATTATGTAATTCTGAACCGTCCGCAGAAAATCAATGAGAATATGGTACCTCAGATTTATGAAACATGAAATTAATGTGTTAATTATTCCATATTATCTGTTCGTATAAAACATCATGCCATCTCAGCAATGATGACTTTCTATAAATTTGATTGTATATTGTGCACAATTCAAACTAGATACAAAGAAAAAAAATATTTATTTTCTCTTTAATCATTATAAAAGAGTTAGTACTGAATATTGGATTGATGGAAGAATATTACGTGCGTATGTATGGGTTTAGTTTGTTTGGGGTTTTACATCACTTTCAACATTTTTTCAGTCATTTCGTGATGAGACCTACTTGTAGCAGATACAGTGCTGCCTCACTGAATTGTCATGTCACAGGAGCTTGACATGACAACCCGCCCGGTCAAAAAATTACAAGAACAATGGGTTAACCCTTTAACATGGACCTCAACTCATGTGTGAAATTGTGTCATGAATATAATCCCACGACCTTTGGATCACCACAGAGGAACTGGTGCTTATAAGCTGGCGCTCTAACCAACTGCGCTACGTCTCATGGCCTCGTATGTATGGGCGTAGAATACAATGTTGGTATATTTTTCTCCCATTGTTGTATTCTAAAATCCGTATAGAAATAATTTAATTTACCTACAATGTCTTATGCGGACACAGGTTTGTATCTGGAGCAGATACGTCTTATCAAGTTTATCAAGAACAACGTCATCTACTTTGATAGCAATGTGTGGGTTTCTTTGAAATCTCAGTATAGGCCCCCTGCCAGTCTCTCGGACTAATGATTAAATATAGTGGAGTTGTAAAGTTCTGGTTCCGGTCAAGTTGTACAGTTCCGGTGTGTACTTTTCAATGGGAGAGAAAAAACAACAACATGGAGATCGGCAATCGGCCTATGGGCTATTAATATATCATATGACCATGGTTATTATTATCGTGGGCCATCAAGGTGTCTGGCTTGGGGTCATCTATGAGAGGCAACATATCTTGGTTGTTATGTACTTCTGATATTATTCCATAATACATTAATTTGCTAATTTGGTAGGACAGTTGAGTTCAAGGTATCAAAGTTTACCAAAGGTCATGGTCACAGATACCTTATAACTGAAAAAAATATTGAAAAAAAACAAAGATTACAGATTCCAAAGGTGAAGCTACACGTGTAAACTTTTACATATTTGGAAACGTTTTAGGACAATGCTCTAAAAACGATTGATACAAATATTGATTATCCGGTCTAGTGGTATTCTATTGGACGCTATACTGGATAAGAGAACGATTGTTTTGTTATATCTTTGAGTAGTTAATTACTCCAAGGTTAAATGAAGCCAAACATATATGAAGCCTCTATATAACTGTATAGAAGATACATGTTAGGCCCTTGTGAACACTGATTACATGTGAAAGGACGGAATATGGGTACCACGTCTATAACATACTTGATTAGTTTTAGGTTTGGCTTTTCTATGGCAGACAGTTGCCAAAAAATAAATATAACAAGTGTTGGTGTCATAGTTTTAAAAGCAAAGATTTGGAAAAGAAATATAATACCTCAAACGTAAACATCAAAGGAGACTATGTATTCTGAATAGCTTCCATAAATATGACGGAACTACGTGAATATTACAGAATATCTAAGTGTAGAATTCTAGATTCAGTTCTCGTATCTTGATGTATAACGTGGATACTAAATGTATAACGTGGATACTAAAGCATTAGATGTCATGAGTGTGTCACCAAGTATCACGGAAATAAGGAAGAGCCCATTGATTACTGGAATATATCATTTATCACGACATAGAAGCGTGCGTCAATGAACCGGGCGGGAGTGTCAATCAACTCCTTTGCTCCTGCTGGTTGTACTTCATTACTGGTATATGTACAACTATATGTAAAGTTCCTTTGACATCAAAAGAGTGCCATTAAAAACCGGGAAATTATATATCTGGACAAGAGGTGTGCCCTCAATGACTTGGAAATATGTAATTAATGCATAACCTTGTCTTGTGACATGGGAGAATCGTCTTTTTTCATAAAGGAATCACATTGACATAATCGATGATATTTATGTTTTCTTTAGAGAGGCCTTCGGTCAGAGAATGACACATTACTCCTACTCATATGAATCAAACATGGCAGACAAACACAGTTTCATTGTCGTTTCTTCTTTGAGGATAATTTGGTGCATGACCTCCCCAGTGCCAGCAAACCCCATACCTGCACTATTTGGTACGCTATTCGTAATTATATCTTGTTCCTGATTGAAGAAGACAGGGATTGTTTTAGTGAGTGACATTTTCAGGGGGACGCTAGCCTCGTCCCGTCAGGGAAACGCTGATTGGACCACTGCATGGCACACGTGATCTGGTCACGTGATGGGCAAACGACTTGAGAGATTGAGAACAATGACTTGGAAAAGATTTATTTGATGTTTCATCCTATTTCATATTACGTAACAGTACAACAATGTTTCAAATTATTGAAATTCTATATGGATTTCAGGGCCTTTTTACTGTATTAATACACCTGCAACAGGTATTAATTGTGAAAAAGAAGATGAAATTATTAATTCAGATCAAAGTTATCAGAAGATTTTGTCTGCCGGCTGCAATCATTTCATAAGATATTAAATATATTAGGCATGTACTTCAAGAAAATAGATTATTTTGCGATATTACATTAACTAAGCAGCTACCTAAGATATTGATGCCCTACTTGAGTAGCGTTATACTATTAGTTCCACTCTGCCTAAATCTCACATCCATGACATCACATCCTGCTTATCTCATGTGCTTTGTGGTTATCGTAAAGGTAAATAATCATAAATCAGGATATCTTCTTTTTTTTGAGAAATTAATTAAGTAGTGGTGGGAGGTAAGGCATTCATATTGCTGCCACTGGCCTCAGCGTATCACTAAGACAATATTCTCTCGCTGCTTTATCTTTGATGGATCTGTTTCCGTATCATCCTTCCTTATAGAGCTCATGCCTTTGTCATTTAAATCCTATACTAAGCTGTAACTGATGCCCACGTATTTACAGACCCAAATGTTGATGTTCGCCCAAATGGACTTTCTGAATTTGTGAAAAAAATGTGGAAAATTTGTGGAAAATGAACCATGAAGGAGATGTGAATCAAGAAGTTGAGACTAAACTATATCATATTATGGGCCGCGATCAGGTGGAAATCATGGACAAGTACAATATAAAACTCGCCCAATTCAAAATATCAGAGTTATCCTAATTCAAGAACATGATACAGCCGCTTCAGAAGACATTGGTATAAGTTAAGAACATAAATTGAATTTGTATCTATCACGATTGTTTAAACGTGTAGCATTACAAAGGATCAGATCAGTTCTATAATTCATCATCTTTATGGTTTTCTTCCCAGATGTTATTTGAGATGTAAGTTATTTTCTTACAGACGGCTCTCATTTCTTTGGGGAAGGTGGGAGTTCAGACTTTTAAAGAAACAATAGAACTATTAAAGAGAATCAATCATTCCTTGAATTTAGATATGTCATGAAGAAAATCATTTTACTTGATTTACATGATAAAAGTTAAAATGGTAGTTTTAAGAAATACCACAAAACTATATCTGCAATATTCAAAATCTTAAACTCGGAAATAAGCAGACAATTGGCATCTCGAAGTGAACATTTATAGAATCTTGAAAACTTTTGATATGACAAGGGAACTGCCTCTAAAATAGAGTGATTGAAATGACTCCCGTCCTGCCATTGTGTTTGGAAATAGATGTATAAATCACGTTTAGATGTATAGATCACGTTTCAATGTATAAAGCACATTTAGATGTATAAAGCACATTTAGATATATAAAGCATGTTTAGATATATAAAGCACATTTAGATGTATAAAACACGTTGAGATGTATAAAGCACGTTTAGATGTATAAAACACGTTGAGATGTATAAAGCATGTTTAGATGTATAAAACACTTTGAGATGGATAAAGCACGTTTAGATGTATAAAACACGTTGAGATGTATAAAGCACGTTTAGATGTATAAAACACGTTTAGATGTATAAAACACGTTGAGATGTATAAAGCATGTTTAGATGTATAAAACACGTTGAGATGTATAAAGCACGTTTAGATGTATAAAACACGTTGAGATGTATAAAGCAGGTTTAGATGTATAAAACACGTTGAGATGTATAAAGCACGTTTAGATGTATAAAACACGTTGAGATGTATAAAGCACGTTTAGATGTATAAAACACGTTGAGATGTATAAAGCACGTTTAGATGTATAAAACACGTTGAGATGTATAAAGCACGTTTAGATGTATAAAACACGTTGAGATGTATAAAACACCTTTAGATGTATAAAACACGTTTATGGAATTCATTTTCACCTGGTTTAATACAGAAATGCAATATTGCGTACCAACATTTCAAGCTTGAGGAATAAAACACTGAATGAGTTGATTTAAATTATTTTTTGAGTAAAAAGTTGGCATTGTTTATTTAATCATTACAAAATAATGATATTCTTATCATGATATTTCTTATTTCATGTCTATGGCTTATATATATATATATGTATATAAATGTTTGACCAGACTCCTGAGCGGTTGGACATTTACATGGCCTGTTTGATGTTACCTGAGCAGAGAGTGGGCGGACTCCTCAGACTCTCCCGCCTTCACTAATAGTCTCCAGGGTCACCCACCTGGCCAGAGGTCTTGTCAAGTCTTATCAGTGAGACACGAGACAGAAAGTAGACAACCAAATGCCCAAAACTCAAACTCCAATTACCAATTAATATTGAATATGTTTGACATTTTCTAAAAATCCGTGCTTATATGTTTATGACATGCTGAACAATGAAAATAAATTTTAGTAAGATAATTTAAACTTAATTCATGTAAATATTATCAAAGGTGTGTTTACCGAGTAACAATTAACTGAAATTTATTGGATTATTTATACAAGTTAGATTATTCCCTCATTTCCGAGTAATACATTTCATCTTACCTTTAAATCTATGATAGTAAACAGTACTTGTAAGAAATGGGTTTAAAGGAGACTTCTGTTATCCTACCCTCTTGTCCTACGGTGTACGAGTTCTTTATCAATAAAAAATAAGCCTCTTATTTGTCAATTCTACAATAAATTGTGAGGTTATTACGGCTATACTCTTGTTATAATGTGGCCAGATTAACTATGAAGATTACCACTCGTCTCCTTTGAAGTGACCAGTCATGCCCCTACCCGGGAAACACCTGCTTTGCAGTTCAGGAGAACAGGATATATCAGCTTTCTCATATTAATTCCTCGTCTTTCCCATTCAGTAAAAGCATCCTCCGGTCTTATCTAAAGCGTAAATCAATTCTTCACAATGACACACATTGTTTTTTGACACTAAATTCTAAGGAGCTTTTTGTCTGAAGAGACAACTAATGGAAAGGTTTATGAAAGAAAGTATTCAGATTTGTTAGTTTTATTTATTTATTTTTTTCATTTTCGAATAACATGTAGAAGCATGTTGCCATATGAGAAACAAAAACATATTCAAATAGAATGACAGAGAAACATATCGGTCTCTGCATTTGACTGTGTGAGTGAGTTCCGTATTCCGTCTGCCATACTCATTACGTGTTTTTCCCTTAAGCCAACATACCTGACAAAAAGAGGAAAGTCTCAGGGTAAGGGTACCAGCGGTAGAGATTAAAAATATGAGCTGGCGTCCTGCTGGGAACACTTGCTTGCTGAGATTTGTACTCAGATTAGTGGGGTGTGTGGTCACTTTCACATGTCAAAAATAGTGGGCAAATCACTGAACACATATCTGAGCATTATTACTACACATGTTTCTTTAATCAAATTGTGGTTTTATTTGACAATTAAAATAATGATTGAAATATTTGAACTTATTTCAAATAAGCATTGACACCATTTCCAAGAGGTGATCTTTGCACATATGAGTACATGCATTGTTGGCTGATCTCACTGGAAAACAGAGAAATCCACATACAGGTGACATGTGATGTTGATTTCCACCCTGTCAGTGACTGAAATGGTCAAATATTGACCACTCCACATTTTGAAGAATATTGAATATTGTTTTGGAATATAAAATATACCAATCTGATTGAATGTATTTAAGAATGAGCATTGTTTGCAGGTATGTTTAAAGGGTTGATGAATTTTAACAACACCTTGGATAGGTACAGTCCATGTTTATTTTTAAATGTGGATCCAGGCTAAATGTTGAGTGAGCAATTTCGCCATGAATCAAGGTCAAAGCATATCATCAGACCTGTAAGACACATGACAGTGCTGAAACACTTGGAACTATTGCATTGCACTGGATATATTCATAGATGCTCAAGGTTGGCCTCATGGTCAACTTACTCAAAGTTTAAAGTCTATGATAAAATCTTGAAATTGGATCCATGTTATAACTCTTGTTTTGTCTGAACTAAAATAAAATTGGAATGTGAAGATTTCATATTTGTTTTCTGCATAAAGTTACTATTTATTATATTTCTATGTTGGGAAAAACATATTCAATTCCATATGTTCTGACATGCATATTGCTCAAATATTACCCCAGATTTTATTTTTGTTTACTATATGAAGTCAGTATTATTCACATTGTCAATGTTTGCAAAATAATATAATAAAAATTATATTCTCCTGATATGCAAATTACTCAATAAAAACTCCAATACAAACATTTAATTTTTTTTTTTTGGGGGGGGGGGTATAAGGTAATTTTTATTATTTAGTATTCTTCTGCATTTGCAATAGACAAATCAATTTATGTTTTCAGAAGTACATATCACTCAAACAGGACCCCAATATTAAGATTTCACCTTCAGCATGAAAATAATACTTTTCCCAACCAGGATTCGAACCCTGGACCTTTAGCATAGAAGACAGACATCTTAACCACTGAGCCATGTATCACCCTGTTTCAGTACTGTAGAAAACTTGAGTCATATAGCATTGTATGAAAAACAATTTATAATTTCTATCAAAACATTTTTTTTTTCAATTATATATGTTCTGATGTACATGTTGCGAAAATAAAACTTCAAAATGAAGATTTCAGTTTCAGCATGAATAAAAAAACATACTTGTTCCTGGCAGGATTCGATCCCCAGACCTTTAGCATGGGAGACAGATGTCTTACCACTGAGCCACGTGGAAGAGTATGTTTTGATTTTCTCACTGATACATCACACAAATAGTCAACATCTTTATCACTTTGTCAAGTTATTTTATAAAGGGATATTCAGTTATTTTGCACAATAGCCAAAGTAAAATTTTTAGAGTAAAATTTTACAAAAATATGTTTGTCTAAGATGATATCAATAGTAATGCAAATAGATCAAGAGAAACTGATATCTATAACTCATCTCTCATTTAAATCTAACCATTTTCTAGTTGATTCTCTGTAGGTCGGTATATAAGGTTAGCATGTAGTTATTTATATTGAATATGAAATGTGTCATATAATGTCCATACACATTTTATATATTTAACTTGAACTCATAAAACAGAGATTTGTCATAAGCCAAAGAAAATCAGTTATTGGAATGGTGCACATTTTTCTGGAGAAGTCAAATGGAAAGTAGTCTGGTAGAATGTTAGTTTCATAGGGAGTTAATGTGTTGATATGTACTCAATGAGTTCACTCATAACAGAAATCAAGATGGCCGAATGTTGGTTGGGAAAGTGCTTGAAATCTCTTAAGGGGAGTACACGTCATGTGCATTCGCGACGACAAATAGAAACCATCAAATCATGGCATGATATCGATACAAGCAAACACTTTCAATAAGAATGAATTTTTATATGACCAATTGATTTTTAGTTTGGGATTCTATTTTCTGGAATGTTGTATATTTTCTGGTATATTGTCTGGAATGCAGTAATTCATATTCTCTGGTTTGTAATAGTATTCATTCACCTTCTATTATTTCAGAGGTTCCCAGGTCTTGTAGTCGCTGATTTTATTACACCTTAACGACTTAAAAGCTCAATATTTCTGTGGTAAAGATTCACACAACCATATTGAACATTACATGACATGACATAAAACAAATCTTGAATCCAATATTTGTCAAATTATCTGAGAGTAATATCTTCGCATTGTCTTTACATGATACAAGTTTCAGAAAATCATCTATGATACAGGAAGATATATTGTGATCAGGAGAGAAAAATACGATCAAAGGTTTTGCAACCATAACATTTGACTAAAAATACTATCAAATGGCCAAATAGTGAAGCAGAAGAAGTGCTTAAAATTATAAATGTTCTGCTGATGGGGTTACCCGACCCATTCACTATAATTATAACAACATTATCATCTTGATTTATGCAGATAGAATATGCTCATGTGTGCAAAATATTGAAGTAATTACAAAATATACCACAGGCCGTTACTTGTGGTTTCTTCTTTCAAATATTTGGAATTTTAATTTCACATGCACTTTATAAATTTCAATCTTTGAGCACCGTGTGGAATGTTTTCACAATTTGCTTGGCCCTTTCTGTGGGATAACTATTGTGTGCGAAACTCGTGTCAAATTGAAATTCAGCCACGATCCAACTAATGACTTCTCAACACGCTCTTCGGGTCCTAAACTTGGGATTTTGATTTTATTATACCTGATCTTCACTGACCTTTATGATAGGACATATGACCAAGAACAGGTGAGCATTGGAGATACCTTTTTCAAGACATTCTACCTGGAACTAATATCTAAATATTAGCATTTCACGGAGAACTCATTACATACAAAACATATTTTAAAATGTTGATTAGAATATCTTATGTAACCACGAATGCAGGTTATAATTTAGATACTGTTTTTGTAATTGTCGTGACCACGACCCCACATACTTTAACAGATGAAGCAGTGAAGCCACTTCGGAGAATATAACGGCTTTTCTTGTACTCTCTTCTTTATTTTCATTTTTTTATTTTTTTGGCAATGTCATTCAAAAGTAATGATATTGTAAACCACGTTCTGTAAGCAAGTTTCTTCAGATAGGAGATTGAAATCTTTGACAGTTGACAAGCCCTCCTGTCCATTCTCACGGATGTCAGTGGCCCAATCGATGTTTTCTTCCACCTCTGTGTCTTCTATGGCGCGTGTGTTTGAGTATATGCCAGGTTTGGAAAATCAGGAGCGATGTCCTTTTGTTGTCTCCTCTTTGTTACAAAGTGTATCCTTTGTTAAGTATGAATCTAATACAATAACATATCTCCTTTGCTACCCAGTGTGCTGTCTCCTTATTCCGGGGGAGGGCGGGGGCTGACTGGATCGGTCACTGTGTACATCTAAGCAAGCGATTATATCGGAACCAATACCTAAATAGTGCAAACGTTAATAATGAAGAATAAGGAGCCAACATAACCTTACTTCACCTCTGTACATGGAGAACAAGATGTTCAATATAGGTCAACTTTGGCAAACGTCTTGATTTATGTTGTTGTCCATGGAAAGCATCCTATTTACTTAGATACGTTCACATATCTTGCAAGCATTGCCTTGACCAACATGTGCCTGGATTTCATGCGACATTTTATTGACCTAATTTCATATTTATATTCTCATCTGTTAACATATAGATCTGCATATAGATCACATACATGTACATTTGCAGAGCATCATCTGGTTCTTAGATTGCTCAGCTCTACCATCATTTTCCACAATAAGGTTTTTATATGATAGTTTTCACTTTAGTATAATTTCATATTCTGATAAGTTATTTTTCAAAACATATTTGGTTGTCTAAATATAGGTCTCGGCTAAAAGAAGGATCAATTTAACAAAACACTGGTAGAATCGTTGTGTAGTGCAAACAGCACCTTCTCTTTCAAATGAAATTCAGTTTCAGTAATAATCTTCAACCAATATAGGAGATGGGTCATACATGTCTAGTGTCAGGGCTAAATAAAAACAAGTGTTGAATGGCGTCTTCAAAAAATGGTATAAAGTTCACCCTGTGGTGATGGCTTAATAGTTGATGGCTCAATAGTGACATAATGTGCAGGATGGGAAGACGGGAGGACGGGATGTGGTGGGTTCGACTCCCACTGCCGGCAGCGTCACCTTCACACTGGTTAAATGCTCGAAGGTCGACCTGATATGGCCATTGTTGCTGAAAGGGTCATAAAAACACCTTTTTCACAATTTTATCTGTCTGTCTGTCTGTCTGTCTGTCTGTCTGTCTGTCTGTCTGTCTGTCTGTCTGTCTGTCTGTCTGTCTGTCTATATATATATATATATATATATATATATATATATATATATATATATATATATATATATATATATATATATATATATATATATATATATATATATATATATATATATGGGTTACTAGTCAAAATAGTCAAGAAGTATATTACTCGCAGTAGTTAAGCTGAAAACTGGGAGTGTTTTTAATTTTTATGTCATGAATGTAAATTCATTTCACCTAAATAATATGAACAATAAATCCACAATGGTCGTTGTTTTCTAATTATGTATGTTGCTACGGATATGGATTGTTTTTAGTTGTCAAAAATTTGTTCATAACTAATTAATGGTCATTTTAAATCAAATCAATCAGTAAGTAGTGACCATGCCCAAATAAAATCTAAGGTGAAACACATTGAGATAACTCAGTGATATTATGCAATGTATTAGAATAGCTATGATTGTAACCAATAACATTGCAATAGCCCATAAAAGTAAAGCATGTTAATCTGAATAAATAGCAAGTTACATATAGAAAAATGAAATGAAGGGATTCCTGATGGCACTCTGTCACGTGAGGTCATTTCGTGTCATTGTGAAATGTAATAAATAGCATTGTAAATACGGTAAATGATACATTAAAACATACAACATTAGGGCAGAGAAAAACACTATGGCTCTGATCAAAAGGCCCTAAATGACCTTTGATGTCCATAGTAGTATAATAGTATTCCAAGTATAAACATTTTCTAGCCATATTCTAAGAATGTTGGTAAAGATGGAACCTTCATTTCTTAGTGTTCCAACATCTTACAGGGTACAGGAAGCTGTTCTGTAGTTTGCTGCAGTTAGTGGCACAGCTTTTATCTCCTTTTTTAAAACTGCAACTATGTTTGCTGGTTTAAGAGTATTTTTTTTCACAGCAACTGTGATGATAATTCACATTGACGAGACAGACCTTCAGGCTTACCTCTACTATATTTCACTTCAGTACCATTTTCTCTTGATTTTATTTACACCAACTGTATCTGTTCATCTTAATCTAATGTAGTTCCAGAGCCTTTTTCCCATCAATGGTCTGCTGATTTCAATGTCGGGTAGATCAGGTAATCGACGAACATATTCATCACAGGTTTCTCTCAACTTATGTGTTTTCTTAGGTTTCTGAATTTTCTGTGGACAGAATTCTTAATATTTTGTTTTTTTCTTCAGATTTATTTTTATAGTCTGTGTTTTCTTCTTATCCGTCTCGTGATTTCCATTGTCATCTGTGAAACACCCCATCTTCCAGATATTTTTTTGTAGGATATATTTTTTATTGATTGACTTCATAAGCTTTGCTGTAAACTTCTTGTTCAGTTTAAACCGGGAAAACATTATCTTTAAATTCACCCTCATATAAGGCATGCATATCTTGTTTAATTACATCACTATCTCATTGATTGTTAGGGTATTACATTTCTTGGTTTTTTCCTTGGTTTTTACTATGTTAGGGTATGTTGTTCCGTCCAATTCTAAGCTTAGCTTAGTTGGGTGTGGATAACTAGTGTGAGTATTCATCAAATATATCAGTTATTGCTATAATAAGATACCATATATAGGGTTTAGCATATATGACATATGTGATATGTGATTGCAATGGTGTGGTCATTTATGCATGTAATGTCAGGGTAATTGGTCTCAGTCATTAGGGAGGGAACAACCATCTTCAAGGCGTATCAATGTTTTTAAAACATGCATATGAAAATGGCCCTGATTTGGACTGTCATAAGCTTCCATAAAGCCATCAAATAAGGTGGGTTTAATTACAGTTAACTCTACCACATAATGGACGATGAGAAAAACATTTCAGACCCGCAATATATGGTATTTATCATATTATGAATATGATGCTCATATTTATATTGTAAAATTGATTCCCATATAGATTCTATGAATGTGACATCATTGTCGTTACCTTAATCCAGTGGGTGGGGTGTAATGAAATTTTGTAACTGAATTTATTAGGATATGCTTAGAATATTAATTGCACTGAATATGAAGCATTGTTGTTATCCCAAAATTAAACATGACATAATTTGATTACGCGTTTGAATTGTTAAGAAATATTAAAATCAGATGTTTAGAAATCGTAGAAATGGCACTGATGAAAAGAGTTATATTACATAATATCATTTGATAAGAATTACCATCAAAAGACAAATATGACACAACTTATTGATGAGAAATGAAATGGTGGTGTTATATACGTTTTATGGTGAAACACCAGACTAAGGGACAGTCCTGGGGATTAAAATGTTGAATAGGGCATGGCGGCGAAAATATTCGAACCTAATGTAAACAATTCTAATGACTCAAACCAAAACAATTAGTATGCATTAATGTAGATATGTGATGATATATATTATCACAAATAACTGCCGACTCCGAAATCCATCGGATCAGTGAACTTGAAAATCGGAATTCCTTCACTGTATTCAGTTCCATGGATGACAGAACGATGTAAAACTGACTAAACTCAACCTCCGGTTGCAGTGATTAACTGTGTAACCATTTAACAAAGCCAAAATGTGTCCAAATTCTGATTTGATTTGATTTGTGATGTTGTCTGAGCCACTTATGTCTGTTGTGCACTCAGAGCCTTATTATCTATCTCTGACCTACACAACTCTGAAATCCCATAACAAAAACATTGTTGTCTGCCAAAACCATCTCTTACTGACACAAATCCATGTAATATGTTTTATCCAGCCAATAAGCAATGCCAAATTAAGCACTCGGCTGTACACTTCAACCATGACAAGAACCTGGGGGATTAAAAACAACTGAAAAAACAATTGGAACAAAACATTAATAATTCCATTTCTTAAAAAAACAAACTCAAGATTTTAGCACATCACTCTGCGTGAAGTCCTTCCTCTAGACCTAAGACTAAGGACAATACAGTACTACCTTATTCTCGATAAATCAAATACCAGTCGATCCAGATATGTTCAGATATCGTCTATTTCCTACACTATTATCTCCTTGCCTCAGGCTCATCTATTTCTTCCTAAAAGCCTATCTTTATGCTCACATAACACACATCAGTTTTGCCCATGTATCTACACCAAACCATTGATGCAAAAATACTCATTCCAAAATGTGTTTTCATCACAACAAAAGAATTCAAAATCTCAAATTCTCCTCTACTTTCTCGCATTCCCTCGGCCATTAGGCATTCCAAATATATCCTGTGTTTTCCGCCTTGCATATTTTTCAGTTTTTTACCTTACATGAGTCATCAATGATATAATCTGGCCGAGAACTGACAGAACACACTCAATTTATGTTTCGTAGCAAGCTGGTACTTGCGCATGTGCACATTATGTCCGTAGGACAGTACTGGGTGTGATTTTCACAACGATTCATATATAATATTCATATCATTTTTTTCTAAGCAAAAAATTCTTGTATTCTATATGTGATATGTGTATAAGCCAATTTCCTAATTATCAGCCAAAGCTATGAATGTCAGCTCAAGTCCTGAAAATAATTGCTGTCCCGATATTGGCCCATTTAGTCTCATTTGAAAGCTGCAGTGATAACAGTAGTTGTTATTAGTTGTTATCTCACGGGGTGTGTGCCTTTATTTTGATATTGTGTAACATGATAATTTGGGCCCGCTTTTTTAAACAATCCCAAGCAAGAAAACGTCAGCAAGAACTTGAAATCTGATATTTGCTTATGCTCATCAAGTCATACATTGCCTTGAACAGTTTTGTGACTGATCTCACATAAACACAATATGACACTTCTCATGGTCAATCGCATCAGCTTTATTTTGCATATTTATATCATCTGCAGGCATTTTCCATCATTTTTGTTTCAATGCTATCGATTTAACGAAAAATACACGTGTAACCTTTTTACCGTGCTTTGGGCACGTCTGTCATGTCGAGGTACAATATCCTTGCATTGTAATGTATATGAAAGGCTAGGAAGCATTTTTTGTAAAACATTTGCAGATGTATTCGGCTATTTATTCTTCGATTTAAACTGTAAGCAAGACATTGCTTGAGATATAAGCACAGACTGGTGATGTACATTTTTGCCTGAAAATATTCCAAAAATCAAATTTGGGCATTACTGGAGATGTAAGCAAAGACATCTAGCTTGAGTTTGTTTCAAAATACGGGTCCGGGCGCTCCACAGAGTTGTATTTTGTTGTTGACATTTTGTCTTTATAACCATTTATGACATATCTGATGGCGGCTCAAAACTACAAATAATATGCAATAAACATCTCACAGTTACCCTCCACAGCAGGACTTCTCTCTCATATCAGTCCCTGCCACCAAAGGTATAAAAGAGCGCACAGAATCGACCGCAAGTCATCAATATTCATAAAAATCTGGCTGTCAACTCATTGGAGCAAGAATACAAATAAAGTTGTTTTGTACTGGCAGTTATGCTGATTGATCAGTTTATGTGCACAGTACTCACAGTTACCGACGAGCGCATGAAACCTGCATTTGAAAGTCGGACATGTGGTGTTTAACATCACATCTTATATTCCAATTCTTATATCTACTTCCGTGTGTTAATCTGTTATATCAATGTGTTAATCTATTTTCAAACGTCATCGTATGAGTTAACAAAAAACTTGGACAGACTGTCGGGAGGCTGAATGTGTGGCCTATGTCAATTTCATCACAAAAATACTGTTAATGTCAGCAAATTGTAGTTTTGATATATCTAGATGAAAAATGATCTAGTGTCTGGATTTGACTGTCACACACTTGAGAACAGATAAGTTTTCAAAAAGCCATGAACTTTAATTTTCAACATCGAATGTCATTTTTTTTATCTTTGACATGACGTGTTTTTAATGCATTAAAATCATCAAATATTTCATCAAATTTAAAATAATTGAATATGTGTCAGTATTTGGATTTTGATGGGATAAATTCTTCTATAAATCTTAATCGTTTTTGGGGTAATATTTTTGCCCCCAAGTCTGGGGTACTTATTTTGATGCAAACTGTTCCTTTCTTTGTTAAAATTGGGCAAACATCTCCTTAAAACCAGTCTAGCATTTTTTTTTTACCACGTGCTCAGATTTCTCTGGGATTGTCCAGCGGAATTGCGAGCGTCCTTGAGTCCCGGCTATGCTTTCAGTATCTGTAATAGGATACATATTAGTATATATTAGTTAAGATTTTTAGTCCGACACCGTTCAAAGTTCTCCCATGCCTGTATTGGACTCTTTTAAATGCAATCTCGAGTCGTCAAGGCTAAAGTCGACAGAATAAACAGGGGTTTTATTTGCAGACTTGATGAATGAAAATGGTTGACTCCCATAATTGCTGCAATAGTTAGTCTCAGGATCATAACCAGGAGAAAACTTAATTGGGACACACAGATCTGTACACATTGAAAAAATACGGTCTACGTGTATTTATCCATTTGTACGATGGATTTAGGTGAAAGTGTCCGCAATCAGTTTTAACTGCAGATGTACAGTTCAAGTTTGATATCAGCTCCGAAAGTCACATTTGTGGGTCTCTTGGTAGTATGAGCATTCAACACAAGAACCCTTCATGTTGCTTTGATTAATACCTGAATTTACATTTATAGATTGACAAAGATGGCATAACTGCCGTTAATACTGGATGTTCACGTTAACATCATAATATCATTACGTTTTAATATTATTGTAGCACTGCATGATAATTGAAGTCACAAAGGAGCACACAATGACAAAATCAAACGGCCACCAGAGGGCTCTCAAATAATGCATTCACTGGATTATTCCAGGCAATAACTTAGCTGAGAGAATTTATATAAACGAGCACATTTGTTCAGTCAAAACAGCCAACCTTCTATGAAACACTTGAAGCCATTGTTACCTATCACCAATATATATTAGGCTTTCAAACCTTTTTTTAAGGTGGGTAGGAAGGTAGTCATTACTTTAAAGTCCATATCATACAGATATATTTTATGTTGTTGTTTGAGGTACTTTGGACATTTTAAATCATTCCAACAGAAGAGAGTGCCCATGAGAAACAAAATATTTTTGACCCTCTGATATGGAATCACCATGGGAGATTTAAAATGTTGAACGGGACATGGTCGGGAGAGAATTCGCATTTATTGTGTTAAGATGCAATACTGACAGTCAAGTTGTGAAAGCACCAGAAACGTGGTGGTCGTAAGTTGCGTCAAAATATCTTTCAGGCATTCAAATCGTATCGCTTGTGAATACATTTGTAATAGACAATCTTTTATTGAAAAAGCCTTGAAAACATCACGATCTGGATCTACATCTCACTTCCTGTCATATAATAAAATGGATGAATGGTAACCAAATTTTGATAGAATTACTTATCTTATTGAATGGCTCTATTTACTAATATAAGGTTATAATGACTAAACTGACTATTTTTTACTTTAGTAATGAATTTGGCAATGAGATGACTCATTATAAATTAAAATCATTTGAAGCTTTCATAAAATCAGATTTTAGGCAGTTCTTCCTTACATAATTTAAATGTTTATACTTTACACTTCGTGATCAAATGTTATTGTCCATCATATTGCCCAAGCGCTAACGTCTGTGCCATTTTAAAGTAGATGAGTTTTCTCCTGTCATTCAAATCAACCACTGAGCACTTCGTCACCGAACTTTGCTAGGCTGACCAGTAATCTAGTGCAAACCATATGGAATCTGAAGCTAAGATAGTGTCGAAATTGTGTGATCATTACAATGCCAATTCTCCTTTCACTCATATAATCATATAGGGATGAAAGCTTAAATCAAAACCTTGGATGAGATCATTTTGTTTCATGTATAAAGTTATTAATTTTACGTTTATGACCTTGAAGTGTGGATATTTCTGTGTCATCCAATCCTGTAGTTCTTTTCAAATATTATGAGGAATTGAATAACAGGGAGTGCAAATTTGTAACTTTCCTAGGGAATAATATTATCTACAGGGTATTCCACAACCCAATCACCGTTTCTTTTTATTTCTATTGGAACACAATATTTTGCTAACAATGGGGCACCTTTAGACTTAGTCATATTTGCACTGGGCACCGGGTGGAGAGCAATAATCTGCAGGTTTCACAGGGTCCTGGGTGGAGAGCAAGAATCTGCAGGCTTCACAGGGTCCTGGGTGCCATAGAGTTTATAGTTGATAATCAGATATATGCCATAGCTGTGGTCACATTATACACGGGCATCGCATGGCACGTGCAAGATGACACGACACAGACGTCTGCAGGATATCCTGAACACGTCTGTAAAATGAAATAAATGTCTGCAGGATATCCTATTTTCACCGTATGATGACACTGGCAGCCCAAAGATAATACTGCGAGACACTGACAGAGCCCACCGTGTACTTTGAGATGATGTTTGAGGATATTTGGTCAGAGAACATCGTGGAAATGCTGGTAACTTTTATGTTGCGGCTAAAAGTTCCCGATGACCCGTACACTGCCTTAAAAATAGGCTGATTGTGGTTGATAATCGCCTGATGTCCTGCCGGCTTCCTGGCCTGGGCGGCCGATGGGCTATTCAGACACCTTTACTGAAATCGGTGCAAATTTGACTGGGGTGTAACAGAGGCGTGTTTTTCCATGCCAAACACCGTAACAGACCACAACAGTGAACACTTGCACATGCTTGTACTCATGTGACAAGTACTGACAAATACAGTACTATGCGTTTTCAGCACAACAAAATAAATAATCTTGGCAGGTGTATTTTGGTCCATTCCAGGTTCATTCCGTTGTTTCACAGGTTCATATGCCACATGTCATTTAAACGCACCGCAAAACTCTGTAATGTTGCATGTGACTTCCGTGGAATCATGAAAGTTTTAATCTCTCCTTGAAGGATATATTTTATTATTCTATGTTTATCTTTCTTCACACGAATAAACGTTACAATAAAGAGATCAAATCAAAATCATCTAATACGATATTGATCATGGAAACAGTACTTCACTTTGTTGTTTGCTCCTTCACTAGATTAATCGAATAAATATCAGATTCCATTAAAGTATTTTTTTGTTTCAGAAGATGAGAATTTAGTTGTCTGTGATGTTGCTTATATCCATGTACGTGTGATTAGCCGGGCGCCATCAAGTGCTTTGGGCGGACACCATTGGAGTGGCTTAAGCCGTGCGGTCATAGGATTGCCATGTTACGAATGTTGGAGGGGGGATGGGGAGTTATAACATGGCTTAACCTTGTAAAATAAATCATGATTTTTTAAAAATTTTAATGACAATTTACGATTAAAACATAATCTAGAACAAACAGCATGTATAAGGACAAATCTTGCTAATGACATGAATGGTTGAACTTGGAATGGTCTGGTCATCGGAAGGGCAACGGTAATTAACCTGAGACGTTATGAAGTACGCGCCTATGAAACAAAGAATGTAAGACAACTATGGGAAACCTGGGGTCACAGGCCTGTAACGTCCATTCCTGCCAGCATTGTTTAAAACATTATGAGAGGACACTTTGGCATAAGGAATATAAAGTAGACCGTGTTCCTGTAATGTTGGTCTCCTTTGGTTAGGTCACGTGGATGAGTTTTGAGATAGACAGCAGTATCTAATTTAGTTTGCCAATTCAAGAGAGAGTTCAAGATATTAGAGTATAGAATAGCAAACAAAAAGTAGAAAATACTTCATTTGGGGAACTAAGATGGATCTGAATTGAGAAAACATAATAGCATCAAGTCATACAGGTATAAATAATGTGCCTTGAAATTTTGAAATTAGATTCACGTACCCGCTTTTGTCATTAACTTGCAATTAACACCATGCACAAGTGACCAATTAGAAATATGATATATGTCGAAGAAGCAGGAAAAACCTTAAGATAATGTGTACCTTATAATTAAAATATTATATAAGGGACCACTTTTATATCATCAACAGAGAATATCTATATTTTAGACAATATATTAAATGTTATTATGGTATTTAGATTGATAATAAATGAGGCAGTTAATATGTAGGTATTGAATTTTAAACGCAAAGCATTGTTTTTTCATGTTATGGGAAATTAACCATTTTCTTATATTTAATTTACATTTTTACAGCATCACTATAGCCAGGCATGGATTATTGGGAGACGGCAAATTATAAATCATTAGTTATAAAACTCATTTATTAATAAGAAGCGTAATATAACTAGAAAAAAATATTTTTCAATGATGAAATGTAAGTCATGTTCTATTTTCCTAGTTAGAGCAGAACAATAAAAAACAATTAAAGATTTGTCACAAATAAAAAAACTTATAGATTTGATTACGCCAAAACAATATTCTCTCAAATGATTCATTTTCCTTTTTAAATTGTTTTCAATCATTTCCTTTTAAGAGGAACGCTTTTCATAGGTCATAAAACACGAGAGAACACAGAAGAGAAATTAGCCGCCGTCGAAGGCTCTTAAGATATTGGCGATAAGTGGTGGGATAGGGTGAATTATGGCGTTGTGGTTTTATCATGCCGCGGATTGTTCCATGTGGATTGGGACTGTCATTTCACTGAGGACGCTATTTGTCACAATGATAATTGTTAATTTGTTAGCGTGTGAAGTACCCTCTAATGTGTCTCTTCTCTGAAATCAAAATATTTTATTTGTAAAAATAAATGTAATTGTTCTCACGCCGGATTTGTCTGGTTGAAGTGTACGAAAAAAGAAATAAGTGTTGATTTTAAAAAAAGAACCAAGTTCGCGCAGGATTTGCAAGATAAGGGAATCGTCATACTCTACCATGCACAAATCACTTTACACTCATGCAAAAGCGCCGTCTGATGGTGTAACTGAAACGGTAACGGTAAAAAACGTGCTCGACATGGGGCGATAATACATGCATGCTGAATAAACTTACAGCTTAATCAGCTGAAACTTTGAACATCTAGCCCAGAAGGCAAAACAGACGATGAATCCAAATAAAGGATGATGCAATATCGACACTGTAAATGGTTGTTAAAGTGAACTTTCTGTTGATTTGCAGCAGCAGTTGCTGGTAGCACAGTTACCAGATCCTTTGCTGAAGATTAACGCCAGCTACTCTTTTTTCTTATATTGTTAAAGAAATGTTTGCATCTGCAGTAACTTGTAGGATATGCTCAAAATATTGATATATGATGTGACTGGTGCCAGATCTATTTAAAGACCCTTGTAAAAGGTTGAAGTACCGTGACTGGCAGCAACTATTGTTGTAGATTTTACAGTATTGGAATGTTATCATCATTTACAATACACATATCTGTTACAATACAGCATTTATGCATATTCTTATTTTGGACACAGTAGAAATTGCTGTAAAAATACAGAAAAAAAGTTGCTGATATTCTTAAGTTACTTCTTAGAGTGTAGGATATAAAAGTTGTTAATAAATTAATCATGAACAAGTAGCATTTGGGGATTAAAAGAGGATTTATGACTTGTTTTTCAGAGTGGAGTATTTGTCCAAACATGATATACTGATCGATCCTGGTATGATCGATGTATTGAACAATATACCAGTAAATGTAAAGCGGGCACATCATGTCTGAGTTATGACCCGAGTGTGAGATGGTAAGGTAACTAATTGTGAGGCAATCAGTGTTATAGGCCTATCCCCTGAGCAGCCTGCCAATGTACGCATCCACGGTAATGGGCAACACTCCAACCAGTGCCTGCCACACGTGCCACATCGCACACTCCTATGCTGGCATTCACTCAGCCTGTAAATTGTGGATTAGCTGTGAGCATGCCGAGTTCTACATCCTGACCGGCAACTTGCTAAATGGCGGCCCCTCACAGGAGAGGGTAATACCCCTGAAGAAGCCAATTGGCTTCCATGATAGGACACTTAGAGGCATCACTGTAGGGTAGAGCCACTAAGAGGTTGGCCAGCCATCATGCTCTTACGCTGATCACCATGCATCATGCTTGACCCTGTCCATCCAGGCCTCTCAAACCATTTGGGAGTGGTCAAATGAAATCTACCATAATTATACTGGGTGCTGCCTGTTCACGCTAGATATTTCATTTTGTTTTTGTATATATAAATCTTGGCGTTATTTTATACCTCTTTGATAGTGTTCCTTATTGGTGTTCCTCCAAGGGTTATAACTGTTTTATGCTTCCTGGCGCAATGGCTTGCCAGATTATGGACCAGAATGAGACTGCTATTTAATATAATGCATTATACCGCGGACCATTGAGACTCAACCCGGGTCTCCGCATTGCCCTCCCCGACATTCTTGATGAGGAATATATCAAACTCCATACCCTGCCCCCTAAATCATACTTCTCTGAATGGAAATATCACTGCCACGATATTGGTGTATGGGACTTTGTGTGCTCCCAAAATCAAGCCATAGCGGGGTGAGGCAAGACTGCTATCTCATTCCAAAGGTGTCAAAACACAGGTCTTGTGATACAGATTGAATCCATGTTAGACAATCATAAATCGTGTGGTGTGATTGGTATTTATAAATCAAAACATCTTTAGGGTCACCCTTTATGAAGATGAAGGAAATGTGTTCCCATCTCCTATTATGTCCGCCATCTTAATTGAAAGCTAATGGAGTGATGCCATGCATGTGACTGTAGTAATAATTCCATGAATTCATCACTTCTCACAAATACAAAGTACATTATATACTTGGATATAGAATAACTAACCGATCCTAGAAGAATAGGGACAGAAGAGGAAATAGCAAAGTGATAGCACAGGGCATAAATCCGGAGACAAGGGATCTCCTGTGGCCATGGCAGTTGACCTTTGTAACATTGCAGGGGTTTATACCAAATGGGACCTTCTCCTCACCAGATGTCACTGTCGTCTACTGTCGTCCTCTGTCAAGCCATATCGCTCTAAGGGGGTTAAAATGGCAAATGCCTATGTGCATTGTTCTGAACTTAGAAGTGTAGGAGTCTGTATTAAAGTATAAAGGAATTAAATGAAATTACTAAATTGCAGAGTGCAGCTTGTAAGGTTTAGATATTTTCTAGATAAATCGATTTTAACAGAGTTGCTTTTCTTGGTCATGCAGTAAATGTTATTGTTTAGCAATAATTGTGAGTGTTTGACTATAAAATGACTAATGCTTTAAGGCTGTCGTCTCTGATATAACTTTTTGTAAAACTGGTTGCAGGTGGATACCGTCGCCATTGGTTCGTCTGTTAGAGATTTATTCCCAATTTATAAGGAATTCATGTTAAAACAATTCATAGAAATGGGAATCTCTGCTTTCTGTCATTAGTTACGGACTGTGTACCCGTCTATGACATGGGACTGGGTAGCCGTCATTGTGTTATGTTTGGCTTTTAGGACGGAAACTGTTTTCATACACCAGTTCTCATAACTCAATGGATTGTTGAGTTAGGAACTGAATGACTATTAATATATCTGATTTTAGTGCAGGACTATTTATCCGTTTCTGATATCTCTGAGATCGTCCATAATTGGATCAGGTTGTCTGTGTGAGCTCAGGAACGTACATTTGCATACTTATTTCAGACCTCTGTGTGATGTGTGAGATAAATAGAATGCCTTAAATCCCTGTGTATTACCTGTTATTGTTGATCCGCAGCAAGCGGTCCCCGGCTCTTACTGAAGACAATGATGAAGTTACAAGTCATCAATCTCTTGCCTCGGGGTAATATCCCTCATAATATCATATTCAATCAAATATCAAGACGGAATGTAACTGTCTTTTTCAAGTTCTCATGGGAAAAAGCTTCCCGGAAACCGACTCAATTGATGCGAGGCACTGTTTTCAGAACATACATATCAATAACTGCATATTTGTGAGATGTATTTCAATCTGTGTCTCTAAATTATTGATAACGTCTCTTTATCTTTAAGGATAATTTCCTGACATACCCATAATATGGGAACAAATTAAGTGAACAGATTTGATCTAAGCTTGACCATGAATTGCCCTTCTAAAGGTCACCATAATCAAGGTCATGAAAGTTGAGGCCATTCTCCGTCGGGAAAAGGGCATGGTCCATAGGGCCACATCATTGCCAGATTGAGTTAATGCATGCTCCCATAGGCGACCCAAGTTTATCAAGACAGGGCTCCGTCCCAATCCTCCAAGTAGGAATAGAGCTCCGTACACTGCACACGGCCCTATTTTGCCTCCATCAAGACACATTGCTCTGATTGGTCACGCCTGTTCACACCTTTATGCCTCCGATTGATTGGCTCAATCATACACAGTCACATAATTCATCTCCGCACACAAGGAGAATGGTTGGTCAGAACTTAAACCAATGAGTAGACTAAACTTTACCGCAGAAATGTACATACAATACTCTCTCAATAACAGGGAAAACCAGATAAACAAAATACTTTTTGCAGATTAAATTCAACTAATTTTTGCAGGTTAAATTTAATTAATTAGTAATTATTAAGATCATACCAGATGTACAAACATTACATAACAGTGCATGAGACGTAAACGCATGCGCAAAATGTTCGATGGATAATACTGACACGTTCAATAATATCCTTCAATTTAAAAACTAATTGATAGACCAAGAATTTCAAATATAAAATGACAGGATAATTTAAACCAGCAGATGACGGATTGGTTTTCGGTTTTACCCCTGAGATCTGAGGTCCTTCGCATCGTCAGTTAACATCGACATTCTATCAAACCTACATCTGTTTCATTTGACCTCTACACGTCTATTGGATGGCACGCGGCTTTGTCCCTTGTCAGGCTTAAACATTGATACCATATAGAGGGTGTATCCATGTTGACTAATTTTCTTAAAGCCAAAACATTGGAATACTAATTAAATATTTTTTTATTTCCCACTGAGAGCAATATTGCTCTCAGTATCCAAAGGCGACATACCATTTTTTTTATATTGATACGCTGTTTATACGTTGCATGGTCCTTGAACTTGTAGAAAAGGATTTTCAGCTCTTGAGTTTAATAAATCTGAGTTATTTCATTAAACTCAACTTTAAAACAGAACAATATGACTAGAATACAATTTTACCTCCAAACATCAGAGATATTGACCATAAATTTAGACTAAAATCAAACTGAAACCTCAATCTTTCTGCGTAAATTACAAAAATCACTGGAAGCAAAACACATAACATTTGTGTGTTCCTTCCTCTTACCGAGTGTCATGAACAATTTTGAATGACTTGATGTTTCCCTTATGATGCAGATTTTTCAGTAAAGTGTCCAATAGTGGCAAATACGCTTGGTGATGTGTTTTGCTGTGTGCGTGGGTTATGAAGACAGCAATGTTCACAACAGATGTTTATTCATATTGGTCAATCATATATCTGATAGGCAGCCATATAAATTCCTTACCGCTGACAATATATATTAGCAAAATGTTAATATGCATGGCAGAAAAGCAACATTTGATATCTTGTGAAATGTGACACATTCTAATTATGAAACAAAGATGCTTTAATTCCGTAGCACACAGTCAGGGTCCTGCAGGGTTCAAAAGATATATGTGGTACAACATTATTTTTTTTAATTCTTTTTTTCAAAAAAGCTTACATTCTAGATAGTTGATGTGATCATTGACAACAGATGATAGATAGATTCTCACCAGATTCTGCCACATAAGAACGCCGGTTATGTTTAATCTATTGGATGTATGAAATACTTAATGCCGAGACTACAGACGATAAGACGCGATCTCAGTGGACAGTCCTCTGCATCAGGTATTAGATTGATCGTTAGCAAGGAAATAAACAGTTATTTTTGAACACATTGGAAATCTACACTTTTAGTTTAATTATTTGTCATTCATCACTAGCTGCACATATAAAATATATTTTTTAACATATTTGACAATACCAAACATGTATTTCTTGCCATTTTGTGTTAATAAACAATCACATTTTGTATGATATTATTAGTTTATGAATGAATGAACAGAAATGATTTATATTCACTCTTTGAAACAACCACCTAAAATGTTCTCTAAAAACCGTTTGATATATTGAAATATGTGATGTATGGTGTCTAGACGGCCAAATGATGGATAAGGTGAGTGTGATTTTCTTCCTTTCTCTGTGACCCTCAAGTTACAACCCAATCATGAATCTTGACGATTCTCTCTGACACAGTAATCACGAGAAACAAGTATTAATTATAAACCTCGGGGATGAGTCAAAGGAAGCCATAAAATAAGTTCCTGTCGTGTCGCGCTGAATTTGGACAACGCGAAAGTTTCCCCGATATTCAATGTACACAACATCAGGAAAAAAAAAAAAAAAAGGGGATTTTCATAATTTGATATTTATTAATTTTTTAAAAATAACATATTATGGTGTATGCCAGAAATCCTGCCTTTAATTAAGACAACATGCATACCACAGCGTCATATCCATGTTCTTAAACAAACTATTTCAAACCGCCACACATATCAATGTTCAATTGAAACACCAAAATAGACATTTGGTCTTTTGAATATAATATCATGTAGAATAGTTTACAATTCAAAGCACATTAATTTCAAAGTAAGTTAATAATCTGGTTATATCAAACACGCCTATATCTGATTTGAAGACAGGTGCACGTAGTCTTGTGATAGCAAAACGGAAATGGATTAACATATTTAAAAAGACAAGAGGAAGGCCATCATATCTTCGTTTCTGGTTCCATATTTGACCTTTCCTGCAGGTGAACCGGTATCCCAGCGTTTATTTAATGATGGTTGATATCCCATGTTTATTAATGCTGTTGATTGATGTTTGCGTCATATAAAAATATCCATCAATGCGGATATTGTAAGGACTTGATTGGTTAATCAAGTTAATATAGATGAAGATGTGACATTAAATATTGCAGCGTCGCCACGAAGCTAAATACAGCACAGCAAGCCTCTGTGTGAAAGGAATGTAATTATGTCTATATTGTATGAATCACGTGGGAACAATGCACTCATAGTCTACTAATATACCGTATCATATCAAGGCTGTATTGATTACAATACTTGAGAAACTGCTGACACATACTAAATATTTACAAATTCTTATTTGTTCATAGTTGTGCAACTACATCTAAATATTTATTACATGAAATATGAAATGCTTAATGTTTGGTCGCTGCAATTTCAATTTTTCTATGATTTTGTTGTGTCATACAGTAGAATCTGAAGTAAAGACAGAATGGCATTGTACCACATTATACTTAACCCGCATCAACTGCATATGCATTGTTAATCATTCAATGTGGTGTTAATGTGAATGTTCAACATGGGACTTCACAACGTGTTGAACCCTCATAAAACCGGCAAGACTATTCTTCCAAACCTTTGCCCTCTCCATTCTTGTCTCCAAGTTGTTTACACTTATAACAGGTATTCCTTTAAAACGGAAGTGGGCGTGGGTGTCAGGCAGGAGTGATATATACAATCATTTCAGATGCATTTCAACCTACTTAATTTTTTGTATTTCAGCTTCCTTTTCACAGTTTACTTTATAGTTTTTTAGCAAAAGGCTGACGAGATTGGCAAAGTATTGGCAAACACAAATACAAACATAAATTGCTTTCATATGTAAACATCAAATCTCCAATATATATTTTTCCAGATGCTGAATGCAAATAAAATGTACCCATAATAAATATGTTTTTGTTCTTTGTTTACACGATAATTAACATGATTTAGATATTCCAATATCTGATCATAAAGAAAATACAAATTAATTTGTATATATAACTTCCATGAACTCTAGCATCTGCAAAGAGGATACAAATATTTGTGACATACTATGATTTGAATACAATACTGATTGCTTGCATGTGTAACAATTGAACTGAATACAGTACTTCCAAACAAAATAGAACCTACTTTCCAGATCCTTCATGCATGATAAAATATTCCCCCCCAAAATGCCTGCTTAAAACCAGATGTTTGCAAGTCAGCAATACTTAGTATATTGACCTTTGTTTTTTTTCTCAGGTCTCACCACAGGCATCATGACTATCAGCTGTGATGAGGGAAGTGTGTCAAGGCAGGCTAATGGATGCTGGGAAGGTGGTATGTGACCTCCTTCCTTGCCCTACTCCTTCTCTGAAAACGTTCCACTTTAAAGGAATTCATAAATGATGAAATAACCTGAACATTAGGAATATTGCAAAATGGCCATTGTACTCTCCTTGGTAATAACAAGGGTGACCTGGCCAGAATTGAGCAAATATGTGTTCTCGGAAACATACCATTATATTTACTCATACCCAATAACAGTTGATGAAAAATATGAGGTCACTCATGGGTATCATGTGACCATAGTGTGCAACGCATGGGTATCATGTGACCATATATATATATATATATATATATATATATATATATATATATATATATATATATATATATATAATCACATTAATAATCACATGCCATTCTGCACCTGTCCTGGTCACTTAATTTAGTCTATGAGGAGAAAGTAATATTCCAAAGTGAACACCACCTACTGTCTGTCTTTAATATATGGCAATATCAGTCAATGTTAATATCATACTATTTAGTTCATCATATATTCAATTAACAGGAAATAGACAGTTTCAATTTTATGTATATTATTACAAAGGCACATTTTATTCACTTTATACTGGACTAATTTATAAAGAGTTGAAAGTACATATACAGTGAGCTGGTGGTATGAAGAAATACAAAATCTGGATCTACATTCTGCTTTTCCAGTAATGCACAAAGTATTAATTAAATATTGGTCTGTGATTTAACAACTTGCTGTTATTTTACAGGACTTCACAGTATCATACATTTACAGTATGATATCTGAGAAATAAACTATTACCCAGGTATTGTTCACATGTTGTAATTTTAGTAAAGGTCATTCCAACATTACACAGTTCAAGCCTTGATAAGCTCTGATGAACTCATCTATATCATTTGTCTTTTTAGGTTTAGATAATATGACATAAACAATTGGTCACGTTGGAGGAGGGCAACAAATTTTAAACTAACTGTCTAAATGCCTAACTGTCTAAATGCCTAACTGTCTAAATGCGTAACTGTCTAAATGCCAGAATGTACCCACCAAGGTGGAGAGTGGGGTGACACATGCTGGTACCTGTGTAATCACCTTGGCTAGGGCCCTGCTGTGAAGACAGTGACCTACATGCCTAATGTTACTGAATTGTTTCCTCCACTTTAACAAGCCTTAATACCTCTAAGCCATCATTACATTCACTTTATATAGATCTGGCAGGGAGATTGACAGACCACACTTTTGGGTCGAGGGTGTTTACATGGCCATTACAGAAACGTACCTCTCGTAGTTCATGAAGTTGTCTTGGTCAAAATAGTGTGCTATGTAGTTGGTTGCAAACTGATCACAATGGTTTTTAAATGGGTGGAGTTAAACATCATTTTGGCATTTATTCACCTTACATTCAGAGGAGGGTGCTTCCTTTGTGTGATGTATGTGTGATGAAGAAATAGGATCTCCATTGTACTGTGGTAATGCTCCCATTAATAACAAGCAGAAAAGTTTTGAGAGTTTTATGAGATTTTAATGGGCATTTATCTTGGCAATGTATCATCAAACATCATTCAATAGCTTGTAGCACACACTCAGGATTCCACTGTAAATACAGCTGAAGGAATTCCTAAAATCCCAACAAAGAGTAAAAACCCTTATCATCACACCAATGCTTCAAGGGAACAATCATATTTTAAAGGTACTACACCAAGCATTTATTGTGTGAAAAATGATCATGTCTCTGGAGCACATGTTATTTTAACTTCATAAAATAATCACTATAGGGAAGCAAGTTATCCATTAAAATTATTGTTCTCTTGAGTTTCTTTTGAGATTTTTGAGTTTCAATCCTTTGACTTTCAGGAGGTACCTATCTACGTCTGCTTCAATTCTAAATGTGGCACAAGGGGTCTTTGTGGCCGTAGTTTACATATATAATACTTTTAATAGATATATGGCTGAGATCAGACATATCTATTCAATTGGTTTGCAGAACGCTCATGCTTTATACGGTGAATTCTGGTTCCAATATGATAAAGTTGATACCAGTGGATATATTAATTATAAAGTATGGCTTAATCATTCCTCAGATTTAATTGAGAAATTTCACATTTCCAAATGCTGTACTCAGTGTAGCTTTTAATGCTAACATTATTAATGGTGATTGGAAAAGGAATTATGAACCATAATAATTTTAAACAAAAACCAGTGGTGCAAGTGGGTAACACGGATGGGAGAACATTAACAAAATGGAAAGAAAAGACAAAAAATTAAACATTTAAACAAATAAAGCAAAACACACAGAAACAACATAAAATATAACAAACAAAAAATATTAAAAAGCATAACAAACGAAACATAATTATAATTAAATAAAAAAAAAAGGAAATAAATAATATAACACAAAATTAAAACATATAGGGAAGCGTTTCTAAGCAATGCGAATTAATAATTTCACGCATCAATGGGTAAAACCTATATTGAAAACGATGTTGAAATTTCTGATTGCATGAAATAACGTCATGGAGCACTACTCTTACTTTGTTACCTTATGCAAGAATCAGGGAATGATTACATCATACCCATCACAGAGTAACAAAAATATTCCTTTATTGACATGTATTGCTGAAAGCAGCTTGTCGGCAATGCATGTCAACAAATGAACCATCCATGTTACAAAAAAGTACCAACTGTGAAATATCTCTGAGGTACATCATAATCATAATACACGCATTTTGATCGTCAGAATAGAACTCATCCCTTGCTTCTCATCCTTTACTGCTCATCCTTTACTGCTCATCCTTTACTGCTCATCCTTTACTGCTCATCCTTTACTGCTCATCCTTTACTGCTCATCCTTTACTGCTCACCCTTTACTGTTCATCCTTTACTGCTCATCCCTTGTTGCTCATCCTTTACTTTTCATCCTTTGCTGCTCATCCTTTACTGCTCATCCCTTGCTGCTCTTCCGTTACCACACCCATATCTGCTCAGTCATATCTGCTCAGTCATATCTGCTCAGTCATAGCTGCTCATCCCCAGCTGCTCATTCCAAGCTGCTATTTAAGGTCTATAATCCACAATGAAAAACTGGGACAGACTTATGTTTTTTTTGGCTTAAATGTGTTCAAAGTAATGTTATTTGTTAATTTAGCACAGAAAAAGTAAACTTAACCAGCTAGTCTTAATTTTTCATTAGTTAAATTGAACCCGTTTTAACTACCGTTAAAACGGGTTCGACTCAGTTTTTGCAGCTGGTGACTTATATCAAGTATTTATATTTTCTTTATTTAATGCCATCCAAAGAATAATAAAACTTTTTTGGAACATTTTAGATATAATCATGGCATAAAATATGAATTATCACTAAAAGAGTTGAGTATTTAAAAATCTCATGCAAACGAGTTTGTCCACCATGTGTGCCGAAGGCAGTTACGTAAATATACGAGACCACCCGAAGTTCTCTCCCGATGCTTCAAACTGATTGTGGATTATAGACCTTAACTCTAGCTGTTCCTTGTGTGTCCCTAATCCCTGGCAAATGATATTCCGTAGCTGCATCTACAGTCAAGAGAAATCGGCTATAACTGTACTACTTGAAAACAAAGCTACTTCAAAACATTATCAATCCTCGGAGTGCATCTGAAAGAAATCGTCAACTGCACAGCCCTGATAACGTTTTTGTCACTCGAAATGAATATATCTCCAGTAGTGTTGGGGCGGAGCACGTATAATGTGAATATTATATGTTACCTGCTAAACATTTTTATGTACATAACAACATGTGCACGACGCATCATTCTCTATCTCTTGATGTTAACAGCTTAATGTGATCCACAGATACATGATATACTGTCGTGAAGCCATTCGTTGCCTCACAATGTACATATATGTTTCCATATGCGCAGTGCCTCATGCAGTTCACAATGCAGTGCCTTATGCCTTTACGCTCACCATACTGTCCAGTCAGGGCAGCCTTACGCTTTCGGTAGTGATAGCAAATATAAGGATATGTTGGCTTGTTGCAAAGGGCGCGTGATGCGAGTGGATACATGGTTTTTTTTATTAGAGAAATATCTGACACCTCGTATTTATTGTGGGTCATTGGATCTTGAATCTTGAACAGAAATGCTTGCTTATATGTACCAGATAATAACATTGGTCATAAAACTCATTTATCAAAAGGAGGAATGAAACCTGTTGACAAATGTAAAACCCTGGACCTATCACTAATGTCGTTCTGAACGCACACGCGCCATTTACAAAAATCTGATAGGTTTCTTAAAGATTGCACTGCATTGTGAACTGCATAACGCACTGCATTACACAATATGGACACGTAGTTTTCTCTTTGTTCTAAACATGATGACGTCACACACAAACGTGATTTTGGTAGCGACCATCCTCGTTTTCGCTGAGAACGTTACCAGATCTAGTTGTGCTCATTGGAGATAACATGGTCTGTGTCTCTATGCTGTCGCCTTTGTCTTTCAAGCAACAAGTGAAGAATAGTTTCAGTGTTTGCCTGAAGGTGGCGTTCACTGCACAATAGAGGACAAAATTGAAAGCGAAGTTGAATGTCTGCATGACGTTCGATACTATGGCCACCACTGCTCCTGCTTTGCCCCAGGCCTTGAAGGGATTGATGTATCGCAGAATTTCTGATGGAGAAACAAGAAGCAAGATCATCAAAACAATTATCACCAAGGTCAAGGTCACTTTGTGGCTGCTATCCCGGACCACCTGTCCACGACATGTGCGCTTGCGCGCCACTGTAGCGATGCGAAGGGCTCTGATGAGACGAATATTACAAAATGCCAGTATTGTGACAGGAACAAAAACAGCAAAAATTGGCCAGGCCCACCTGATATAGGTTCTGATAGACATGGAAATTTGTGGCCCAAACATATTTGCCAGTTCAAACCTCACGTCACCCTCTAACCAGCAACACGGCTTCACAGTTTTGTGGAGATAGAATGGGAGAGTGAAGATGAGAGAAATGACATATATGGATATGATGGAAATGATGGTTCTGGCCGTGCCAAGCACTCTCCTGGCATGGAAGGGGTACACCACAACTATATACCTGTTGACCGCCATGCTTACTACCAACCACGTGCTGATCATGATGAACAGATTAATACTAGCAATCCCGTATATCTTATAGTATAACTCGTAGACATACTGCCACTGTAAAGCATATCCATGATGGGAAAGGAAATCATGGGGAAAAACAGCCAGACAGAAGCACAAGTCCGAGAATGCCAAGGCCACAAGTCCATAGGTTGCTGACTTCTCAAGGCGATCCATTGAATGCAACAGCCGCCTTCTTGTTAGAACAAGCAGATTCAATATATTGCCAATCATTCCAAATGCACATATTGAGGGTATGGCAATCTCGTGCCAGCTTGGTCCTCGATGGCCATGCTGCGGCGGATAAATGAGGTCAGAGGTCATATTGACTGAGTAGGTCAAGTTTAGCATCATCAGTCTCCTTTGTAGAACGTAACAAACAGGAAGCGGAAATGTCATATTGATATCAAACTCCATTTTTGAAGCAATGTAGGTAATACTCCAGAGAAACGTTTTTCACAATAGTGAAACTTACACCATTGCAGTGAAACTTATATCCTCACTGGCGTTAGCACCTGAAAGTAGAAAAAGAAAGATGTTTGAAATACATTGTCTTACAAAAAAAAGTACAATTAGGGAAAATGTAAAATTGTTTTCTTATATAATGGCATACGACATCTTATATTTTAATGCGTACAGTTCTATTGATTACAAGAAAGGTCACCCTCAATGAAACACCATGGGAATTGCATGTAAATGCACAGGATATATATATGATTTGTGGATATCACATTTCAAGTGAAATGAAGATTGGAAACTGCCCTAACCCAGATAGAGAACCATACCGATGGAAAAAACACCACAGGCGGTGATGTTTGAATAAATGTGATATGATTGAGTAAATTGTCTCAGGAATATATAAGCACAAATTGTAAAGATGTGTTCAGATCATGCATATATGAATTAAAACTTTAGAAACTCAAATCCAAGATTTAAAGATCCCTGAAAATGAATAATATTCTTCAAATGAAAGTTGGCAATAGATGTCACTGACGATAGTGTTGTGAGTTTGAGACGTGTTACCTTGACCTGAAAGCTAAGGTATGTTTATTGAAAGGTTCTACTCCATTAGGGCTGATGCTAACCAGATAAAAGACATCTCCCATTTTTGGTCACGAAGAGGTTGAATAGAATAAAGCAGCTTCAGAGTTTGTGTCGGCAATTTCATTTTGAAAACACACGCACAGACATTAAAGCATGTTCACCGATATTAAGTAATATATAAATTAGAGGACTCACTAATGTAAATAACTGTCGCAACTTAAATTTTGCACCCAGTGGCCCTTTGAAGGTATGCTGAGTTTTAGCAAAACAATTATGCCTTCAGTTTAAAGCAATTACCTCTGTTAGAGAGGAATATACGTTTGTCCTATTTCTGCCTTTAATGTTTAGAAACCTGAGCAGGAAACAATAGGGAAGCTTGTGTTACATCATTTTACCACATTGTCTTATTTTTAGCTATGCTGTCTATGTCAATTTACCTTCTGCAGTGATGGGCAGTGATTTTTCTGTTATTCTGTCCGTCAACTTTGGTTTTCTCCGAAACTCCTGGGTGGAGATCTTAGCTTTTAGTAGGAAATATTTTCCATATGGCTCATTTTCCATTTTGTTTTTCAAAAATCTAATAGCTATCACTCAGTTGTCAAGGAGGATACCATCATGAATATCATTACAAATGCATTGTGATTGGTAAAAATAATGATCTGCCCAAGTCTGCTTTTGGAAAGGAATTTAAGGATTATTTTTAATTAATTTTCAGAATATGTTCACAAACATCACAAAAAGCAATGATCAGCATAGCTCTGTGGCCACTGGCCTATGTTATATTGTACTTGAATAGTTGGTGCCAAATAGGTAAGTGGAAATGTGTTGTCATATATCATTACACTTAGACAGAAAGGTCACAATACGAATTAGTCACGCCCTAAGCTTTTAGGCATAACAATATCCTCGCTTAGATAGGTCCTCAGATTGGCACTGAAATAAATGAATAGTCTGTCCTAGGGGAGTTACCACAGTCATGAGGTTGTCGGAATATTATCAAGACCCCTTACTTCATACATGTTCAAGTCCATAAAATCTTGAAATTGTCAGCCTTTTAGTCTCTATGTTAGAGTTTCTTAGCAAACATGTTTGATCCCTGAAAATCGGTCATAAAGACATTATTTTTGTAATGTCTACGTTTCTGGCAACGATTCAGTTCTGTATGTTTTAACGTGAATATCACTCAAACAAATCCCCATTATGACGATTTCGTCTTTTTTTCTATACGAAGTAATTGTTATTTTTTCCCCCTACTTTTGCCAAAAAAATCCTACCGTATTATGAAGATTTCACCTTTGATTTCTCCATTAAATAATTAATTTAAAAGATTTTGCATCTGAAATTAATGATTTCCGGAAATGGAAGGAAGCAATCGAAAACAATTCTATCAATACAATGAATACAAACATATGTCAAGATCACAGGAGTTTAAATATCACGAGGCTTATGAATCTACAAAGGGATAATGAAGGGAATAATTCATTTTATTATTTTATTATTAGCAGATAGACATAGTCATTGTTATGGTTTTGAGGTGAAATTATTGACAAAAAATTCTTTAAAAAAATATTTGTATACAGTTTCCTTTTTGAAAATTATATTTATATTTTCTTATCATTTTGAAGTTGCCGTAAATCATAGACGTCTTTGACTAGCACGTGCAATGAGCGACACGCTGCAAACCCGCTCGGAAACTAATATCACGAGAGTATGAATCAAATGCATCTACACAAATAACTGACGTATACACATTAGCCCTCGTCATCTCTGATCAATAAAGTATAAAGTATGTTATAATATAGTCTATATTATAATACATATTTATTACTGCTTTAAGAGCTGTATACAAAAAGGGGGGTGTTCAAATACAGTGCAGCCAGTTGTCGGGATTGTATTTTTTCTCTGGACTGGAGGATATATATCCGGTGTGTTGAGGTATCGTTCAGTGCAAGGTCACCTTTGTGACACTAAATCCCTGTAATCATCACAATCAGTTGTCTTCATCATAAGCCGCCTTGTCCTTTACACGTGGACATTACGCATGCAACAAAATGCCGGACTTACCCTGGGTTACGTTGGATTTCACATCATTAACACCAGTTCCTCTGTGATGATCTTAATGATATGGGTTTTATTTTGAATATTACAGATTCATTATATCTCTGTCAGTATTAATATTTTAACGACTCAATGGACAAAAGCATATGATAATACATATTGTTTTCTGATATATAAAGTGTCATAATGATTATCATATTCTGCACTAGGTCTCATCATGAAATGACTGAAGTAAAGGCGAAAGTGATGTAAAACCCCAAACAATCCAAATGTCGTATTTGATCTAAGTGATATATTTGCTTTTTTGCTACATATCTAGGACATCTGTGACACCGACCCGGCCCTGATACTCCCGGCTGTGATGCTGACCCCCTACACAGTGTAATTGTCTTCCATGCACTTATCCTTCTTGTTTCCCCACTGTAGCCTTACCACCTGATCACCCCGGGGTTCACTGTCCTGACCTCTCACCCTCACTCGCTTCCGCTAAGCCAGTATTTCATATAAACCGTATTCACTCTTATATCTTCTTGAGGGGAAGAAACCTCCAGGGGGAAAAATGCATTAACCATAATCTTGTTTATATAATTGTCATTTAATGCTTACTCTCTAATCGCGGTATCAACTAATAAAAAGTTACTGATGGTTTCACATATCTTGTTTATTCCTTTCTGAGATCTGTCACACACATTATTATGTTTGTGATCAAACATCACTCTATCACTCTATCTTAATGAAGAGCCAAATATATTAGTTGAATTAATGAATGAAAGTTAGAAGGCATACATAAAGGTTTGAAAATAGTTACTGTAGCAACTTCCTTGCTTCACTCCTTTCAGTCATTTCACAGTATCAGCTGAGACACGTCGTTCAATCAATACATTTATTTATATTGGCAAAATAATGAGCAGTCAGACAGACTACTGTGAAAAAGATTTCATAAAGACTGTGCTCCTAAAAAATATGACTGTATTATTGATGGTGGTGATGCACTTAAGCGATTACAAGGGGGTGCCTCACAACTAGCCTGATACACCTAATGCTTGCCTCTACACAGAAGGGAGGGTGCTGTCAAATATACACAAAGATGGTGATTACCCACAATGCATAACTCTTCTCATTATTTCTGCTTATATCTAATTGATAACTGCACCAATATTATAGAGGAGTATACGGCATTCATTGTTGACCGAAATTAGTATGTTCCTTATTCTGTACAGAATAACCTTATCAATAAAAATTACATAGAGGGATTACTCTACAAGTGCAGGATCTGCCAACATTTGGTTATTTTCACAAAAACTAAACAAATCAGGCCCGGGGAATGATACATTTCATTTTCAATCCGAGCAGAAATGTTGTATCCGTAAGACATGGTCACGCCATTTTGTTTGGGCAAATTGATTCTGTTAATGATTGACAGTCAGGGGGGACTGGGGGCGGGGCAAGGCAAACCTCAGCAATCTTCTCAAATATGACATGTCAATATATTTCCTGAAGCAGACGTCATGTCAAAATGAAAGTCATCTGGGAATACTTACAAACGAAAATCAGTTTAACCACGCGACGATGATTTTCAATCATTCTGCATAAGTTGCACCACAACAGTTTAATATATATTGAAAATGACATAGAATTTAAGATGAAACCATGTCTCTGCACGTGTTACACTGAGAGGAACCGATGAAAATAAAGTTCACAATATATGATAAATGTGATTCTAGTACATGTCTTTAAAAAATATTTATTCTATAAGATTACTAAGATTAAAACGATGTCAAGACAATCATTTCGAAGATTCATAACAAATATCAAATTATCATTTATCAAAATCAAATATATAATATTTGTGCATTTTCATAATGTTTATTTCTTAGGCTTCCCTGTCACCCATATTCATACCTCTCGTGAGGTTAATTGGATGTTATTTTCTTGATTCTCTCTACTATTAATTAGTTAAAGTAGAAACTATTCACTGGATGCATCATACAATTCATCAAATTACATGAATCATTTCTCGGTTATCAGATATATGATCCTACTACAAACAAACCTCAAGATGATATGAAGATTTGCACTAATTGGCAATGAGATTTCGTCCCTTTTTTTTTACTAGATCCCATTGACGAAATAGTACAATGAGTTTATTTCCATTCATTTAAAGTCACATTTCTAGCGCATATATCCCAATTAGATATTGTCGAGAAGCATGGGTTTATGTTGTTCTAAGACCATAAGGCTACACGACAAGGGCAATTCATCTCATGTATGTCATTAACATAATGTCATACAATAAGGGTAAAAATGATGTCATACAATAAGGGTAAAACTAATGACAGACATAAACAGAACAAAACCCAGATAATTGTATGATATACGTTTATTCAGAGTGAGTATATCTTTAACAAAGAAACAACAAACCCCCCATTATCGCCCGAAGAGTGAAATTGCGGAGAAGCGGGTTGCATATTTGTCGTGTAACGCCTACGTGTGCAAGCTTTTCTGGATTTATGAATCTTTTTTCAGTTCTGTGAATAGTAACCTTCAAGGCATTGTATTTCATGTCATAATTAAAGTGTAGATTTAATTTTAAAACGTAATTAGGTTTAACAATAATCTGCCAAATATACGTTTTACACAATCCCTCCTTGCAACCTACTTAATGAGGATTCTGGCGTCAACAAATGTTATTTAGACATTGCCAATGGGTAACTGTCTGTGTGGTTAATCACTCCTATAATAGATAAGTTATGACAATTATAAGATATTAATACAGTTAAACGCTATATAAATTCGATATATGTGATGTGATAAAAAAAAGAAAATCGATCTCTTTTTACAGACACCATAAAGGAATCCTTTCTACAAGAAATCATAAGATTTGTCATGAGCCCAATCTCTCCTAAATATCACGAGACTTGTCATGAATCTACCACAAAGTGGCACAAAAGATCACTCTCCGAGGCTTGACATATTAAAGAGAGTTGTCTGTGATAGGTCTAGGGTATCAAAATAAAGAACAATGCTTTTCAAAGTTAAGATTGGATGTTACCTGACGCGGGGGCTTAGTGGATGATATCCAACACTAGAGACTCAGGTAGAATATGAATGTTAAGTTTCAGATGTCATGTGAGATGCTGCAAGCAGAAATGTGCAATATTCCTGACACATTTCAGTTAATGCAGATTTCAAACACACTTCAGCCAAGGTATATATCTAACTCACTTCAGCCAGTGTGTATATATATATCTATATACACACACTGGCTGAAGTGAGTTAGATATATACCTTATATATATATATATATACGATACCAAACACATATTTTTGATATTTTACTGGATTCATTTTTACATGTTTCTTTGACAAGCTATGATAGACTGGGTGAATTTTCCCATGCCATGAATGACAGTGGGAATCCTTTGGTCCAGTTTCCATGGACACTGACCCTATGCGGACCTGGTTGCGTTATTTAATATGTGGAAAGTGAAATAAGATAGCTGGCAATATTTCCCACAAGTTCCAAAGTGTATAAACTGAAACTTTGTCTGTGTCTCCTCGGTTTTTCACACAGGAACTTTCTATCTGTCAGTGCACATGTCGACTACATGTATCTTTGTGTCTGTAAAGTCTTTCACTGGGACTCTTTTCAAAGGGTAACTGCGATTTTTTTTTTATTATCACATAGACAAATCACGGCCTTTTTTACCAGTCATGGAGCTCTAGGCGGAATGGGAAACAACCCAGATATCCATCTGTTTCTCCCGTGCAGCATGACGGAAGTGCTTGTCCCAATATTGGGATTCGAACCCCCAACATTTGGCATGGAAGACAGACACCTCACCAAATGAGCTTCGCCCCACCCCATTGAAAGATCGAGAGAGCAGCGTATAAAATATATGATGACAGAAAGGGCATAAGAGGATAAAAAGTCCACTCCTTTCTGCAACTTAGGGCAAAATTATTTCAAAGGCAGTAATGATTTTCTGTGAGGTTTAAATGGGCATTACAAGGTCTTTAATTGCCATTTTGGATGCAATCTGGCTATCGATCACAAATATTCAGCAAAGAGCAAAGTAAGCACACTGAGAGCTCATTGCTTCTGACATCAAGCAATGCACACAGGTATATTAACAGACCAAAGCCAAGCAGATTACACTTCTGTGAAGTAGCGTAGCATAACGTTAATATCGTATTACATCAGATGAAGTACATATGAATGGCATTATCTGATAACAGTCCATCAAGTAAGTAGTGTTATTGGAGTCAAAGGTGGAATCAATGTGACTGTCCTTCAATCCTCTTATATTGTTAAACTCATTGGTTTAGAGAGGTATGTGTTGTACACAGCCAAATGTGCTCCATGTGAAAGCCATGTGAAGACCATGTGAAAACAAGACCATGTGTTTTTCACATGGAGCACATTTTGCCATGTACATCCTTGAAATTAACCAAAATACATTGCCATGATTCATTACATGTTTTTCCCTTAAGCCAACATACCTAACAAAAAGAGGAAAGTCTCGGGTAAGGGTACCAGCAGTAGAGATTAAATATTTGAGCTGGCGTCCTGCTGAGAACACTTGCTTGCTGAGATTATTACTCAGATTAGTGGGGTGTGTGGTCACTTTCACATATCAAAAATAGTGGGCAAATCACTGTACACACATCTGAGCATTATTGCAACACATATTTTGTCATTCAAATTGTAGTTTTATCTGACAATTAAAATAATGATTGTAATATTTGAATTAATTTCAAATATATAAATTCTAATTCTATATTGCTAATAGTGTTTAAACAACTGTGAAACAAGAGAATTATTCTAGAGGTTTCTGGGACATGGTACGTAAGATTACTGGGAAGGGAGGTGGTTTGAGGATTAAACACCTTAATAAAAATGGTCAGTCCATCACAGACCCCACAGAAATAGCTAATACAATAGGTCAAACAATTTCGAACAATTCCTCCTCTGACAATTATTCTGCAAAATTCCAACAAATTAAAAATAGGAAAGAAAGAAAACAACTGAATTTCATTTCTAATAATTTAGAACAATATAATAGGTCATTTACAATATCAGATTTAAAACTTGCCTTAGAAAAATCTCATGATACAGCTCCTGGACCTGATGAAATTCACTATCAAATCCTTAAACACCTTCCTGACCAGACACTTGGACATCTTTTGGATATCTTTAAATTTTTTTGGGAAAGTGGTGATTTTCCTCCTTCGTGGAGTGAAGCTACTATTATTCCCATTCCTAAGCCTGGCAAAGACTCATCAGACTCAAATAACTATCGTCCCATTGCTTTGACCAGTTGTATCTGTAAAACAATGGAACGAATGATAAATGAACGTCTTGTTTGGTTTTTAGAAACTGCAACTTATATTTCTGATGCACAGAGTGGCTTTAGAAAAACTAGAAGTACTATTGACCATCTGGTACGTTTAGAAACATTTATAAGAGAGGGCTTTATTAAAGGCGAACATGTTGTAAGTATTTTCTTTGATTTGGAGAAAGCCTATGATACTACATGGAAATATGGAATAATGAGTGATTTATATGATATGGGATTAAGGGGTCATTTACCCCTTTTTATTCAAAATTTCTTGTCAAATAGACAATTCAGGGTCCGAGTTGGCTCATCACTTTCTGATGTATTTGATCAGGAAATGGGTGTTCCACAGGGTAGTATATTATCTGTTACCCTATTTATTATAAAAATCAACAGCATTGTAAAATGTGTTAGACCTGGAACAGATTGCTCACTTTTTGTTGATGATTTCAACTTGAGTTACAGGTCTACAAGCATGCATACAATAGAACGACAGCTCCAACAACACCTTAATAGAATACAAGAATGGGCTGAAAATAATGGATTCAAATTTTCTCTAAAGAAAACCGTATGTATGCACTTTTGTAAAAAATGGAAAATTCACCCAGATCCTGATCTTTATTTAGGCCAAACTCGGATACCTGTTGTAGAAGAAACTAAGTTTCTTGGACTTATTTTTGATAAGAAATTATCTTTTACCCCTCACATTAAATATGTCAAAAAGAAATGCCAGAAGGCTTTAGATTTATTGCGAGTTCTTGCCCATACCGACTGGGGAGGAGACCGTAATGTATTATTACAATTATACAGAGCACTGGTACGTTCAAAGCTTGATTATGGGTGTATGGTATATGGATCAGCACGTCCATCGTATATTAAAATGCTCGATCCTATACAAAATCAAGGTTTACGACTATGCCTTGGCGCATTTCGTACATCGCCTGCAGATAGCTTGGCAGTAGAGGCAGATGAACTGCCTCTTGATTTAAGAAGAGAAAAGCTTGCCCTTCAGTATGCTGCAAAAATTGCTGCTTGTCCAGACAATCCTGCACATGATACCATATTTAATCCAAATTATGTTGACATTTTTGAAAGTAAACCTAATACAATACCGACTTTTGGCATTCGCATCAAAGAATCTCTACAATCTTTAAATATAAATCCAAATCAAATAGCCAGATTTCAATATCCAGAAACACCTCCATGGACCTATGCAACTTTAAATATTAATGTAGCCATGTCCGAATTAAAGAAATACTCAACAGATCCATCCCTCTATATAAATAGATATAAAGAAATTAAATCTATTTTTGCTGAATATCAGTGTATATATACTGATGGATCTTTCAGCAAAGACAATGCAGCCGCAGCTGCTGTTAAGGGCAATCATATTTATTCTGAACGTCTGCCAAGGAAGTCATCATTTTATTCAGCAGAACTTCATGCACTATATCTAGCATTAGATCACGTAGAGACATCTCCAGGTCATGGTTTTTTAATATTTTCTGACTCTTTGTCTTCTTTACAAGCTTTAAAAGCAAAGGATTGGAAAAATCCTTTTATTTATAAAATCCTGGAACGATATCATAAACTCTGTACTCAGGATAATAAAGATATTCATTTTTACTGGATTCCCAGCCACATTGGTATTCGGGGAAATGAGTCTGCTGACCAAGCTGCCAAAGCAGCATTGGAAAAGCGTTCAATTCATATGGATATTCCCTATACAGAGTTTAAGAAGCACATTACAACTTTTGTTCATTCTAAATGGCAATTGCAATGGGATGAAGCTGTTTTTAATAAGTTACATGAAATCAAGCCAGTTCTTGGTAAATCTAAAGGTGTTTCTAGAAAGAACCGAAGAGAAGAATCAGTTTTAAGTCGTATTAGGATAGGACATAGTCATTTGACGCACTGTTATCTTCTTAAAGGTGAAGATCAACCTGAATGTATTGGTTGTCAAAGGGCTTTGACTATTAAACATATTTTAATTGAGTGTATCGATTTTGATATAATACGAACTCAATATTTTAATGTACAAGATTTACATACGTTATTTGATACTGTAGATACTTCTGTGATAGTATCGTTTTTAACTCACATAGGACTTTATAATCAGTTTTAAGGGCAGAGCTTTTGTTTATTTATGTCATTGACTTATTTATCAAGAACTGCAAAACATCATACTGATAAAGTCTTTTAAACAAATTATACATATTTATTATATTTGATTGGTGTTATATAAATGCTGTTGTTATATTCTTGTGTTATCTACATATTGTATTAATATTTACATTTTGTTTCTAGTCAATATAACGTTTTTGTTTTTACTATTTTGGCACTGAATGACCACATTGTGTCGATGTGCCGTAAAGAAACCATTCATTCATTCATTCATTCCAATAGGTGATCTCTGCACAAATGAGTACATGCATTGTTAGCACATCTCACTGGAAAACAGAGAAATGCACATACAGGTGACATGTGACATGTTGATCTCCATCATGTCAGTGAATGATATGGTCAAATATTGACAACTCCACATATCGAAGATCTTGAATATTGTTTTGGAATAAATAATATACCAGTCTGATTGATTGTATTTAAGAATGAGCATTGTTTGCAGGTATGTTTTAAGGGTTGATGATTTATTACAACACCTTGGATAGGTACAGTCCATGTTTATTTTTAAATGTGGATCCAGGCAAAATGTTGAGTGAGCAATCGTGCCATGAGAAAAGGCCAAAGCATATCACCAGACCTGTGAGACACATGCTAGTGCTGAAACTTTTGGAGCTATTGCATTGCACTGGATATATTCATAGATGCTCAAGGTTGACCTCATGATCAACCTATATTTTTGTCTGAACATTTTTTGTCTGAACTAAAATAAAATTGGAATATGAAGATTTTTTTAATTTGTTTTCTGCATAAAGTTACTATTTTTTGTATTTTCTATGTTGTCAAAATACATATTCAATTCTATATGTTCTGACATGCATATTGCTTAAATATAACCCCAATATGAAGATTTTATATTTGTTTACTGTATAAAGTCATTATCATTCATATTGTCAATGTTTGCCAAAAAAAATAAAATAATAAATTATTATATTTTTCGGATATGCAAATTACTCAATAAGAACTCCAATATAAAGATTTGATCTTTGTTTTTGGTATCAAGTCATTTCTATTATTTTATATCTTTCTGCATTTGCAATAGACAAATCAAATTATGTTTTCTGAAGTACAAATCACTCAAATAACCCCAATATTAAGATTACACCTTTAGCATGAAAATAATATTTTTACCAACCAGGATTCGAACCCTGGACCTTTAGCATAGAAAACAGACATCTTAACCACTGAGCCATGTATCACCCTGAGTCAACATCTTTATCACTTTTTCAAGTTATTTTACAAAGGGATATTCAGTAATTTCACACAACAGCTTAAGTTAAATTTATAGATTAAAATATTCTAAAAATATGTTTGTCAAAGATAATATCAATAGTAATGCAAATAGATCAAAAGAAACAGAAATCTGTAACTCATCTTTCATTTGAATCTAACCAGTATTTAGTTCATTCTCTGGAGGTAAGTATGTAAGGTTAGCATGTAGTTATCTATATTGAATATGAGGTGTGTCATATAATGTCCAGACACATTATATATATTTAACTTGAACTCATAAAACAGAAAATTGAAAATTGTAGTAAAGTCAGTTACTGGAGTAGTGCATATTTTTCTGGAGAAGTCATATGGAAAGTAGTGCGGTAGGATGTTAGTTTCATGGGAAGTTAATGTGTTGATATGTACTTAATAAGTTCATTCATAACAGAAATCAAGATGACCGAATGCTGGTTGAGAAAGTGCTTGATTTCTCTTAAGGGAAAAACACGTCATGTATTGTGCTTTGTCAAAAGTGCAAAGTACTCTATGAACTGTGACAATTGATGTGAGGTGTTTGGCCTAAACCAATAGACAATCACTAATGGATATCCAAACCTCTGCAAGCCAAATCATTCATGTGTCCTTACCTGAAGGTGCCTCATTGTTAGCAAACCTTTACTAAGCAGGTGTTTGCACTAGATTACTGGTCAGTTAAGCAGTGTTTTTGACCAAGTGATCAATTGAAGATTTTTATTTTCAAAAGACTGACCTACTTGTGGCACAGAAATTTAGGTTGAAGTAACATGATGGGTAATAATGTTTGATCATGATGTTAAGATTACAAACATATATATGAGGTAAGGAAAAGGTGCTTAAAATTTTATTTTTTGAAAGCTTTAAGCATTGAATTCATTTACAACGATCCTGTTGAGTGAAGCATGGGCAAACATTCTCTACCATATATAGAACCCATTGCAATCTGGAATGATTCACAGTCGACATACTGCCATCCAGAATGATTCACAGTCGACATACTCTCATCTGGAATGATTCACAGTCGACATACTGCCATCTATTATGATTCATAATTCACATACTGCCATCTGGAATGATTCACAGTCCACATACTGCCATCCAGAATGATTCAGTCGACATACTCTCATCTGGAATGATTCACAGTCGACATTCTGCCATCTGGAATGACTCACAGTCCACATACTGCCCTCTGGAATGATTCACAAGTCACATACTGATATATGGAATAATTCTCAGACCACATTCCTCTATCCGAATTTGTGTACAGTCCACATACTCCCATCTGAAATATTGTGTCATCTATAAACTGTGCACAGATGTGGAATCGTCACATTTCCACATGATGCCCTGATAATTAGAACTAGTTTACTAAATAGAAATTAGCACGATCCTGAAATTCTTACTCGAGCAAGGTCTAAATACTAAGTCTGGGCCGAGTAGGTTTGCAACACATTTTAAATGTTAGTTCTACATTTTCTGATTCCATTTTTCAATCCTGTATAGGTGATTGATATAACCAGGAAACTGTTATTCACATGATCTATGGTCTTGTGCATGTTTCTTTCATGAAAGAAGTAAGTACATGTAATACTCTTGTGAATATTGGTCTTACCGGACAAACATGACTCTTGAAGTGACTGAAATAACCGATCTTGTGAATTTAGCACAATCTTCGAATTTAGCACGATTTCTAAGATTAAAAACTCTCTTGACCTCAGAAATCGTGTTAAATCCGAAGATTGTGCTAGTTGAATTAGCACAATGTCAGACTCTTCCAAATATCGGACATTTATCGGGCATTTAGCCTCAGGACTTTTACATGAAATAAGGAATCTTGCACGTTTTCGCTAATTTAGCACTGTTTAAAATGTTCTAAATATCAAGTCCAGTCCTTTTGCAGTTATTTTCATCATTTGAATATGAACCTACAGGTTGTAACACATATCTCAACATATCTCAACGTTCATTTGTATTTACGCTCAAGTTCTTGACATGGCAACCCACCTCGTCACAAATTCACAAGACTTACAGGCATCTGCACAAGCCTCAGCTCATATGAAAAAATAGTTTATAAATACAATCTCGGCATGACTGGGATTAAACCTCATCATAGAAGTACCGGTGTTGATATGTTTGTTTGTTTGTTTGTTTGTTTGTTTGGGGTTTTACATCACTTTCAACATTATTTCAGTTATTTCATGATGAGACCTACTTGTAGCAGATATAGTGCTGCTTCACTGAATTGTCATGTCGCAGGTCCTTGACATGACAACCCGCCCGGTCACAGATTTACAAGGACAACGGGTTAACCCTTTGGCACAGGCCTCAGCTCATGTGGGAAATTGTATCATGAGTTCAATCACGGCACGGCCGGGGTTCGAACCCACGACCTTTGGATCACCACAGAGGAACTGGTGCTAATAAGCTGGCGCCCTAACCAACTGCACCACGGCCCGTGGCCTGTGTTGATATGCTTGCGACCGACCCCACTAGCACAGTTGGTAGAGTGTAGAATCTGTGCCTTTAATGGTTGTATAAGTGGAGGACGGGAGGTGGTGGGTTCGACTCCCACTGCCGGCAATGTTACTTTCACACTGGTTAAAAGACTCGAAAGTCGACCTGATATGGCCATAATTGCTGAAAGGGTCGTAAAAACTCCATTTCACATTTCACATTTTGATATGCTTGCGCTCTTACCAACTGCGCCAGTTCCATTCTATATTGAAGTCTAAATATTAATGAAAAATGGAGAGTATAAAGACAACAAATTACTTCCTCACAAAAGGCCAAGTATTGCTATTAGTTCATGCCATTGGCAATGTATTTCATGTACCACATACAGGTAACTTGTGTGACTTTTATCATGGCTTACACGGTCAACTTACTCTGCATAACATTCTCACTACTACTGCCGTCATTGCCCTGTTTTGACGTTGTTGTTGACGTTGAAATCTGGACCACTCAAAGTCAAACATGTGAGTCTCACCCACCAAAATAACATTCAACCAGAATTGACCAATCTCAGGTCATGATCTGTAATCATTTGGCTGACTGAGATGCTTACCATTAAGAATCTGTATGAATGGTCATTTATCTTCATTCAGTTATCAAGTTCTGTTTTGAAGGGTACAGGTAAATATGTTTGCAGTCATGTGTATATGATTTTCATAGCCCATAGGTTTGTTTGTTTTTCTGTTTTTGAGTTTTACATCACTTTCAACATTATTTCAGTCATTTCTTGATGAGACCTATTTGGGGCAGATATAGTGCTGCCTCACTGAAATGTCATGTCGCAGGTCCTTGACATGACAACCCACCCGGTCACAGATTTACAAGGACAATGAGTTGACCTTTTAGGCACGGGCCTCAGCTCATATGTACCATGAATTCAACCTCGGCATGGCCGGGGATCGAGCCCATGACCTTTGGATCACCACAAAGGAACTGGTGCTGATAAGCTGGCGCTCTAACCAACTGCGCCATGGACCGTGACCTCATAGCTCACAGAATAAGTACAGTTATTGAAATATAGATCCAGGCTGAGGGGGAAAACTATACCCCCTGATAGTCAAATGACTGGCCCCTTACGCGTGTCTACATGCATTTGATGTTGTACTCACTTTCTAACTATGACATGTCTTAAGTGACAGAATATTTTACTCAGTGTCTATTATTTGCTTGCACTGGGTGCGGCCTCTGAGCACTCACTTTAAGAGTTGAATATGTCGTTTACTTGTAGAGCCAGGTATAAATCCTCGACCTGCGAAGGAGATAGGTAAGATACGAACTTCATGTCAATCCACTTGAAACTATTTCATTGCATTGGGATATTCATAAATAATCTCGGAAAATATCATTGTCACCCGCTTTTATCAATAGCGTAATGTATAAAATAAACCAAGGGAAGGTTTCCTTTTTTGATTACCTTTTTGAAAACTTTATTTGTGCATCTTATCATGGCACATGTCAAAGCAATTATTGAAAATAATTGACTTTATGGGAACGAGCGAACAAGAAACCGGACATCATTGCTATTCTTAATATCTTAATTTTGAGCAGGAATGGTTAGCTGGTAGAGGCCCGAAGACGCTCTGTGTAAGAATGGTTAGCTGGTAGAGGCCCTAAGACGCTCTGTGCAAGCGCTAAATCCTTCTTTCCATTTCATCTCTCATCAGGTAAAGGTGTGTAAAATAAGTCGTTCAGTATTGGGAACAAATTTACAGTTAACCTCCACGGTTAGGGCAAAGTAGCCTCCCCGACATAGGTAGGATAATTGGGGAAATAGAGTGGGGTTGAGGACTATCTGACAAACTGAAGGTGTCTAAAGTCAGGAAATTGGAAGCAACCGAAATAATTGGAATCAAAAAAGTTTTAATTAATACAAAATGGGTTAGTTTTAAGGGGTTCCCGGCGGCAAGAGAAGGATGAGATAAACAAACTGCCAAATAAAAAGAATTGGTGATGCACAGGTACCAGTATTAGAGGTGAATAAAACAAATTTAAAGATAAATGGTAACAGGTATTAAGTGGTAAAAGTTAAGTTGAGTGGCAAATCTTGTTAGATAATTCCAGGTAAGCTGGAACTGGTAAATGAAGGTACATAATGAAGGTCGAAGGGGTGAAATTAGTGTATAAAAGGAGATTTAGGACGAAAAAGTAAAAATTGGGGAGTATGATAATGTGGAAGGTTTCAAGAGAAAAGGCAGAAATGTTAAGTAAGTTATAAGCTGCTAGAATAAACTCTAAATAGAATTAAGTGGGTTAAGAAACAAAATGTTATAGGATATAGGTGGTCAAGGGTAAGAAGGTCAAATGTCAATAAAGGTTTCGGGTAAACAGGTGGAAAACTAATTATATTGGTCATCCCCATAATAAGGGGAGGGAAAAGTAATAAATTGGTATTGAAGGTAGAATTGTATGGTTAGGATTCCAACTTTTTTAATTAATCAATTTAAGGTAAAAACTAAAAATTGTCCCAGTATAGGGAAGTTGCTAGTATTTGAGTTAGTGTATAAGGGCATTTAATGGGGTGAAAAGGCTTGGAAGTACAGGAAGCTACAAATCCCTGGAGTTCCTAGTCTAGGGAATTACCCTTAATATAAAGCTGCCGGATAATTTGTAAAGTTTAAGGCAAGAATTGAGGATATCCTGATAAATTTAAATAAAGGGAGTAGATAATACAATTTGCTGCAATCTAGAAATTGCGCTAAAGATAAAGTATTGTGGTAAAATGAACCTGAAAAGTGAATATGTTAAGAACAGGGAGTTTGTATAACAGAAATTCTAAGAATCATCAGAGTAAATTGTAAAAGGTCTAAAATTAAGGATTCAAATTCAGGTAGTGTAACCTAAAGATGATAATTATTTATATAAATTATAATTATATAAATATAAGCTAAACCTGACTGAATGCAAAGATGTGTTTATAGGACTATAAATGTATTTAAGCTCTGATTTATATATGGTTTTCTGCACAAGCTCAATCTGAACAATGTTATCATATAAAATTGACCGTAAATTGCAAAATTCTACGGAGTTGAACCTTTAAAGTATACAAGCATGAAATAGGATGAAATCAACAATGCTTATTGTTTTCAACTTATCCATATCAACATACCTTCATGAGACCCTCTATAAGCTCTTTACATCACCAGGAAATTTGTGATTAATATATAATTGTCCAATAATGAAGTATCAGCGTTGAGGGGAGCATTGGGTGCCAAGACCAGAGAAGGACATTCCATTCTTCACAACTTCTAACTCATCCATTTCCCAGTGTTTACTTACATTAGCAGGAGTATAATTGCAGTGTAAAGGGCTAATGGCTTTGAGACAGTCTGCCAGCATTTACCAGCATTCCTCTGTATACCAATGGGCGATATATCTTCATTTATGTACATACCGGAGCCAGGTGAGACAGCCGGGACCAGAACTGTGTAAATGATAGTGGTGTAGGGTGTTCAACATCACGATGTTAGGCAAAGCGGCTAAAACGTAGCTCCTTGATTTATTTCTCTGGTTGTCAAGATCAAAATAAAGGTAAACATAAATGGAAAACAATACATACACAGATGCCACTTGCATGCATTTAAGGGTCATGTGGGAAAATTATGTGTGATGCATGGATAACGTCTTAAATCTAGGATTTACCCACCCTTTGCAATATAAAGTACCAGACTGATAGATTCCCTAGCCATACCTATCAATCAAATATGTATCTGTGTTGATTAATTCATCTGATAATACATTCACCATATGTTCGGGCATTACAATGCATCTCGGGTTATCCATTAATTGGCAATTTACATTGCAATCAGCATGATTTTTTTTGTTCATTATGAGAATCTAATATTGAATCACTTTTATGGCAACAAACGATCGGTGGGATGCGAGCAAGATGTAATAGTTCTGAATTATCTATGACTCATTCAGTGAATTGTATTGGAGTAAATAGCAAGAACATTATCACATGTATTTAGAGGATTATGGCTCCCGAAGAAACGTTATCTCCCACGGTATCTTTGAATTATTAATATCATCTCTACATCAAGATAGCTACAAGCTAAAAGAGAAACTATTAAACCAGGAGAGAGGTCTGATAAGGTGGGGGATTAACATATTCAACTGTAATCTAATAATGGCCAGATACCTGAATAAATGTGCCACTCTCTTCAAGGAATACCACACCTTGATTTGAGCAAAACACGTTCTGTTCTATTGTTTGTAGAATGGCAATGATCCCTTGTCCTAGTTCATTTACCCTTATAGTGAATGAATGAAATCTATGCAATATTAAATTGCAAGAGGGCCGTAGCCTGGAGAGGCGGCCCTGCAGTGTGATTGCTGTGAATTGCAATCATGTATTGTTAAATTTGGTCATTGATTATTGCTATTGACAAATGGACTATTGTTGTTGTGAGTTGGTTAAGTGAAAGGTTTTTTTCAGAGACCATTCGCACCGGGTTCCCCCTACTCTTTTCGATAAGTGCTACTGGGTTCTTTAACGTGCTCTGGGATAGGGTCAGATACACGGGACCACGACGTTTTACGCCCAATCCGAGCGGGCGAGCAATAACCTTGCTGGGGGACAATTTAACCAGGCATTGTCAAAGGGGGACCTACCCATAGTGAGTTTAGAGGTGGTTTTATGTTGTGTTCAGACTTTGTGTGTGGGTTGCATATATGAGAAGTTATGTAGAAATTTTGATTAAAAAGTAGTGAGAATTGCATTTTACCCAGTGGGGTGTCCATAGGCAAAAGTGAACCTTTTTTGTTTACGCTTGTTTTGTTTGCTTTTGGATGACAGAATAATTCAGAAGATTTATATTATTATGTGTTCCATCTTATTATGTGTATAAATGCCTAATTATAGTTTATTTGAAATTGCTATGGGGTGGGTGGTGTGTGATTATAGGTGCAAATGGCCCGATTTGGGGCACTGAAAGCCGACTATGGGCAGGATATATACTGAATATCTCTGCAACCGCTGTTGGTCATTCTTGTGAAACCAAAGCCGGCAATCTGTGACCCAGGCCAGGCATTTTCACTATTATGGGTGGCATGTGTTAGTAATGTGTTAGGTTTATCTACCCTGGCTGTCAATGTAGGGATGTAGGACATACATTCCATCATTGCAGCCAGTGGTAGGATCAGGTTTGTTTCCGTTTTAATTAGTCAATGTGTCCTCGGGGAATCAGCCAGTGGCCACTGTGACCCGATCTCTTAAGTGACCATTGATTGACCATCCGCAGTCAGTCAGTCATGCGGGCTGCCTACTTCATGGGTTCTAGTGGGATCTTTTCCAGTTCCTATCTGGGCACAGGATACTGAGTCAGGATATAATGCAGATCCACAAAGTTTAAGGCATTATAGACCACCTCAGCTGCAGCCTGGGTGTGGTCAGCGCCATCTTCCACATCATATACTCTATTGTCATATTGTCTAAGAGGCATTGTGTAAAAGCATTCTAGCAGGTAGTGCCACAGTGGTTTACTGGTGGGCCTACTACAATGCTCGCAGGCTCTATCCATATCTCCTAACAATTCCCAAGTGCACTTGTAGCCTAGTCTAAGTCTATGCATGGTGACCTGTAGGGATCTGTGGTTCTCAGCTAGTCTGGGGAGTGGCTTGTATCTAGTGGCTATGGCATACCATCTGGCAGTTCCTGAACCGGGTACACTGTATTTGTGCCTGAGATAGTGCCTTTCCTTTGAGTCAGAGACAAAAAGTCGTCTGGTCTGGCTAAGAGAGGGGAGGACATGGGCTGATATCTTGGATAGCTTGGAGCCTGCATTCGCAGCCTCGTCTGCCATATCATTACCCTCAAGTCCAATGTGACTGGGGATCCAGTGTAGCACAACAGCCCTATTGTCTGATTGTAACTTATACAGGGTAACATAAACTCCCGTGATGAGCTTAACATTGTCTAAGGGGTGACCTTTCTCTAGTGCTTTGAGGGATGACTGTGAGTCTGTGATTACTAGTACTGGACCTGTCTTGTTGTGAAGGGCATCTAGGAGGGCAAATGAAATGGCAATGAGCTCAGTCTGCAGGGTTGAGCAATTGTCACTATTTCTCCATAATTCCTGTCTACCTTCCTGACAATAACCAGAGCCTGACCTGCCATCTTCCTGAACTGAGCCATCAGTGTAGTACACTGTTGCTCCCGGGGGCCGAACAATATCTATGGATGCATGAGCCTGTCTGAGCATGTCTGCCCTATCTAGGTCTGATTTCTTGCTGGCCATAGGCATGTATGTAATGCTATACGGGAGTGGCTTCCAGGGTGGAGGGATGACATAGTTGGAGGCTGGAGTGTCTGCACCTTTGTGTAATACTAGTCCATCTCTAAACCCTAGCACTAGGGAAGCAGCCCTGGTGGCCCAGTGATTTCTCCTGGAGGGCATTTTGCCACCATCACCGAGGGCTATCTTGGTACTTTTCCTAAGAGGTGTTACTACATGGGAGTGCATAACCTTGGCTAAGAAGCATGCTGTGGTCTGAGCTATTCTAACTCGGACAGCTGGGATGCCTGACTCAAGTTGTAAATTCTCAGTTTTAGTCCATAACGGGGCACCTAATATGAGCCTGAGGGCTTTGTTTTGTATGACCTCAACCTGCTGTACTGCACTATTTGAGGCAAATGCTAACAGTGGTGTGGCATAGTCTATTAGGCTACGTGTAGTGGCTAAATAGTAGAGTCTGAGAATCTCACTTTTGGGGCCTATCTTGATGGAAGAAAGGGCTCTCATGACGTCTAGTCTCTTTTGGCATCTTTCCTTGAGGTAATTGACCTGACAGTGCATGTTAAAGGCGCTATCTATCCACACCCCCAAATACTGATACACTGGGACCCAATCCAGGGCATGGCCCTGTATTTGGAGCTGTGAGCTGGGTGTGTTCATTTTGATGCACATTGCTTTTGTTTTGGAGGCAGATATTTTGAGCCCTAAGTTTGTGCATTCTCTAGATAGGATGTCTAGCGAGTTCTGAGCTTTGAGGGTCAATCCCTTACCTGTGACTGTCAATACCAAGTCGTCAGCATAGCAAAGCAGCTGTACACCTGGGGGGAATTTGAGGGAGACTAATCTGCTCATGAGGATGTTGAATAACGTGGGGGACAGGACACCACCTTGGGGCGTGCCGTTCTCGTGAGCATGATAAGCACTATAAGTTCCCTGATAGCGCACCCTACTTTTCCTGCCTGTGAGATAGGAAGCAACCCAGGCAAGTAGCTTGCCTTTGATGCCCTTGCTGGCTAAAGTGGCTAAAATTGCTTTTGGGCTGGCTAACTCAAAGGCTTTCTCAAGGTCTAAAAAGATGGCAATGCTTTGACCTGTCGTGATGATGGAAAGCAGTGTGGCTATACTGTGGGTGGTGCTGACTGCCTTAATGTACCCGAAGATGTTGTGGTGAAAGGGCCCTAGTTCATACAGCAGCCGGTTTAGTACTAATCTCTCCATTGTTTTGCATATGCAACTCGTGAGCGAGATCGGCCTAGGCTTGGTGGGTTCTTTGGGCTTGGGGATGGGCTGTATGTCAACAAGCTTCCACTTTGACGGGAGCTGGCCAGCTTGATATGAGGCATTTATGAGATCTAATATCATCATTTGCCCAGCTGTGCCTGCGTTGCTGATCATACTGTATGTGATCTTATCTGAACCTGTGGCAGTGTCTCTACCTTTCTTCCTAGCATTGAAAAGTTCTTGTATTGTGAAGGGAATGTCTGCTCTGTGTGTTGCCTGGCAAGCCTCACTAATGATTTTGTCCCTGCCACTAAGCAATTCGTTTTGTTTGAGCCTAATGCTTCGTGACAGATTATCTGACGAGGCCCTGCTGGCAAACATGGCTGCAAGTCTTTCTGATTCCATGCTGGGATTGGGATGGTCTGGAATGGGCGAGATTTTCTTGCCACTAGAAATTTTCAATTTCTTCCAGAGCTCAGTGAGAGATGTGTGCTCATTGAAAGATTCGCACCACTCTTCCCATTTACTACGCATGGCACCCCTGCAGATCTCCTGCAGGTGTTTGCTAACCTCCCTTAGCATTTGCCTATTGTGTGGGGTGGGATATTTTCTATATATCTTCCTGGTCCTATTTAGCCTATTCCTATACTCAGCTATTGTGGGATTATAGTACCAGTAGTTTGTATGATGGGTACCTGTTGCTTTCTTTAAAGGGATGGCTTCATTAGCCGCTAATGTAAGAGCCTGCGTGACTGCCTCTGAGTGTTCGTCTATGTCCTGTGGTAGGACAAATTGGTCATACCAGTCAGATATTGTCTTTTGAAACTTGTCCCAGTCAGCTTTCCTAACGTTCCACTTGGGTGGGGGTGGAGGAGGGGGTGGGATGTGTGGAATGTCAAGCAAGAGCGTGGTACCATAGTGATCACTGGTTAGGGTGGGGTGTACTCCCCATTTAGCAAGTTGGGTAAGGGCTGAGGACACGAAGGTAAGGTCTAAACAGTGTCCTCTAATGTGAGTGGGCGTACCATCATTTAGCAGGGACAATTCATCAGTGTCATTGAGGAGGGCATTGATGTGATGGCCATTATGATTGTAATATTTGGAATACAAAATGGGGTGATGGGCATTGAAATCACCTAACACAGCAATGGATTGTGAGCTTGCAACTCTTGCCAGTTCGGTGAGATCTATTTTGCCCTGGTGGAATGGGTTGGGATTGGAGTATATATTATATATAAGGACAGGACCTGTGGAGAGGGTGATCTCTATGGCTAGCACTTCTATACCTGTCCCACAGTTAAGAGGATCAATTATCTTTTTGGATGGAATTTTATTTCTAACATATATTGCGAGACCTTTCTTATTATTTTCACTTTTTTCAGTGTAGGGTGTGTATCCATTGATTTTGGGGGGAGAATCTTTCTTGTCTAAAGTTTCCTGGAGGGTAATGATGTCTGGATCATCTGTCCCAATGCAGGCTTTGAGGGTGGCAATTTTGGATTTTAGTGAGAAGCAGTTCCAGTTAATGATTTTCAGATTCTGACTTACTTCTGTGAATTTAACTTGGCCGAAATTTCTATGAGGAGATTTACTATTGATCTAGATATGTCTCTGACCTCTTGAGTAACTGTGGCTAATTGTGACAGGGCCTGAACAAGGGAGGCATTCACAGTATTAACAGGAACCGCACACAGCGGTAAAGGATTGTGTGCGGCTGATGATGTGGGAGGGATGCTTTGAGTCAGTGGAACGTCAGTCCTATCATTTTCTGGTAAGGGAGAGTCAGATGTCAGGAGGGAAACTCTCATTTTGCTGGGCCCTGGGGTGGGTTCAGGGGTGGGGGTCGGGTTCACACGAGAGTTCACGGTTGGGGGGTTCTTGATTTTGGGTTGGGGTGGGGGTGGGGGTGGGAGTGGGTGTAGGGGGCGTGTGGGGGTAGTGTTTTTTGTGGACTTCTTGGCAGGGTTTTTGACCTGCTGGCCTGGCTTGGCCTTTTTGGTTGGCCATTGGGCAGGCTGGGGGGCAGGCTGGGGGGCAGGCTGGGGGGCAGGCTGGGGGGCAGGCTGGGGGGCAGGCTGGGGGGCAGGGGGTGAGGTCCTAGAAGGAGGATGGGTGGGAATGGTCATCAGGGGGCGCACTTGCTGAAGTTTTGGCTTGTTTTGCGCATAAATTCTGTTTAGCCTCTCAGGACATCTTTTGTTCCAAGCATGATGCTTTTTGTGACAGTTTGGACAACAAGGAGCAACCTGTTCTTTATTTCTGAGTTTGACAAGGCACTGTTCGGTGTCGTGTTTTTTGCTACAGATGCCACAGACTGCTGAGTTTCTGCAGAAGGTAGCTATGTGTCCAAAAGATTGACAATTTCTGCACCTACGTGGCTCAGTCCTAAACTGCTCGAGGTTAAAGGTACCAAGATGATTGAGAGTGACAGAGGCAGGGGGAGGACCTTCGAAAGTGATCTCAACTTTTGAAGTGGGTCTGTCATTGAAAGTGTATCTTTTTGCGTGAAGTACGTGGGGAAGGTCAAGGAAAGCATCAGTGGATATATATATGGGAACTCTCAGTGCTACTGCCTTAGTGGGCTTTGTGTTGGGATTCAATTCACTTAAATTGACAGCTTTGCCTTTGAGATGAGTGATGCCTCCCAGCATAGTTACTGTACTGGGGGATTTTGGGCAGATTATGAATTCACCTTTTGCGTTGGGGTGGGCAGTGAACTGTAGGCCAGGCCTAACGTCATCCAAGGCTTTGGTCAATTGATATGTGTCAGAGATATTACTAGTGTTCAGCTTGAACTTGGGAAGGGAGCTGGTAGATGGAGTCTTTGTTGTTTTGTGAGTAGGGGTAGGTTTTGGCAAAGTTCGTGTGGCTGGGCGGGGGGTGGAGGTTGTGGGCTTGGCAGGGGTCTTGGAAGGAGTCTTTTTTCCTGTATCAATAACAAGTTCTGGATGGGCAATGACAAGAGGGGTGGAGGACTTGGTGTATGGGGATTTGCTAGCAGTAATGTGGGGAAACTCTATTTCAGAAAGGTCATCTGTGGTAACTGTTGTTCCTGGGGTGAGTGAGAGTGATTTGGACCTCTCTGTTCTGACTGAGGAAACCTCATTATCAAAATCGTAGTCCTCTACCCTTATAGTTCATTTACCCTATATATATATATGGGTGTGTGTGTGTGTGTGTGTGTGTGTGTGTGTGTGTGTGTGTGTGTGTGTGTGTGTACGTTTGTAATGATTGATTTGAGACATTTTTTTACTATCAACTCCTTATAAAATTCAATGCGGTGTATGACAATAATATTCAAAAATAAAGAAGATAAAGAATGTCTAAAGTTACACTAAATAAATAACAAATTAAGTGTCACTCTTGGGGTTGAGTATTTGAGAACATATCTGAAAGTTGATTTTATGGAAACTGAGTCATGTGCAGCTCTAGAACATATATTCCTCTCAATGCCATTCTAAATATCATTGGAGTTACAGTTGATGGTCATGTACGTTTACTGTTATTTAAGCTGATTAATCTCGTGATCTTGAAAAGAACATTTGGGATAAGGTGATGAAAAAGGTAAAACATTAAAATCACTAAAAGTCTCAAATTGTAACGTTACTTTACTCGGGTATCTGTTGATTTGTATGAAGATGAATAATGAAATATATGTTTGTAATCTAGTGTTATATATATATCGTCGGGAATGATCTGGGAGTGACCATGTTATAAGGAGCGCAGATCTTGCAGTACAAATGTGATGGATGTGCCGAGGACTAAATCAGCGAAAGAGCTGTCTCTGTTACTGCACTTAGATCCTGGAATCTGTTACATAACGAACTCCGAATGTAGAGCTTACATAAAGAACTCCGGACAAATGAAAGATTACTCTAAAAATGTAAGGCTACAATCAGGTCTTTGGTTGACGTTTTTCATCATACTGACCGATCGATACAAATTTCTCTCATTCCCATCTCTATGCTTCACTGGTGAGTAAATACAATTTGAAATGTCAATGGAAAACGCTATGATTATGAAATCATATTCATTAGTCCCATGTTTATTTCATAAACCTCAGAAAGAGACAGAGAATTAGACATTATAGGCAAGGCCTTAGTTTGAACCCACGGATATCCTAGTTTTCACGGCAATGGATATTTTAGCATGGATTAATATGTAGCATTTTTCTTTTTTTTTAAAGTGAATATATCAGTGCAAAATGCACAGAATGTTAATATTTGAAATCTTCAGATGTTAGACCAAGAACATGTCTGGTAGTTGACACCTGTCAAAGCTGGTCCACCCACCCATCGATCTGCTCAACCGATCTGCTCCTTACAGCGTGCACAATCTGTCCAGAACAGGCCTCCAAACCTCATTCCCAAACGACTTGTAAACTCCACCTTAGGAATGTCACCAGATTGCAAAAAATGAATATTGAATTATTGGTCAAAGGTCTTTTTGTTCATGTGTATGGTTCTGGTTAAGGGAAATGAATGTCAGTAACTGATGACAAAATCAATCATACAACAACAGAACGGATGGGATGTTTATTGCAGAACAGAAAATTATCATTGAACCATTAATGTATATGGAAGTCAGTATAAAAATGATGTGGTCATAATGTTGATCACAGTGTTCCTTTAACATTTTGATTGTTAAAGGGTGTTAGATTGGAGACATTGACCAACTCACCACGTGAGAGGGAAAGTGACATGTTACGCCTTGCCGCCAATCTCAACTGTTTCGCATTCAGTCTCGGGCAGTCGGACAGTGAACCAATAGTTTCACCCGCCGCCCCACCCATAAAATATTTTTTTTATATGTTTATATTTTGAATAAAAATCAGTCTCTAATGAGAACTGCCTTTTTGTTCTAACATTGACACACCATTAAGGCATTGATAACATACCCCATACGCCTCTATATCGGAAATGGAACTATTTTCCTCAAGGAAGCAGAATAGCCCTCGGTCCCCTCTAACAAATAATATCTTACTTTTACGGTGTTATGGTGGGTTTACAAAGTCTCATAACTGATTGGGGTACCTTCAAGAAAAATAAAAAGGTCAAGACACGTCAACGACAGGTTTTTTTGTTTAATATATTTGAATTAAACATAACAATCTGTCGTTGGCATGGCTTTTCAAAAGTGCCTCTATAATCATTAAATGTCTTAACAGTGTCATGATCTACTTGTGCAAGTAACAGTGTCATTATCTATGTGTGCAAGTAACAGTGACACGATCTATGTGTGCAAGTAACAGTGTCATGATCTATGTGTGCAAGTAACAGTGTCATGATATATGTGTGCAAGTAACAGTGTCATGATATATGTGTGCAAGAAACAGTGTCATGATCTATGTGCACAAGTAACAGTGTCATGATCTATGTGTGCAAGTAACAGTGTCATGATCTATGTGTGCTAGTAACAGTGTCATGCTCTATGTGTGCAAGTAACAGTGTCATGATCTATGTGTGCAAGTAACAGTGTCATAATCTATGTGTGCAAGTAACAGTGTCATGATCTATGTGTGCAAGTAACAGTGACATGATCTATGTGTGCTAGTAACAGTGTCACGATCTTTGTGTGCAATTAACAGTGTCATTATCTATGTGTGCAAGTAACAGTGACATGATCTATGTGTGCAAGTAACAGTGACATGATTTTTGTGTGCAATTAACAGTGTCATTATCTATTAGTGCAAGTAACAGTGACATGATCTATGTGTGCAAGTAATGTACACATAGAGAACTCTTAATGGTTCCGGACGGTCCAATCCGGACCAATCACGTCATTCCGGACATCCACAACAGAGCAGGACGTTTCATCCACTCATTCCGGACGCTCTTAATCATAATATATCAACCATAACATCCAAATTCTCGAGGTCATCTGCAACTGAATTTTAAGAGACTTTTAACCAATTTTAACATAGGAGTGTGCCCTAGTTTAAGATTGCATAACAAAGAGTAATCCAGACTTGGGGGCACAAATAACACTGTAACACACAATGTGTTCAAACTTGTGATGATTTTGTTGCGATTGTTATGCTTTTCTAGGTTTCAGAATTAGTGTAGAACAATGGGATGACATCATACCATCTTGCTCTGCTGTAGTTTCAGTCCAGTCCCGCGCAGGTCCAAGCTCTCCCATCCCTGATATAACATTGAACATATCTGTAAACCAATATTCAACAGAAGATATTTTGCAGTACGTATATTTATAGGGAGCAGCATGATAAAACAAGGCTATGGAACCTTAAGGACGGGTTTTTTCAAGATGTCTGATCTCCATGAGTCTCGGCTCTCAAAGCTCATTCTTTGAGAGTGATTAATCAGCAATTTATGTGATAGACCTGTAAAGAGCTTACCCAAATATAATTGATCAAACATGTTCATTTGGATGGAACGTCATTTACCTAATATGAAATGTTCAGCACCTGAACATGTTGAAAGTGTGTTATAGTTTATTGAAAACACTTTTCAAGAACCTTTCAGAAACTCCTGATATCACATCACAGAAGCCAAGAAGCTTTCATGTATCTTCTATATTACAAACATATCTTTGAAACCATACAAGAAACCTTCATTGAAACTCAGAAATGACTCCACTTCCCAGGGAAAAAATCCATCTCTCTATTTGTTCATAAAACCATGCTTTTAATGCCAACCCTGAAGCCAAATCAAATGTTCTGAGTTACACAAGTTCAAATCCATTGTACTCATGTTTTCTTCTTTTTCTTAAAGAAAAAAAGAGTGAGCTTAGGTAGATGGTTATGTTAAAATTGTCTTTGTGCACAGCTAAGAGTATCACCCTGTGAGAAAAACATAGATGTAACGAGAGCACAAGACAAAGGACGAATGGCAAACACATAATTATAATTGCTGTGTAATGTTTTGCCTGGAAAGACCAGTTATGAGTGAGTGTAAGTGATGAGTGCAAAGTGAAAGGGAAGGATGAAGATAACAAAGAGATATGTCTATCTGCATCCTGCTTACTGTTTCCACCTTCCCATCAACCTGATGTCCTCTGTTATTATTTTCATCTCACTGGTCTCATATAAATCTCCAGAGACACATATACACCTTGCTTAGAAGCGTTGATTTCCGCCTCACAATACCACAGTATACTTAGGAGAAAAATGTCCAAGACAAATGTGTGAGGTGTTCCACAGATATATATTACATTCTGTTTTTAATATTTTTATATTCAATAGCTCAGTGAGACAAACAATTACTTTACCAAGCACTTGAGATGTCTCTTGTTTATCTAATGGTTTTGTCTCCAAAAGACATATTTTGAGTAACTACAAACATATATATATACATATATATATGTTTGTAGTTACAAACATACATATATATATATATATATATATATATATATATATATATATATATATATATATATATATATATATATATATATATATATATATATATATATATATATATTTATAAGATGTAAGAACAGACACAGTAGAACATCACATACATACTTAGACTGTGTGGACCACAATTGTACACACACATTAGAAGCATATATGATCAATGACATGTCTATGTTCTTCAATCTTGACTTTTTGCTTGTGACTGATCAGCCTTTTACATATTCACATCTTTCATTCTCTTCCTTCACGTCACGCTATCTCATATTTGCTAAACCATTATTTGATGAAGGTCCTTGAAGCCCCATATTATCAAAGTATGTTTTCCTTTTATTAAGATAGACAGTTCTCCCAAAGGCGTCTTTTTTTCAGGGGGATATACAAATACACAAGGCATTTGGCTCAAGGGAAGAAGAACTCACACACCTACTCAGAGCAAGCGATGACCATAATCCAGTGATGATATTACAAATCTTATAAATTTTACAGTCTGGCCTGTAGTGACAAAGATATTTGTAGTTACTCAAAATATTTCTCTTTGAGACAAAACCATTAGATAAACAGGACACATCTCCGGGGCTTGGTTAAGTAATTGCTTTTCCCACTGAGCTATTGATTGCACAGCATCACACTTTAAGACCTACACTTGTATGCCATATCATTGTACTGCACACAGACATTGTAGAAAAAAGAACTAGCGGTGTTTCTTGGCAAATAGAAGTATGGTTTTCTGACTATTAGATACAATAACAAATAAGATCATTAATCCCGCATTCCTGTGGAGTATGTGCTGTGTGTATCAGCCTAAGAAAATTAATTCGTTTCATCTTGTTTTTTATATGATTCTATCTCGTTCATTTAGAGTTGCTCATTTATAAAAAGATGGAGATTTATACACGCACAGTGATGTGAACTACAGGACCTCTGAATCCCAGCACACTCGACGTGTCAAACGTCGTCAGTTTATCATGCAGTCAAATTTTGGTACCAAATATATATTTCTTGATTGTATGGGAACAAGTCCTAGGAATATATAGATAAATGTATTGGAAATACTCAAAATAATTAATACTGTACTGAGAGCAGATTAGATGTCTTTGTGATATATCCAAGAGGTTTATATATAATCCATTTTAAAATTGTTATCTCTGAATTGGAAGATGTTAACATTGTCATATATATATGAGCATACTTTAATCTTTATGATAAATCTGTAAACAAATTTTATTTTTTCTGAAATGATTTGTTCTATTTTGCTGTGGTATATGGAGACCAGCTGATGTGCCTAAAAAGGACTAACCATGTATCAATTAACTCTCAATTAACTCAGCTTATCTCAGAGTGTAAGCTCTTTATTCATGGTAATAGGTTTGGGGGGAAAAGAAATATAGTAGAAATATATATTTTTTCTGTGGGAGGCTAATTCTAATATTTCCTCTCCAACATTATATATTACCACATTATTTTTGTTCCTGAAGCGACAAAAAAATTATTTCATTCCCATTGAAGGGTCGTGGCATTATTTCTTATACAAATTACGGCATGCCTCCTTGGTGATAAATGGTTCGTCCCTATGTAGAAAGTATCGAAGTAGGGAGATACAGGAATCCAGGTGTTCTTAAGTTAGTTCCTGCCAACCTTGGACCCATCCACCGGAAATGTCCTCACACCTTCATATGCATTTCCTGTCCAATCACCTGCTTGTAACCAAGGGTTCCCGGATAGATATTTATCCAACATGCCCACTTTTCCGAATTAATTATGTCAACCCGATTAAATAGTAAAATATAAGCAGCGATCTTTTACATAGAACATGCCTAAGATGATTAATATAATGTTTGTATTGTATGCAACATATGCAATGTAGAGATAGCATCTATGAATATACGGTTGGCTGACATAAAGTGATATCCCTTCTTTGTTACTGAATTTGCCCGGATCTACAAATGTAGCTACAAATGTAGCTTTAGCTCTAGTAACGGCTCTAGTAATGTCGACTCTAGTAATGTCGACTCTAGTAATGTCGACTCTAGTAATGTCGACTCTAGTAATGTCGACTCTAGTAATGTCGACTCTAGTAATGTCGACTCTAGTAATGTCGACTCTAGTAATGACTCTAGTAATGACTCTAGTAATGACTCTAGTAATGACTCTAGTAATGACTCTAGTAATGACTTTAGTAATGGCTCTAGTAATGACTCTAGTAATGGCTCTAGTAATGACTCTAGTAATGACTCTAGTAATGACTCTAGTAATGACTTTAGTAATGGCTCTAGTAATGGCTCTAGTAATGACTCTAGTAATGGCTCTAGTAATGACTCTAGGAATGACTCTAGTAATGACTCTAGTAATGACTCTAGTAGTGACTCTAGTAATGACTCTAGTAATGACTCTAGTAATGACTTTAGTTATGACTCTAGGAATGACTATAGTAATGACTCTAGTAATGACTCTAGTAATGACTCTAGTAATGACTCTAGTAAAAGCTCAAATAACAACTTTAGTAACGTCTCTAATACCATCTCTAGTTACAACTTTAGTAACGGCACTAGTAAAAGCTCTAGTAACAACTTTAGTAACGGCTCTAGTAACAGCTTTAACTCGAACTCTAACTTACACTTAGAGAGACAATGTGAAACACCAATCTGTCATTTTCTGTCATGAAATATTAAAATACTACATGGATGGTCCCTTTTTGCAAATGTCAACAAGGGACCTACACTACCTCTCTGTGAGCGACGCGGCACTGGGGAGTGTCATTTCCTGTGGGTTTCACAGTGGATTCTTCCACAATTGATGGCAATAAGGAGTGTTCATCAAACACCACGATGTTCAGCATGATGTCATAAACTGAAAGTTCAAGAACTGAAAGTTCAAGAACTGAAAGTTCAAGAACTGAAAGTTCAAGAACTGAAAGTTCAAGAACTGAAAGTTCAAGAACTGAAAGTTCAAGAACTGAAAGTTCAAGAACTGAAAGTTCAAGAACTGAAAGTTCAACAACTGAAAGTTCAACAACTGAAAGTTCAACAACTGAAAGTTCAACGACTGAAAGTTCAACAACTGAAAGTTCAACAACTGAAAGTTCAACAACTTAAATTACCAGTTCTTATTGCTTGGAGACGCTTAAAAGTCAATAGAGTTCAGATTTGGTGTAAATCGGACGATTATATTGGAACATGGAAATGTGTTGTTTCTTTAATCTTTAGTTTGATATAACTTTGTGGTCGCTTTTTTCTGATATTGTTTTCTTTCATTTTCTTTGGCCCTCCGTGTCACAGGTGAAGTACCGCTTTTCTTGTTTTGGATTGTTCTGTAAGTTTACAATTACCTAAATGTATTTTTTTTCTGTATTTTTCCAGCACCATGGCCTCATGTCTAAACTTGATATCATTATTGTTTATTTATTGTCCTTATTGTATGTTTTATATAGATACGTATGTGTTGCCATTATGTTTGGGATAAATTATTTCTTGTCTGCTGAATGGCATTTCAATACTGGGAATTAGTCTATGACAAGCAAGTTCCATTTTATGATTCCATTTCAGAAACTCTTAAACCCCGTTTAGCTGGAAAATATATTTCTAGATGTGCTAATAAGTTCCGATACCAATGGCGTAATTTCAAAAGTAACTCCAAACAATTTTCCCACACCTCAAATAAATTTCACTTTTGTTGCAAGTAAAATGAAGATTTGCTGAGTTAAGATCAAATAGATTTGACAAGTGTTCTTGATATTTTCTCACGTAGTCTCTGCAATAGACATCGCATATGTTGTAAAATGGAAAAAAAATATCTCATTCTGGCAAAAGACATCACACATATTGACTGTGTTTAGTTACTTGCAGGTGTATGGAACTGGCAGACATGCTGAAATGAATGAAAACATCAGATAGAAATCCTTTCCAAAGATATTAATTAGACGAAACCCACCCAGAAGACATAAACATATTATAAAGCTAAACGGTTTATTTAAGTTACTTTCTAGGATCTATAAGAAATAAATCGTGTAATTTCTTCTGAATAATTCATGAGCCATCAGACAAAGATAGATGAAACCATATTCGTTGTAACCGAATAGCGTGATTCATCTGTGTCTATTTTTACTTCCGAGAATATAGATAATTTATTTTCAATCACTGAGTCGGACCTCATTAATGGGACCTCATTAATGGGCCAATGGACTAATCGGCTTATGGTTCTGTAGGAGAAATCCTTTATGCTTTGTAACTATCTCTTAACTAATCTAGTGGTACCATCAACTAGTCCATTACTGTCATACTCTATTTTTGGCCTATTGTCATATGACAATGTTGTTTTAATGGGAAAAAGAAAGGTTTTCAGAAGTAGCTGGCTTTTTGTCGTTTCCTTGCTTTTAAACAAGTCTTAAGAGTACGACCTTTCCGTGCTTTAATGTATGAGTAGTATGCGCTCAGGAAAATAGTAATGTTAACATTTTGTGTCTCACAGTTACAGAGCAAGGTAGCATGGAGTATATGTGTTATGAGGTAGCATCAATCACACACTCTGTGCAGGTTGTTTATCATATTCTCTGCCATTTCTTGTGATGCTTATGGCTGCAGGACACCCTATCCTGTCTGTGTCACGCTGTCAGTGTCTGTGAAACCTTAACACACAAAAACACACATAAACACATAAATAATAACTGAGTCAGTCTACAAAAGTCACTTTCTTCAACTGTCACACTACTCTAATGCGTGAGAAGGTCGTTAATCACAAAGAGGCATGACTTCTTGTTTATTATTGGAAAGATGAAAGGATTACACAGTTAATACTACGATAATATGTTACTTTTAAAGTCTGCCCGATAGTATCTACTCTTTGCTATAGAATAAGATAACATTATAGGAGCTTAACTTAAAGATCTCATTTCATAACTGTGTATGTTAAAGATGAATGTTATTGAGCCAAGTACAAAAGTCATCTCTTCTCATGACTCCTGGCTTTATACTTTTTGATACATGACAAGCTTTTTGTGACATACTTGGAACCGTAGAATCAGATGGCACATAATAATCTGGATGTACTTCGGGTGACACAAACAATGTGGCCGTACCTCAGCTGATACATGACAGGCTGGCCGTACCTCAGCTGATACATGACAGGCTGGCCGTACCTCAGCTGACACATGACCGGTTGGCTGTAACTCAGCTGACACATGACAGGTTGGATGTACCTCAGCTGACACATGAGAGGTTGGCTGTACCTCAGCTGACACATGACAGGTTGGCTGTACCTCAGCTGACACATGACTGACTGGCTGTACCTCAGCTGACACATGACTGGCTGGCTGTACCTCAGCAGACACATGACAGGCTGGCTGTACCTCAGCTGACACATGACTGGCTGGCTGTACCTCAGCTGACACATGACTGGCTGGCTGTACCTCAGCTGACACATGACAGGCTGGCTGTACCTCAGCTGACACATGACTGGCTGGCTGTACTTCAGCAGACACATGACAGGCTGGCTGTACCTAAGCTGACACATGACTGGCTGGCTGTACCTCAGCTGACACATGACTGGCTGGCTGTACCTAAGCTGACACATGACTGGCTGGCTGTACCTCAGCTGACACATGACAGGCTGGCTGTACCTAAGCTGACACATGACTGGCTGGCTGTACTTCAGCAGACACATGACAGGCTGGCTGTACCTAAGCTGACACATGACAGGCTGGTTGTACCTCAGCTGACACATGACTGGCTGGTTGTACCTCAGCTGACACATCACAGGTTGGCTCTACCTCAGCTGACACATGACAGGCTGGCCATACCTCAGCTGACACATGACAGGCTGGCTGTACCTCAGCTGACACATGACAGGCTGGCCATACCTCAGCTGACACATGACAGGCTGGCTGTACCTCAGCTGACACATGACAGGCTGGCCATACCTCAGCTGACACATGACAGGCTGGCCATACCTCAGCTGACACATGACAGGCTGGCTGTACCTCAGCTGACACATGACAGGCTGGCCATACCTCAGCTGACACATGACAGGCTGGCTGTACCTCAGCTGACACATGACTGGCTGGCTGTACCTCAGCTGACACATGACAGGCTGGCCGTACCTCAGCTGACACATGACAGGCTGGCCGTACCTCAGCTGACACATGACAGGCTGGCCATACCTCAGCTGACACATGACAGGCTGGCTGTACCTCAGCTGACACATGACTGGCTGGCTGTACCTCAGCTGACACATGACAGGCTGGCCGTACCTCAGCTGACACATGACAGGCTGGCCGTTCCCCAGGTGACATATTACAGGCTGGCTGTACCTCAGCTGACACATGACAGGCTGGCCGTACCTCAGCTGACACATGACAGACTGGCCGTACCTCAGCTGACACATGACAGGCTGGCCGTACCTCAGCTGACACATGACAGACTGGCCGTACCTCAGGTGACACATGACAGGCTGGCCATACCTCAGCTGACACATGACAGGCTGGCTGTACCTCAGCTGACACATGACTGGCTGGCTGTACCTCAGCTGACACATGACAGGCTGGCCGTACCTCAGCTGACACATGACAGGCTGGCCGTTCCCCAGGTGACATATGACAGGCTGGCTGTACCTCAGCTGACACATAACAGGCTGGCCGTACCTCAGCTGACACATGACAGACTGGCCGTACCTCAGCTGACACATGACAGGCTGGCCGTACCTCAGCTGACACATGACAGACTGGCCGTACCTCAGGTGACACATGACAGGCTGGCTGTACCTCAGCTGACACATGACAGGCTGGCCGTACCTCAGCTGACACATGACTGGCTGGCTGTACCTCAGCTGACACATGACAGGCTGGCCGTACCTCAGCTGACACATGACAGGCTGGCCGTTCCCCAGGTGACATATGACAGGCTGGCTGTACCTCAGCTGACACATAACAGGCTGGCCGTACCTCAGCTGACACATGACAGACTGGCCGTACCTCAGCTGACACATGACAGGCTGGCCGTACCTCAGCTGACACATGACAGACTGGCCGTACCTCAGGTGACACATGACAGGCTGGCTGTACCTCAGCTGACACATGACAGGCTGGCCGTACCTCAGCTGACACATGACTGGCTGGCTGTACCTCAGCTGACACATGACAGGCTGGCCGTACCTCAGGTGACACATGACAGGCTGGCTGTACCTCAGCTGACACATGACAGGTTGGCTGTACCTCAACTGACACATGACAGGTTGGCTGTACCTCAGCTGACACATGACAGGCTGGCCGTACCTCAGCTGACACATGACTGGCTGGCTGTACCTCAGCTGACACATGACAGGCTGGCCGTACCTCAGGTGACACATGACAGGCTGGCTGTACCTCAGCTGACACATGACAGGTTGGCTGTACCTCAACTGACACATGACAGGTTGGCTGTACCTCAGCTGACACATGACAGGCTGGCCGTACCTCAGCTGACACATAACAGTCTGGCTGGATGACACAGACGTTTGTAGGATATCCCAAAGACGTCTGTTAAATGACATCTGTGGATATGGTAGGGAAACCCTAGGATTATCGCTAGGGTCACAACGCTATCTAACGTGGGTCTTGGAACATTTATTGTATCCTATTTTCACCATACGATGCCACCTGCAGCTCCGAGATAATCTTATGATATGCCTGACACTGACAGGAGCCTGCCGTGTATTTCAAGATACTTTCTGGTCAGAAAACATTATAGAAGCGCCGGCAAAGCTCCCGGCGACCTGTACGACTTCTTAAAATTGCCCGATTGTGGCCAATAATCTCCCGGTGTCCTCATGACTCCTGGGTGCAGGTGCAGGTGCAGGTGCAGGTGCAGGTACACGTACAGGTGCAGGTACAGGTACAGGTGCAGGTGCCCGTGCATAATGTGACCAAACCCAGAACATAAAAGATTCAAGATTCAAGATTCAAAACATCTTTATTAAAGTGACAAGATGTAGACATATTCAACAAGACATTTACAGTTTAAACATACTTCCCAGCCATAGAGGCTTATTTGTCACTATACACACTTAATAATATAATTCAGGGTACTACAAGAGCAGGCAACATTAATTGTACATTTTTTGTCTTCTGTGCATGAAGGCATTATATGCAAATTTTGATACCAGTATTTGACAGGACTCCATTAAGTACATAAACTTTTCTTTATCTTGTAAATCATTAAAACCAGGATATTTATCACAAACTTTAGTGTACAAATTTAGCCTAGCATCACTATATAATGGACATCTACAGATAAATTCGAATTCCCTGGTGCCCAGGACACATGGAAGTCGGTTTTGTTTGTTTGGGGTTTTACATCACTTTCATCATTATTTCAGTTATTTCAAGACGAGGCCTACTTGTAACAGATAGAGTGCTGCCTCACTGAATTGTCATGTCGCAGGTCCTTGACATGACAACCCACCCGTTCACAGATTTACAAGGACAACGGGTTAACCCTTTAGGCACGGACCTCAGCTCATATGGGAAATTGTATTATGAGTTCAATCTGGTGCTCTAACCAATTGCACCACGGCCCTTGGCCTGTAAAGTAATAGATTATTTTGTCTATTTCATAAAAAGAACGATATGAATTCAACATTCACACGAATTCAATGCATACAAATACATGTACATCATGCTTTGATTGCATTGATTACAGCAAGTAGAACAGCAACATTTAGCCCAACTGCCAGCCAAGCTATGGACTCTATCCTTACTCCAAGTTTCCCAGTAATCATAAATTGGCAGTTGGGGCATCCTTTTTGTCAAAGAATTACCCTTGTGATTTAATCACTCGGCTTCAAATTTTATTTTATTTTTACTGCATTTTCTCAATCTTTCCACCATTTAAATATTGAGAACCTCCAGATAATAATTGTGGATTCGGGTCCCGTGGCAACATCCCTTCATAGATTTAATGGATCACAAGCCTCAATTTGTCATGGGCAACAAATATATCACATTTCAAAAGAATCTGTTTCTCTTAATTAAGGCAGGTTCTTTGTAAAAATGCAACAAACATAGTACCAACTGATGGAAAAGAAAAGCACGCTTATTATATTGGCAAGACCTTGCAATAATTATGAATGGAGGCGCAACGGCACAAGATCAAAGGGGACGTCATAGTTGCCGCCATGGGCATTGTTATGATGACGCCATATAGGTGCAAGATATGAAAGTTTTGACGTAATTTTTTTCAGAACTATTTTAAGTTATCAAAACCATAATTTAGAGCTACACATATCGCGAATGTAATGTTTGTGCAGATTTATGCAGATTATGGGGATATTAATTTTATTTCTCTGCCCCAAGTTTAGACGATTTTATGAAGAGATTTTCAAATTCATATTTATGAATATGAGTTCAAATTTCCATTTTCCTCTCAAATTATCAGGAAATCATCGGCTTTATTGTATTTTTTGTTTTCCAGTTTATTTCTAATTATTGGCGCATATATTGGCAGATTAGAAAAAATAAACCATGTTGTTCAGTAAAAAATGCTATCAGAAAATGTAACTTATATCCCTGCCAATATATCCGCCGTCATAGATACTTTGTCTTATGAAATGTTATGTCATCATTTAGAAAAAATATAAAAAAACAATACAAAATTGTAGCAGGAATATAAAAATTCTGTATCATAAAAAATATTTTGTTAAAATATTTTGTTAAAATATTTTTTTACAAAGTAACACGAATAGAGACACATTTTTTTATAAACATGTATAAAAAATAAAAGGTTTGGAATATGCATTTTTCATTTTTTTCATAATATCTATTGTTGAAGAAATCAGAACAGAAATGAACAGATTTATTTGAAGTAATTTTGAGTGGATGGTATTGTAAGCTTCAAAAGAGCAACTATTCTGAATTTTTCTTTAAAGAAAATAAACCAAAGTGTGGTCTATACTTCAATAAAACTTTATTCATTTTTTAAAAATATAAATCTTCAATTTTTCACTGTTCTGAAGTCGGCAACTATGATAGGATCAAAGGATTTTGAATCCATTGTGTGAAACAATGCGTTGCGCCTCCATTCATAGTTACTCCAAGGTAAGACATAACTTTTATCTTGTGTATTTTTAATTCATTGAAAGTCTATACAAATTGTTTTTATCATATCAGGTAACGTCAAACATATAGGATGTAATGATGTTTGGTTGTATAAAATATGAAGCGATCGTTTTATACTAATTTCTTCAAATCAAAACCATTTCACCTATAAACTATCCACAAATAGAGAGTGATATATATGACAATCACTGTCTGGTATAAACTATATTGATACCTGGTAATACGCTAATATCTTATTAATTGGTGGTTGATTATATAAGACAGAATTAAATGAGTGAATTCGGAACCCAGGTAGAAAGTAGCAGAACCATGCCAGACTCAAAACTCAAAAATACTCAAAATACACAAAAACTTAATCCAAAAAACATAAACGGTTCGGAAACAAAGTGTTTTCAATTCTAACAGCGGAAAGAGTAATAATTTATTGTACGAATCATCAGTAAGGTATAGTTTTAAAATATTTTCTTATAATTCATTTTCATCACGTCAGTGCATTTTGTTTATATAATCTCTCTTCGATTCTTATAATATGGACTGATTTAACGATATTTAGATTTAGTTTTGATGTAACCTGTAATCAGGTAAATAACAGTCTTGTTCCAAACACATAAAAAAATCAGAGCATTTTCATTGTAAATGATTAACAGTTTCGTTTTCCTTCATTTGGATGTGTTCTTCAACAATATTTGGCCACAGATGGTGCCTCGATTGTAAATTTGATCACGTTATAGACAGGTTAGCTCTCGGGGAGAGATACCATTTGGCGAGATTTTGTTTCAAATAACTCAAACCTATTGCGGATGTATTTCAAAGAAGCTATGAGTTTGCTTGCTCATAAATATGTGGCATGGTCATATTAAGTGCTGGGACAAAGTGGCTAAGACTGCCATAAAACTTCATAAAGATGCCACACCCTTGCCAGGCACAGCAAGGCCCGTGTGTATGCAGTGAATGGAATCCCTCCCTACCATACTGTGATCATACTTCAAGTTGACATAACTCAGAATATGGCGCTTGTCTCTGGGCTGTGATTTTACACAGTGTTACATGGCGGTGGTGATATGACAGAGTAGAATACTACTAGACTAGGTTCACTATTTAGATATCTCTTGTACAGGCTTGACCCCCCAAGAGCTGATTACCTTACATCATATGAGATGTATAACTGATAGGCCTCTTAAAGACAGGGAGTTAAATTAATATTTATAGAGTATATAGCGCTGAAGACCACTTAGCAATATATGTTCCTTAGCAATATATGAATTAAATAAAGACTATTTAAGTGTTTACTAAAATACTTTACTATCCCTCTGGAGAAGAATTTAAAAGATACGTCTTCCATTATAAAGGTAATTATACCCGGTGCCTATCAAATATTAAATCAGCCTGTCTTGTATTTCATCAAAGATTTATTGTCTGTGTGGACTGATCAAATCTGGACCAGAGATTGTATTCACAGGAGGGGCGACGGATTCCACAGATAATTGATAAAAGAATGACATCTATAAAGAAGGCACGGTGATTACCCGCCCCACTCATCAGCACGGGACTCAATCTCGTCATATATAACTGGCCGAAGTCACTACTGCTTTTATCACGGGGAATAAACATACAGAACTTGACATTCAGCGTAATGAACAGAACAACAAAACCACATTAAAGTGAATAGCACAAAGTACTCTTAATATCATTAGATGATAAATGAATCAGATGCATGTACGATTCATGTATATAACTTCAAGGAAAATAACCTCCTTTTGTCGATTTACATCTTGTATGTAAATGGACTGAATCAACGTACTTGCCTTTACTGTGGACCAAAGAAGAGAAGAAGAGCGTCATGCAATATCTGACCGTAATCAAGATGATTTAGTGTGGGTAATGGGAAATAAGAATGATCTTCACATCAACATGCAAACAATGCCAAAGTTACATTTGCAGAAAGCAGGTACAAAGCTTGAACGAATAGATCATTAACATCATATCAACACGTTTAGGTCATTTAGTGCCATTCAAAAACAAAATGAACAATGCTATTTACATGTAGTTATATATATATATATATATATATATATATATATATATATATATATATATATATATATATATATATATATATATATATATATATATTAGTTAGTTAATTTGATCAATTTGTTAGCTTCTGAAGAGGGGACACGAATATATACAGTTTTTAATAAGAATTATAGAGCCCCGAAAGGCCTAAAGCTTTACATCTCTTTTTTGCAATCCACACAAATTGTTTGAAATTAAACCAGCTTTATAAGTCATAAATGTATATGTTTTTAGGTTTCTTGACCTTTCCTCAGCTATTGACTATTGACAAATGGACGATACACATTGTCTGTTACATGTTTTGTTGACATTTATTTGGAAGGAGTGATTGGAAAAAGGGTCAATAAATCCCTATATTTTGTTCAAGACTAATATAAATGTTCACATTGTCAAGTCATTACCATTTAAAACATCATTTGTTGATGTCCTTCTTCGATTTGGTGAGTTGTTTGCTGTTTTGATTAATGGTTGCCAAGTTGATCCCACTAAGTTATCATTAAACAACGTGGTCTGTCAGCCATGGGCCTATCCATGTGTTTTGTTGGAGTAAATCCCGCCTCAAAATACGGCACACACATCCCTGATCCCTGCTTTACACCCAACTCTCGTCTGCTACCCAACGAGACTGTGATAGTCTGGTACCCTTTCATTCTGATATCCGATTATTTGGAATAAATAGAGGGTACCCGTCAACAACATGACACCGCTCCATATTGGCTTGAAGTGGTGAGGTAGGATTTTCAATTATTAAAAATAGATCATCATAGAATGCATCACAACTTTGAGTGAGTAATGAGGCGTGGTCCGTACCTCACAAAAGTACATAGACATGTAGTTTACTTACATTGTACGCATCCAATGATATATATACGCGTATATTACTAGTTGGTATATTAGATCTTAAATGGCCAAACTTGCAAAGAAACTTACAAAACTTTAAAAGAAAGTGAAGGGTTTTAAAATCTTATCGGTAGTATATACGCATTCTTCCACCACACAATAACACTGTAAAATAGAGATTTATTCATTATTCTACAGATGATTTTTGTTAATTAGCTATGCACCCAATAAAAAAGAAATATAGTGTTAAGTTGAGATTGGTAAAATTTACATGAAATAAACTCGTATTTTAGGACATGATTTCAACTTTATTTTAAATTTGATATATATATATCTCTCACTTTCGAAGTAAAACTATCTAAGTGATATAAATTCTACATCATGACACTTTTGTAATATCTTATTGATTAAGCATTAACCTCCCATCATGTATCAGCCCACACAATACGTTACTATCAAACACATGGAATGACAGCAATTTAATATAGTCATGACATGGCTGGGCAAACTTGGGCCATTTGACAGGCATGCGTCAATTCCCCCCGTTGCCAGGGAATGGAGTCATTTATTCTCTCATAGATCGTTTTACCTCTTTACACAAGAATGCTCTATCCGGTGTCTGATATGGAAAAAATGTCCACGCTGTCTTAATTTTCTTGTAAAGCACCGTCGCATTTGGAAGTGCGGTGCTTTATAGTTGGCCGACTGCCTCGCTGCCCTGCCTCCATCAACTCCAGATCTATTACTTCTATATCTTGAAAAAAACATTTGTAGCATTCAACACATTGCCATTTTGAATTACTCATGAGTCTCTTCACCACCCCTGCTAACAATGACATGAATCATTGTCTTCGGTTGTCAGGCACTGAGCGTGCACCTCTGTGCAAGTGGGGCAAAGTGTTGTTCTCTGTAATGACCTTGTCCATGTTGAGTAACTCAGGCCTCCCTGAGCTATTGTGACCGTGAGATTGGGTTTTGTTCAAAGTTGCACAGATCTGAAGGACAAAAGGCGCAACATACCGAGCACTGATCAACACCGTAATCTTATCACAAAGACAAAGGTACAAACTCTTTGATATTATTCTCAGGAAAACGTGACATTAATCACATTGATGCACGTCACATATAATTATTTAGCCAAAGATTGTGACCTTCACTTTAAGACAGGTGCACAATACGGTAAATGAGGAAGTGATTTCTCTGAAAGTTCTGTTATTTTCATGATAGTATGAATGATTTAACTAATAATCATTATTAATCCTTAAAACTTCTTCTGTCCTTTTATAATTATGAAGTCAAGCTCAACAGAACTTCTTGCATAAGAACCACTCAGATAGTGAGACAGTCAAACATTGTTTTTGTGTCCAAATAATGTTATTCCCTGTATATAAATATGTGTCTATTGACATTCATATGTGGTGAAGTCTTGCTGACGCTTACAGCATGACACATGCAAGATAGGGTGTCCCTGCAGCCATACCCATCACAAAAAATGGACAAAGATATGATGATATATATGGTAAACAAACAGTCTGTACAGAATGTGTAATTGATGCTACCTCATAGCATATACACTCAATGTCACCTTTCAATTCCTTGCATAATTGATATTTTCCTGAGAATATCTTACTCATACATATAGAATGGGGAGGGTCACCCTCTTCAGGCTTTGTTTTAAACTTGTTATATTCAAAGGGCAGATAGTTGTGTAATCATGCTATATTTATGCAGGTGGTGGAATATATTGGCAATTTATAAATACTGGTGATAGGAAGTATGCATTGCAAGCTCTTGGCTCGGTTTAGGCTGGTTAGTATGCAGGAGGTCCCTCCGCTGATTGATGAATGCATTCAATAGTGTCACATATTTATCCCAATGTTATGTTGAATAAATAACAGTTCATAACTTGAATTCGGGAAGAGCCTCTATGTGGTCCCGCCTTTCACAAATGTCTAGGTGACAGCTAACAATCAGAAACTGAATATTTCTGGTCCAAGACCAACTGTTATTTTATCGATCTGAATATATGGTTGGGACGTATTTTCTATTGGTGATCGGAAACAACTCACCTCCTTGGATTCGCACAAGTTATTATTGTTTCTATATCATACTAATCATTAGTACTAAGATTTGCATGTTTTCACTTGCACGGGCAGGGCATTCCACACATTTGGAGCATATACCTCAAAAGCCCTGTCACCATATATTCTCATAGTAGTTCTAGGTACATCATATTTTTATAATTCTCTATAGACCTGGGATTTCTGTGACCAGTTTTAAGTTTTAACAATAATGAAAGATACCTAGGTGCACACCCATTTATTACCATCCATGTATACAATAAAGCCTCTCAATATATATACATATATACGCTGAGATACAATGATTACTTCAAAGTCTTTGTCTTCAAATACAGACAAAAACGCAATACTACCACAGCCGCCATTGCTTGGCGAGGGTGCATATTTTATCACATTGAGATTGCTTACATAGCCACAAAAAGACAAAAAACAACATTTCCCGTCAACACTAAATGACTGAAAAAATATACCTTGCGTCCTATCCTTGGTCATACAATGTAATTATCAAAAAGGCAAAATACATAAGTGAACACATTCTGTAGCGAATACCAAGCAGCCACATATGTGTAATTATGAACATTGTACATTATGGTCACATCCTAATGTACAACCTGTTTCACGTAGAGCAATCGTCAGGGAAATGTTTTGACAAGTTTGGGTCTAATGGCCAAGAAAAAGAAAAATCTCAAGCAATAAAAGTCGCCATTATCTATAATGGATGCTCAGATATTCGACCCTCAACACATACATGTCTAATCAACAAATTATGAATGGAACTTCAGAATATTTTGTTGTTGTTTCTATTTCATGAACTGGTAGAATAACAGCGGTCTTGAATTGTTTAATTTTACAGTTTGATAGAACTACTTTGGAATTTTTACATTCTTTTATATCGCAGCTAATGCCTCAGTTACATTTACGCCGGGCCCTGGCCGGGAAGTAAGAATCGGCCGGCCTCACAGGATCCCGGGCGCCAGTGAGTTTATCAGAAATAATCAGATATGTGCCGTAACTGTGGTCACATTAGACAGAGGTGTCGCACGGCACGTACAAGATTGATGGCACAGACTTTGTGATATATTCTAAAGACGTCTGGTGAATGAAACAGACGACTGTAGGATATCGTAGAGAGCCCTTAGGATTATCTGACGATGGATTGGTTACATACAATCTTTTAACATCCTTTTTTCAACGTACGATGCCACCGGCTGCCCTAAGATAATCTAGAGATATACCTGCGGGACACTCACAGGAGCCTGCCGTGTACCTTAAGGTGATATTTGGGGATAAGACATCATGGAAACGCCAGCAACTTTTTTGTTGCAGCTCAAAGTTCCCAATGACCCGTACGACGTCTTAAAATTGCGCAATTGTAGCCGATGATCTCTCCGTGCCCTCATGGCAATCTGCTGGCCGATTTTGTAAAAAGATACCCATTATATACCCCAGGCACATTTGCGCCCGGGACCCTGTGAAGCCGGCAGATTTGTACTTCCCGACCGGCGCCCGGTGCAAATATGACTGAGGCTTTACTCGCGAGCGTCCGGAGTTGAAGTGGCTATGCTCTGACTGCTGGCTCTGCTGTGAGGGTACAGAATAGCACGACATGTACGGATTACTTCAGATGTTCACTGTGGCACCTTTAATACCACCCTGGTATTATATACATTATAATATCAATTTTGACAACTTTTATTTAAAAAGAGCAGGAAATAGAAGAAAAAGGAAAAAAAAGAGAAATTCTATTAAAATGTAGCCTTTGACAAGATGTTTTTCATCCAGATCTGAGCATATAACGTTTCGTAATTTAGAAACTCTATTTCATGCTTGGGGCTGTGTGGTGGTGGCATATAGGACCAGAAATCTCAGATATAAACGGTAAAAGGAATGACACCTTTTGCTTTTGCTCTTATCCCGGCCTAATAGATTTAGACAAAATAAGGTATCTCAATAACAAAGCGGCATCTTTCCCATTTTCAACCTTGGGTTAGTTATTTCAGAATAATGTGACTAGTTTCAAGCTTAACACCAAGGACTTTACTTCACACATGTCAGTAACACCTCCCTCCCTGAACCCTCATGACTGTAAGGTTTTTTAATCAACGCCCCCTGGCGCTGTATCCCTGCAGATGTGAGGCTCATTGTGTAGTTGAGACCAATGTGCCATGTCACGCAGGATTATATTATAGGAGAGAGAAGGCGATGTGTCAAATGGCTAGAAACTCACTGGCCATGCAAATACAGACCACATTCGGCACCGTCCAGAACCAACATCTTTACAGATACTTCCAGAAAAACAAGGAGAGACAGAATGGTAGAATATGAAGATGTGTAAAAAGCATGCTATGAAATGTATTGGTTGTTGTATAATAATTCAGAGATTTTGAAACGTTTGTCAGATGAGTGAAGAGGCACCCGTTAAAATGCTGTTCCCCATATTGACATGTCGTTTTGTCTTTATCCCAGATTTTGATTTAGGGCATTCACTGTGAACATTTACCTTGCAAAGACAAAATCCCTTCCATATGATCTACCAAGGGGCTTGGACAAATGTGATACTGGTTGACCTTGAGCCACTACGCATATCTTACACAATGTATTTGTTCATAATTGTTATTAATATATTGTTGGTTCAGGTGATATTTGTCACTACCGGTCAGGAGAACCTCAGGGCCTCTGCACTTATCATACATGTCTTTTATCAAGGTCAAGAATTGTTACCTTGTTACTTTATTGTTACCTTGAATGATTATGTTCTCCTACCTGTAAGCAATATCAATGTAGCTTGGCATTATGTGATTGAACTATGGTTGGCCCAGAGGAGTTGGAAATAAGATGTTCTGAACCTTTTTTTAAAAATTACAAATGCCGAATCAGCAAAATGTAATATTTTACCGAAGTGGCATTTATTGCCATTGCTTTTATCTTACACATCTTTCATATAAATATTATTTGCTTTATGTACTTTATGTCAAGGACAGTATGACGAATTTGCTTGTGAAAACTCCCCTGACGTTTTAAATACAGACAGTATCATTGTTTTTTGGACTACATGTGGTAAAATGAGTTTGATACTGGGTAACCTTGATGTATTGTCATCTGTATCAAATGCATGATACACGTGACTATACAGGTATTATACAGAACAGTCGAATATATGAAAACACACACACATGGATATTTGTTTGGTGATGTTCTGGTTACTTTGGACCAAGTTCAAGGTCAGGGCCTCGTCTATTCTTTTGAGCATTCTTTTGATGTTTAAAACATAATAATATTAATACAACAAAACATCTCTAATAATCATATCAGGGGCTCAGAAAATGTTGATATTTTGTGATATTTACAAGGTTCAAAGAGTAAATAATCATATTTTGCCACCACATTTATCTTATACACGATGCTCATAATTTGGGGAATAATCTATATTTATTATGTAATTTCTTTACTTTGACCTCCTTATAACCCAACAGAGATTATCAAATTGTGAGTTGGATGGTGCATGGCCTTGCACGCATTAAATACTGTGCTGACTTCATTTTTGTGCCATTCATAAACTGTCTTGTTTACACAGTATTTACTGCTGCAAGCTGAATACTGATACGAGCTTAGATTTAAAGCCAATAAACACTGGGTGCCTGATAAGCTACTGGATTTATGACTTCAAGATATTGTGAATGCAATTACAAAGATAGGAAATAATTATCGCATTGCTCTCTTTGACCCATCTGGAAGAAATCAAATATAAATTAAACGGCCAATGTGTATGATGGATATAATGCAAATTAGACGTGTGGTTGCCATTTAATTATTCATACAAGTTAATCAGCTGTGATTGCTTTATACTCGCAAACACAATTGGGCCAATTTGGCAACAACAAAAAACACCACAGAGTTTTAATGATCAGATTGTGAAGTTAAGGGTTTATTCTTGATGAACATGATTTGTTGGCATCGTATTGCAATTGGCAAACGTTTTTGGCGAAGATTAGAGGATATAGAATATCAGCATTTCCTTTCCCATTTGAGGTTTATAGAAATTAACGTGGCAAAATGTTTTCTTGACCATATTTAGAGTCAAATTAATATTCACAGAATCACAGCCTATTCTATTTTCAGTTGGCAACAACCTTTATATTTATTTGATGGCATGATTACTATTGGTAAGACATCGTCCATGACGTGTTTTTTCAATAAGCGAATGCACCTCAGTTCAAAGGTGAAACACTGGGGTAAGGAATAGCAGTGGGGGATAGAAAAGTTGAATAGGCGAGAGTAAAAATCATTTGCCATTATTGCTATCTTTACCATGGAAATCATTTTTGATGATACCTGAAGCCGAGCTGTGAAAGCACCATAAATCGAGATGGCCAAAAGTTGGTTGAAGATTGGCTCAAAATTTCCTAAGGGCCAAACATGTATTGTTACTTATTTGATGGCATGGTTACTATTGGTAACATATCGTTGTATTTATTTCATGGCATAATTACTATTAGCATGGTTACTATTGTCACTATATACCGTTGTATTTATTTGATAGCATGGTTACTATCGGCACGATATACCGTTGTATTTATTTGATAGCATGGTTACTATCAGCACTATATACCGTTGTTGTATTTGATAGCATGGTTACTATTGTCACTATATACCATTGTTTTATTTGATAGCATGGTTACTATTGTCATTATATACCGTTGTTTTATTTGATAGCATGGTTACTATTGTCATTATATACCGTTGTTTTATTTGATAGCATGGTTACTATTGTAAAGCACCTAAATGCTCTATTGATAACACGATTACCATTAAGCACTGAGGTATCAGTTTATCATTATTACTAAAATCATGTGCAAAATATCATAATAGCAATGAGCCTACTATCAATAGCATTTTTAAGAGAATTTTCATTCTTTTTTTTTAATTTAGATTAATTTGAAATTCTTCTTTCAAACAAAACTTTCCGATCAAAGCTATCTATTAAAAGAGATAAAAATGATAAGTTTTGAAAAATTATAAACATCCATTGATAATCAGTTCATACTATCGTTATATCAATTGTAAGGAATGGTTTCTAGCCTTTTGAATCCGTGTGAAACTAGCACTGCAAGTAGTGGGAGTCGAACCCATTACCCCCTGCCCTTACCTTATATAACCAACACAGATATATCCATTGCTCTACCAATTGTACTAATACATGTTTTGAATATCCCAATTAGAAGCTTGTTCCTTGTTTCATTGCGAATGTTTGATTTTACTCATTATCATGGTGGGGTAAGAATAATGTCAAGGATGTGTACGATAATGATGTAATATTAGAATAAATGTACAGAAAGAAATTGGAAGGCTTACCTGTTATTTTGATAAAAATGGTAATCCTGTATTTAGTCTTGTGGTAAATGCTTCAAAATGTTACAATTAAAATCCCTCACTTGACAATACAATACATAGCATTGTTTCATTTGGAACAAAAGTTATATATCTGTCATCTATATAGAGGCTGGGTCACATCTACCCAACACAAACAAGAGCTGCCAACCACTTTCAAGTGAACTTCACTCCTCTGAATCAATGCCTAATTCTGTGTGCAATTCCCTCTCCAGTCTCCACCAGGTCCCTGGCCTCAGAGTGTCTCGTTATCGCACGTGCCTTATTAAACATCCTCCTATTCTGGCAAGCCTGGTATTTGAGAGCGCTCAGCCACACCATTCATTTTGCTTTGAAGAGTGGATTGGCAAGTGTTTGCTGTGATATGAAAAACTGGGCAACTATTCGAGTTAGACAAGGAGTCAAACTTGCGCTCATGCTGCTGAGGCCTACACGCAAGCAACTGAGGATGAAGGCGCCTCAAACCGACCAATCATCGCCCAGATACACACTGCCACCTAGCGCTCATCTAAAACCCTCACTTAATGTGTCACATATCTACTATTGCCAACTTATGGTTATCTATAATTGAGATGTTGCAAACACAATGCAGTAAGGGATCACTAAATTATCGAATATGTATATACATAATGAATTAATATAAAATGTAGACTGGACTAGAAATGCAGAAAACAAAAAGAAATTATGAATTATTGCGAGGTTTACATAACATGAGGGTAAGATTTTTAAGATGTTTTTCGTGAAATCTGGACAACTTGAGAATCTGTCTTATCTGAGTTTGTAAAACAATAAGTATCTGCCTTAACTAGAGCCTGAGTGTCTGTCCAAGTCATCACCCAAGTAATTGTCTCACCCTGTATTAAGGTTAACATGTTTCAAGGTGTAACAATTCTTCTTAGCTACTATCAAATTCTTTCAGATTTTATTGCCATCAACATTCTATTTCAGACATGTGTATCAGATGACATATATATGAGTTTGTCAGAATATTAAATGAACAACATTGTGGAAAATCAATCTGGCACAACATGATCGCACCTACATGATCGCACCTACATGACCACACATACATGATCGCACCTACATGATCGCACCTACATGACCCCACATACATGATCGCACCTACATGATCGCACCTACATGACCACACATACATGATCGCACCTACATGATCACACCTACATGATCACACCTACATGATTGCACCTACATGAATGCACCTACATGATCGCACCTACATGATCGCACCTACATGATCGCACCTACATGATCGCACCTACATGATTGCACCTACATGATCGCACCTACATGATCACACCTACATGATCACACCTACATGATCGCACCTACATGATCGCACCTTTACGACCACACATATACGATCGCCCCTACATGATCGCATCTACATGATCGCACCTACATGATCGCACTAACATGATCGCACCTACATGACCACACCTACATGACCACACCTACATGATCGCACCTACATGACCACACCTTCATGATCGCACAGACATGACCACAGACATGATCGCACCTACATGACCACACATACATGATCGCACTTACATGACCACACCTACATGATCGCACCTACATGATCGCACCTACATGATCGCACCTACATGACCACACATACATGACCACACCTACATGGCCACACCTACATGATGACACCTGTATGACCACACCTACATGATCACAAGACAGACTTCATATTTAATTTGGACCTTACATTTAGCCCTGAAACACCCTCAACATTATATGCTTCAAACAGAAAGGAAATATATATGGTGCAATTAGGTGCATATGCCTGTAATTTGTTTGTTTGTAGATTTTTCAACATAATTCTGATTCGTGATGAGACCTACTTGAAGCATATATAGTGCTACCTCACTGAACATGAATTGTCATGCTGCAGGTCTCTGACATGACATTCCATATGGTCATAGATTTACAAGGACAATGGGTTAACCCTTCGGCAGGAGCCTCAGTTCATGTGTGAAATTGTATCATAAGTTTAATCACGGTGTGCAGGTGTTTGTTACAATTGAATAAGAAAGATGTTTAAATTTTACATGTAACTTATGTGCAATGTGATTAAGAAGACTATCATGTAAATGACAACGGTACAATACTGATGTTCAGATGCAAGCAAAAAATATAAAGCTTCAACAGTCTATATAAATATTTGGGGTTCAATACGACTGGCTCCACACTGAGTTAATAGAGAAGTGGCTGCAGATATGATCGCCACGTCCAGATATCATTGAATCGCTGCCTTGTTTGCCCTCCAGAGACACGTTCTGACAGAAAGACAGAGAACTACATCAAATCAATGAGAAGACACCCGCACTCCTGGTAAGAAGCTGGCCCACAGAGCACAGCCGGGTGTGGAAAAAAACAACTATATCTGTCTCGCCTCTGTTGAGGAATTGCGAATATGGTTCAAACTTATCTAGTTGGGGAGCCAGATTGGTAAAAACACATTATTTTGGATTCTGGTGGTGACTGAAGTAAAACAACTAGTTTTTTAAAATCATATTGTAGGTAAATATGAAGCTTCCGGAATCCGAGCGGGGTATAAGAAAATTGTAGTATTACTGCTGAGATGCAGCGGTTGCCATGGCAATAAATTACATTTTTTCTGGAAATATTCCTGAGAAAATAGACCATTTAGTTAATAACGCATAGAAAAATTCACATAGGTCATTTTATTTTGTTTTCTTGGTACCAATCTTGGGAATACATCTTGTCATAAAGTAATCACATTTCCACCTCTCTTTCAGTGACCATAGCAACCAAATGGATGAAGACTTTTTTCAGTCTCTATATCATTGTTCGTTCTGTGTGTATCCTTTTTTATATCATATACTTTGAAATGAAGTTACCAAAGCAACACGTATGATAACCAATAGTGGTATCTACATTAAAATATGTATTTGTCACATTTAATTAAATAGCTTGGATGATGGATAAATATATACAATAGTAGTCAAGGTTACCTATTATGAAATTATAAAATGAGGAAAATGTTCCAGTTTCAAAATTCAGTTAACAAATGTTTGGCCTAACATGTCCTTTTTATATATTATTTTAGCCAAATACAACAGGGAAATCATTTCTAGACATTTTTATTTCAGATTTATCTTATCATTAAGATGGTTATCTTTAGGGGACATACAACAAAAAGGCTTCGAGCCCATAAAATTCACATTTAACCTAAAAAAAACAAATATAAATGTGCACAGCTCATTTCTTTCTAATGTGCTTAAAGGTATCTTTAACACAATGTCCGAGAAAATTCAATTTCTAAATTATTTACTTGGTTTGCATGAAAACAGAAATGATTGAGAGAAATATAAATTCATTTTATCATATCAATTGTCAGATAAAACAGCCCCATTCTTTAACATAGACTTTCCACTTTAACAAAAATCCTTAATTGTGGATCTGGCTCCCCCACTACTCCTTATATACATATATATATATATATATATATATATATATATATGTATATATATATATATATATATATATATATATATATATATATATATATATATATATATATATATATATATATATATATATCCGAGTTTGTTCTTTGTTTGACAAGTGGTTTGTCAGTGACACGTGGTTTGTCAGTGACACGTGGTTTGTCAGTGACACATGGTTTGTCGGTGACACGTGGTTTGTCGGTGACACGTGGTTTGTCGGTGACACGTGGTTTGTCGGTGCACTCCTTCCGTTATAGAGACTAGTCATGTTGCCATGTTGCCTTGTATGCATCCCGAAGATAAAAGATATTAAGATTAAAGACTCTTTCATAAGATGACAATGTGGCTGCAAGGAAGCATTGTTTGATTTCATAAAGGAGGGAGGGATGTTGCAATAGAAGAAGATACAAGTTTCTTATAGGATTCTTAGTGCGAAAGTTAAAAAAGGTAAGACTGTATTTCCTTATCGTAAACATTAATAATTCAAATATGTTAGAGGGTGGTGCATTCTTACATGTGTCAACATCTTAATGAACATTGTATTTGTATTTTATACATGTGAACAACATTAATGTGTAACTGTGGAACACATTCTCAATTGTATCATCACTCTCACATGGACCATCATCATTATCACATGGACCATCGTCATTCCCACATGGACCATCTTCATTCTCACATGGACCATCTTCATTCCCACATGGACCATCTTCATTCTCACATGGACCATCTTCATTCCCACATGGACCATCGTCATTCCCACATGGACCATCATCATTCCCACATTGACCATCATCATTCCCACATGGACCATCATCATTCCCACATGGACCATCATCATTCCCACATGGACTATCATTATTCCCACATGGGCCATCATCATTCTCACATGGACTATCTTCATTCTCACATGGACTATCTTCATTATCACATGGACCATCTTCATTCCCACATGGACCATCTTCATTCTCACATGGACCATCTTCATTCCCACATGGACCATCTTCATTCTCACATGGACCATCTTCATTCCCACATGGACCATCGTCATTCCCACATGGACCATCATCATTCCCACATTGACCATCATCATTCCCACATGGACCATCATCATTCCCACATGGACCATCATCATTCCCACATGGACTATCATTATTCCCACATGGGCCATCATCATTCTCACATGGACTATCTTCATTCTCACATGGACTATCTTCATTCTCACATGGACTATCTTCATTATCACATGGACCATCATCATTCTCACATGGACCATCATCATTCTCACATGGACCATCATCATTATCACATGGACCATCATCATTCCCACATGGACCATCATCATTATCACATGGACCGTCATCATTCTCACATGGACCATCATCATTCCCACATGGACCATCATCATTATCACATGGACCATCTTCATTCCCACATGGACCATCTTCATTCTCACATGGACCATCTTCATTCTCACATGGACCATCTTCATTCCCACATGGACCATCTTCATTCTCACATGGACCATCTTCATTCCCACATGGACCATCGTCATTCCCACATGGACCATCATCATTCCCACATTGACCATCATCATTCCCACATGGACCATCATCATTCCCACATGGACCATCATCATTCCCACATGGACTATCATTATTCCCACATGGGCCATCATCATTCTCACATGGACTATCTTCATTCTCACATGGACTATCTTCATTCTCACATGGACCATCATCATTCTCACATGGACCATCATTATTCCCACATGGACCATCATCATTCTCACATGGACTATCTTCATTCTCACATGGACTATCTTCATTATCACATGGACCATCATCATTCTCACATGGACCATCATCATTCTCACATGGATCATCATCATTCTCACATGGACCATCATCATTATCACATGGACCATCATCATTCCCACATGGACCATCATCATTATCACATGGACCGTCATCATTCTCACATGGACCATCATCATTCCCACATGGACCATCATCATTATCACATGGACCATCATCATTCTCACATGGACCATCATCATTCTCACATGGACCATCTTCATTATCACATGGACTATCTTCATTATCACATGGACCATCGTCATTCCCACATGGACCATCATCATTCTCACATGGACTATCTTCATTATCACATGGACCATCATCATTCTCACATGGACCATCATCATTCTCACATGGACCATCTTCATTATCACATGGACCATTATCATTCCCACATGGACCATCATCATTATCACATGGACCGTCATCATTCTCACATGGACCATCATCATTCCCACATGGATCATCATCATTATCACATGGACCATCATCATTATCACATGGACCATCATCATTCCCACATGGACCATCATCAATCCCACATGGACCATCATCATTATCACATGGACCATCATCATTCCCACATGGGCCATCATCATTCTCACATGGACAATTATCATTCTCACATGGACCATCATCATATCGTCATGGACCATCATCATTCCCACATGGACCATCATCATTATCACATGGACCATCATCATTATCACATGGACCATCATCATTCCCACATGGACCATCATCATTCCCACATGGACCATCATCATTCTCACATGGACCATCATCATTTCCACATTTTAATATTACATGCTCCCAGGCATCCTTTCACCTGTCTGCTGTCCAGAGAGTTGATATATGGCAATAGTCAGGTAGCCACCCGATGGCCTGGAACTGTGTGGTGTCTGGGTGTGGTGTCTGGGTGTGGTGTCTGGGTGTGGTGTCTGGGTGTGGTGTCTTGGTGTGGTGTCTGGGTGTGGTGTCTGGGTGTGGTGTCTGAATATGGTGTCCCGGTGTGGTGTCTGGGTGTGGTGTCTGGGTGTGGTGTCTGGGTGTGGTGTCTGGGTGTGGTGTCTGGGTGTGGTGTCTGGGTGTGGTGTCTGGGAGTGGTGTCTGGGTGTGGTGTCTGGGTGTGGTGTCTGAATATGGTGTCCCGGTGTGGTGTCTGGGTGTGGTGTCTGGGTGTGGTGTCTGGGTGTGGTCTCTGGATGTGGTGTCTAGGTGTGGTGTCTGCAGCTGGCGTGGTGTTCGGGTGTGGTGTCCGGATGTGGTGTCCAGATGTGGTGTCCGGATGTGGTGTCTGGGTTTGGTGTCTGGGTGTGGTGTCTGGGTGTGGTGTCTGGGTGTGGTGTCTGGGTGTGGTGTCTGGGTGTGGTGTCTGGATGTGATGTCTGGGTGTGGTGTCTGGTTGTGGTGTCTGGGTGTGGTGTCCGGATGTGGTGTTCGGGTGTGGTGTCCGGGTGTGGTTTCTGGGTGTGGTGTCTGGGTGTGGTGTCTGGGTGTGGTGTCTGGGTGTGGTGTCTGGGTGTGGTGTCTGGGTGTGGTGTCCGGGTGTGGTGTCCGAAATGAACATCTGGTGGATATCTGAATGTGCATCAGCCCGGTCATTGTCAGATAGCTTTCCAGTATCCTTGCAATAGTCTTTTGAGTCCTTCCGGTATTATGTCCGTTTGATGTCCGTGTATTACACGTATCTGTGACCATGCTCATGGTAAACCCCACACATTGGAAGTCCGGTTGATTCCTACTTTCCAGCTAATGACCTTTGCAAATGTGATTGGGATGTCGACAAACTAATGCCTCGGTCACATTTGAGCCGGTACCGACCAGGAAGTGAGAATCGGCCGGCTTCACAGGTTCCCGGACGCCAAATGTCTAAAAATCCAAATTTCACCGTACGATGCCACCAGAAGCCCTAATGTAATCTTATGATATGCTTACGGGAGACTGTGGTGGCCTGCCGTGTATTTTAAGATGAATTTTGGTTAGATGACAAGTGCCGGCAACTTCTATGTTGCAGCTGGAGACCCTTGCAACATCTGAACAATTGGCTCATTGTGGCCGATAAACGCCCAGTGTCCTGATGGCACCCTGGATAGCCGGCCGATGCCAAATAAGCCATCGGCTGGGCATCTCTGCACAGATGTGACTTGGGTATTAACCCATCTCTCATATATTTTCAGCATATCAGGTATTCTACCTGGGGGATGACATGCAAAAAACAAATTTGCTTACTTTCTACACCCTCTCTTGATTTTGGCCATAAAACTGGACAAAACGCGAATTCGGTGCCGCAATGCATGACAATGAATTCCTATTCTGTGGCAATTTCTTCCTGCCTCCCCTGTGCAGTGTCCTGTCTTTTTCTTACCAAACTATAAGCTGATTCAAATGGCTGGTGGTGGGCTTACAGATGGCTGGTGGTGGGCATACAGATGGCTGGTGGTGGCCATACAGATGGCTGGTGGTGGGCTTACAGAAGGCTGGTGGTGGGCTTATAGATGGCTGGTGGTGGGCTTACAGATGGCTGGTGGTGGGCTTACAGATGGCTGGTGGTGGGCTTACAGATGGCTGGTGGTGGGCATACAGATGGCTGGTGGTGGGCTTACAGATGGCTGGTTAGGATACAGATAGCTGGTGGTGGACATACAGATAGCTAATGGTGGAATGAATCAATGGTGTTGAAGAGATGATAGCAGATTGTCGCCTGCAGTTGAGAAACTTTTCCCCCAGACTGAGACAAAGTAGTGGTTTGAAGTGATGATTGTGAAGTGTAGCAAGAGGTATGCTCAGCAGGTTGTGATACTGGGGGTGGCTGTCATAAACTAGCATTGCAGGCCTGGTGAACTTGATTATATACTGTGAAAATCCAAGCGTGAAAGGTGGCCAATTATTCATCAATATAAGCTAGACTGGGATTACCACATGGCGCTGGGAAATTACTGTTTATGGCCAGTCAGACTGGGCCGCCATATTAGTAAGCTGCCCACCTACAAAAATGTGTCCCATAAAAATGTCAGCTCCGCAGCATATGATCTAAACGTTACATGTCTGTCAATATGGAATTCCCACTAATACTTAGATTGATGTTTGAATTATGTGGATGCTGTGGGGTACAGAGAAGACCATTTTGACCGCCACACTTTTAAATCTCTTGAGCTGTTCATCTTGACAAATATGGATAAAGATATCAAAACACTGAAACTTGTCAAATCCGGAGAAAAAAATTATACAGAACGTTTGTTTAAACTCTCAGCATTGATAATCACAGAAAGAGTATATTTTCAGAACGCATAATTACAAGAGCTCTATCTAAATCTTCTGATCACAAGTGATCAAAGCATTTGCATAATTGCCTGCCAAGATGGAATATTTGTATCTCTTAATTATGGTTTTACATCAATTGACATCTCACAAAGCCCAATAATTTCAGACACCAACATTTGGCACTTGCACAAAAGAACCATTAATAGCTTTAAAATTTAATCCTGATCAAAAAGCAAAATTCAGTTTCCAGAGACCCCAACTTCGATATACAAGGCCAATATCACTTTGTGACTAACCTGAGGCTTAAAGAAGACTGTTCTTTGTACATTAATACATACAATGAGATAAAACCTGTTTAAATAGGTTTTCAATGTATCTCCACAGTTGGAGTGAAGAAAAATGTGCACTGGCTGTATTCTGCATGAGTGTCTGGCTCCCTGACAAGTCATTTTTTTCTGCAGAGCTACATGCTATTATTATAGTCTTGGAATCTCCAATAATAATATATTTCAATCTCTCTTCTTATTCAAGTCAACTTTACAATCCATTAAGATAAGAGATCAGAGAAATCCACTTCAACAGAAACTGCAGAAATGACCGGGCATATTAATAGTTGAGCAGAAGAAAATAAATTTGATATCTACTGGATTCCAAGCCACATGGGTATTGGTGTAGCTGATTGTGCAAACAAAGCAACCTCAGATAAAATTTAAACAGATTTAAGCATCCCACCGAGTGTAATAACTGCATCACTCCATTGATGAGATACAAGTGGCAATGTGAGTGAGATGAAGCTGTCAATAAAAAGCTTTATAAAGCCTACTTTAGATAAAAGTTACAATTCATGCCGTAAAATACATCATTTAAGAAGCGGTATTATAAACACATATTTGGATTGGACAGTCACATAGCACATTGTTAGTTATCAAAAGGATGAAGATCAGTCTGAATGTGTTTCCTGTAAAATCCCAATTGCCAGTCAAAGAGATTGGCCTGTTTTATGCAGTTATGTTTAGTTAGCTTCGTTGCACGGCTTAATATTTCCCTAAGGCACCATATTCACTATGACTTAGGGTATTTTAAAATGTCTCTATTGTCTGTTAACATGTAATCTTATTCATCCATAATTCCAATAGTTTGTATCACATATTATAATTACCTAAATGTGTTGATGTGCATTTATTCATTCACTCTATTATTGGTAAGAGCGTGATGAAAACATCAATCAGTACAGTGAATGTCGTATATATATATATATATATTTACAGGAACGATAGACAGGCTTTCATTCCTGGTATACATGTTGTTGTTTTACCTGTTAGATGTTGTTTTTGTAACAAACAGCAATCATTATACAATAAATAACCTCTCTCTCTCATTAACCGACACGCAGCCGGAAACATCAAATTGAATGTACATATTTGCCAACGCATATCTCCATCATGCTCAATGCTGATCTTTGTGGAGATCTAATTTCCCGAGATTTTATCCTGTAAGATTCTAAAATAGAACTTATCAAAAGACTTCCAACAGCAACCATATAATAAATTACGGATATAATATAATCAATTAAGAACTGTAGAAATCAATTAAAGGCTCTCCTTATTTTTAGGGTATTCTTTTTTAATATTTTGAATTTCTTACTGAATATTTTGCATTATGGATATAATAATGAACATGGGCCAAGGTATCATATTGTATGAAGTGTATTTCTCATCAGAGCATAACCAATCTATAAATATTACATGTTTAACTTTAAGATTTTAAATCCGTGATGCTTGTATCTCTATCCTTGATTAATATTTTATAAATGACATTTTTTCGCATAATTTGCTATGCTTCTATCACAGTTAAGATTTCAGATGAATTCACATTCCAACCCGGACATGTCTTCTCATTTTGTTTAAAACATTACTCTTCAATTTAAGGGGTTTGTTTGTTTGTTTGTTTGGGGTTTTACATCACTTTCAACATTATTTCAGTCATTTTGTGATGAGACCTACTTGTAACAGATATAGTGCTGCCTCACTGAATTATCATGTCGCAGGTCCTTGACATGGTCACAGATTTACAAGGACAATGGGTTAACCCTTTAGGCACGGGTCTCAGCTCATATGGGAAATTATATCATGAGTTCAATCTCGGCACGGCCGGGGTTCGAACCCAAGACCTTTGGATCACCACAGAGGAACTGGTGCTAATAAGCCGGCGCCACGGCCCGTGGCCTTTAAGGGGTTTGGGTATTGACACACAGAAACATTCATGTAATATAGCTACATGTAAAAGTTACCACGATGTCAATGTACTGTAAATGTCTATATAAAAACGTCCATGTGTGAATAACAAAAGAATTTAGCGTCGAGAAAGAGGTTTTGCACACAGAAGTGTGGCATCTGACCCCTACATAATGTAATAAATGGGTTGTCATTCATCAGCTTTAATATGCGCCATTTTGAGGTTTACCTCATTGACTTTTCCTTCCATCCTTTGCTTCAGTACAGGTTAATTCTTAGAAGCGGGGCAGACATATCTTCGCCGCATAAGATGTGTTGGCTTTTGTGCATTTTTATCTAGATTAAGGAAATATATTTGGAGCAGATGTTTACTCTCAGCATATGCATATTACTTGTCACCGCACATCACTTATGGAGACAATTATGCTTTATTGGAAAGCCCCGTAGCTTGCTATGGTCAATTTGATAGAACTATTGAGACATGAAATTTCTAATTGCTAATTAGGACATAAAATTGGTAACCGATCAGAATGTTCTCATTATATTTATTATGCCATTCAATGATAATTTTCCCAATTATTCATTACGTGATATTAATTGAACCCGCCTTCCCAGTGTCTGTATAATATGAAAGGTGGATGTTCATGCGTCTCTCATATGGTATCTGTAGAATGTAGATATCTATATAGAGACTAGATATCTATATAGAGACTGTAGATATCTATATAGAGACTGTACATATTTATATAGAGACTGTAGATATTTATATAGAGACTGTAGATATCTATATAGAGACTGTAGATATCTATATAGAGACTGTACATAATTATATAGAGACTGTAGATATCTATATAGAGACTGTAGATATCTATATAGAGACTGTACATATCTATATAGACTGTAAATATCTCTATAGAGACTGTAGATATCTATATAGACTGTATATATCTATATAGAGAGGGTTTTTAAGGGTTTAATAGGGCCTATCTTGACTAATAAACCTTCAATCTATATGCAGCTTATAGCACCCTGTCCCTTCCGGTTAATCCGATCACGAACCAGAATGATAAATAAAAGAGGTCCACCTTTGTTAGGTCACTCTTAAAAGAGGGTTGAACACTAAAATCCCTTCAGGTGTCGAGTGTAGGTGATTCTTCGGTACGAGAGTCACACAGTAAAACCCTTGAGATCTAATTCTCTCCTAAGCAGATAGTCAGTCACCAGATTCATCCCTAGCCCTGGTATTAACCAGATCCCAAGGCTGAGGACGCCATATTTCTTTGGTGCATATTTAACAATTTTATAAAGCATTATGAATTACAAATATTTAAGAATAGATTTTGGAATAGAAAAGTTGTTATTTTAAATAAAATGTTTAATAATGTATAATAGTCTGAATGATAAACAATAAAATAGACAAATGAGATGGAATTAATTATCTTTTCAGTACACAAGAAGTGCAGATTTCTTTGATGTTTCTTAAAACTTAATTTACCGTCTTTGATAGTCACTTTTCCACACAAGATATAGATGTGTTGCCTCTGCATTTGAATTCCCGATGTCACGCACAGATTGATGGCACTTTTATTCACATTAATCACGATAATTTCACATTTCCAGTATTTGCACAGTATTTGCACCTTGAGGCAGTTTGCAGCAGAAAATTTTGCTCCTCTGAATGTCAAGACACTTTCTAAAATGCACACGATAATTCACGCTTTGTTTAAATAACTAAGTCGTATTTCTCACAGTTTATCATATTATCTTTTAAACATAGTTTGTTAGTTCAAGGCTTTCAAATCCTAACCAAACTTCCTGCCAATAACACGTTTTCCTTGCAAATGTGTTCGACCAGGGTTGTTTTTTTTGCAAAAGCGCACAACAATACAAAAATTAATACGTGAGAAGGGAGAAATGAAATGCTCCGAATCTTGTGATCTGCCTCAGTCATTGAATCATCTGATTTGGTGACAACCATAACACATTTCAAAGGCAAAGTCACACCATTGTGTACTGCCATCTGCCAAGACGGCTGCCAGCTTTCCTACCTTAATCCTGCGATAATCCCCTCCAAGATAACACGGATCAGATTACCACAATTCAAAGGGTGGTGAAATTGCAGCAGGGTCACGTGGTACACCCGCTTGGTGAGATATTAATGGTGAAAAACGCAGAGCGAGCGGATACAAATGTTCATCAGCCATGTTACACGAGATCTATTTGTTTTTTTTTCTGTGAAAGACATTTAGTTATTTATAGATAAGATAAAATATGCCACGTTAACATGTAAGATGGGTGCACATACAGATAAAAAAGTATACTGTTCTAGGCGCTAGCATATATTTAGGTAATATGGAAAATATGAAAACATACAGTGGTCAACAAATGTCCCAGTCTCGATGGCCGAGTGGTCACGGTCTGGTTTCCCGGAAGCACAGTCGTAGTGTGGAGATTTGTATCGGAGACTTTTGGGAAAAAGTTTCCTGGGATTTTTTTTTTAAATGTTGTGAATAATTATAGAGCCTCTGTAGACTTAATAGGAATATATTTAATTGGTAATGGTGTGTTTAAGTTTCTTTTAGCAAAAATACCCAGAGCATTTTATCCAGTGTGAAAGTAACATTACCGGCAATGGGAGTCGAACCCACAATCTCCGGAACCTACAATAGTAGACCTACAATAAACTGCAACAAGTAACAACGGATTTAAAATCGTGTAATGCGTGGCAATATTTTAAACAGCTTAAAACATGAAGCAGGCCACGACGAGCACCATAAGATTATAAAGAACAATAAATAATCACAAAGACTACTGAAGACAAACTGCATAAAACAATCCAATTGATTGTAAGCAATTCTGTCGTTTAAGTTTGTGCAATCTCGTTAGTATGGCGATGGCAAACTAAGGTTTTGGGTTTGACAGAGATGGGCATATACCAAAGTTATGTATTTGACTGTGGGAATCTATAAGTGGTACCAAGGCAGATATGTACATGAATTGGTGTTATGGGTTTGACTATGGGTGAAGCTCAAATCGTTGTATATATTTAATGGCATGTTATCTCGTAGTGGCCTACATGTACTTAAGCAGCCCTTCCTTAAAAGAAGATAAAATCATGTATTCATTAACGTAGTCCCTCATTACTATTAAAAATAGATGTTATTGTAAAGTGTCCTGCCCATAAGGATATGCCATATCTTAGTGTAACTTATAAGTACCTAGCCCACCAGGCAATATAGCTTGCTAAGATAATCTGTGGAATGTTTCTAATTTAGGTTTATAATTGGCATACTTATTACTAATTTGTTTTTCAGGCAAGTTAATGAGAATATCGTGGATGAGATGAAGTGTCTGACCCAGCAATATCATAAGCGAATAAGTCATTATATATGGTCCTTAGAATAACGATATCATTTTGATAGAATATCAATGAAAAGTCAAGATATATTCAATATGTAATTTAGATCATAGCATTTACAGATCGTTCTCTTTCTCTATACCATATCTCCCTGTGCATAGCAACCATGCCTAAGACTTACAGATGTTTATCTTTTGCCATTATTTAACAAAATACCTATTTATTCTGATTAATTGAAACGATATGTCCTCATCAATTCTGATCGCAGCTCATAATGCGAATATATAAATGTTCATAATCATGGTTCCACAAGGACCAGCACATCGATCTTAATGGCAGGGTCTCGTCAACATGTTATGCCCCTTAACAATATCACGTGACAGCGAACGGCACAATAGAGAATTGAAATCGAGGCCCGCGTGAGCCACAAAACACGGCACAGCTCTCTATTGCCGCCCGTCCAACAATTGGCCATGCTCGGTGAATCCCAATGAAATGCAGCCGCGTGTGTGTGTCATCTGCTGTCTAATGCATATCAGAAAGTCTCTAAAGACAACCTGAGATAAAAGCGAAGTGCTAGGAGAAAGCGTTTCTCTTATTTGCTAGCACGCTTTTGACTGGCGAAAACAATATGCGCGACTTACATTAACCCTTAGCGAATGCCAATAACCATCATTTGTTAAAGCTTCCGCGGCAAGTCAACGTTGTTTGCTTCATGTTCAACCAAGAAAGTTACATAAGTATAGTCATGGCTTCGTTAAAAGCTACTAACCCAATGGTCAAGACTCGAATGATCAACCACTTTCTAGCTAGCACCCTTTTGACTGGCGAAAACAATATAAGTTTCTAAGTTTGTGTGTGTTATTATTTATGTACGCAATTTATTGATGAAACTCTTAGCAGAAAAGGCATTTTGAAGTCGAGTATTGGGATTTGTGTGCCAAACATTCAGTTCGATGAACTCAAATCATTATATGACTCAATGATTTAAGTAGAATGTAAGTGTTAATCGAGATTGTGCAATATATACGCACACATCACTGAAAGATAAAACTTTCTGAAAGATATTGATAATTGTGGTCTGCTGATGTATAGGTGAAGCTAATGGCCTGGGGCAAATGAAGGAAGCACGTTTCTGTGGAAATTGAGTAGGTAACGAAGACGAGTTGAAAAAAATACAATGTCATTTGTATTACAGAAAAAATGCTTTCTATATGCAATACCAAACAAGAAACAAACTCGGGTTCAAAACATCTTAATTGGCATATATTGGTGACATAGAATCATAACGTGTAGGCAATGCAATGATTTACTGAAAGAGGCTGGTTATAATGCTTATGCAGAAACTGCATTTGAAGAAAAAACATGACGAATCTTAGAGTAATCTCAAATATATAGCCATATTAGGTAGAATATTTTACATATCTACATTGGTGATTGTTATGACAAATACAGGCTCATCAAAATATCTAATTTATTAAATACTTCACTTGAAATTCATTTTATAAAACAATTGAAATCATAATTTTAATAGAAACACGAAAATATGATTTTGAAAATTATAGAAATGACTGTTTCAAAGTCATCAAAGTATTAACTTGAAAAAAGACACACAAATTCGACCTTTTAAGAAAAACAGTAAATGAGAGAGATTATATATTATATGCTAACTGAATATGATATATGGTCTTCCTCTAAAGGGAAACTAGATATCATTTCAAATGTTCTATTAATGTATTTCTCATCTTCGCCAAGGATATTAATTTGTTTTGAATATGCCACAAAATGTAACTAATACCGCCATTTAGGCTATAACATGTTAGATTTAGCACTTCTTTTTATATGGTCAGCATATTTTCCCATGAAAATCGAAGATATAGATTGAATAAAACTGATTTTGAAATATGACACACAAATGTGTTATCATTTGAGACTTTTTACAAGGGGTTGAAAAAAGATCACCTTTCATATCACTTGATAATTGAATTGTAGAAATGGAGATCAAGAAAATAGCGCAATACTGGCTGCGTATTGGCCGCGGAGGTCTCATCACGGGTAAGGCCAATACATGCAGATTGTGGTCAAGATGTGGCCCTATTCATCCTCTCTGGTCAGAAATCATATCCTCTACATGAATCTCTTTGAAATCCTCCCGTGGGATCAGGGAGGACACTCACAGCGGACTGCCCACTGATAGGGGACATAAAGGAGAGAGCGGTGTGGATGAATGGAGAGCTTTCTGTGGTGGTGACAGGAGCGAAGATGAGCGCCGTAAAGAAAGCGGGACGGGGCAAAATAATGCCGTGAAATCAGGACATTAGTGCGGGTGCCATACTATGCGGGATAGGGGGAGCAGGACAAATCGCAACCTGTGATTTAATCACTACCAGCCCCCAGAAGGCTGTTTTGTATCTAGCTATGTTGCCGTGCAAAATGTAGCGACCGCACTTTGAATTTAAAATTGTTTTTTTATATTTTCAAATGTATCGACCGCATTTGAATTTAAACTTGTTTTTTATATTATGAAATGAGTAAATATAACGTTATATTAAAATATATTCAAAAGTTATACTCTCCCTTAGATTTGTTAAGCTTATATATCTTTTTATATATACAGATTCTATACTTTCTCTTTCGATACATAAAAATACGTTTAGCTGAACGTGTTTCATAAATATGTGACGTTGAGGAAACTGACAATTATAACATATCTAACAGAGTTTTAATTCTATTCCGATTATTAAGTCAGCATCAGTATGTCCAACTCACTGTCACTATATATGTACGATTGCATGTGTACAACTCATAGTCATAAAATCTGTTTTATTATCTACGGTCAAGAGGGTTACTCTCGCCAGTAAAAATGTGAGTGAAAATAGTGAAAATAAATGAATAATTATCACGTACAATGCACAGAGAACACCCTGACATACACTCCCCTACATACACTCAAACTACACAAACTAACCCTACACACACTAACCTGCATACACTAGCCCTACATACACTACTACATACACTAGCCCTACACATACTAACCCTACAAACACTCATCCTACATACACTCACCCTACATACATTCACCCTACACCAACTCACCCTTCACACACTCACCCTGCACATACTAATCCTACATACACTTACCCTACATACACTTACCCTACATACACTTACCCTACATACACTCACCCTGCATACACTCATCCTACATACACTCACCCTGCATACACTCACCCTGCACACACTCACCCTGCATACACTCACCCTGCATACACTCACCCTGCATACACTCACCCTGCATAAACTCACCCTACATACACTCACCCTGCATACACTGACCCTACACATACTAATCCTACATACACTCACCCTACATACATTCACCCTACACATACTAATCCTACATACACTCACCCTACATACACTCACCCTACACATACTAATCCTACATACACTCACCCTACATACATTCACCCTACACACAGTACCCCCCCCCCACACACACACACACATTCACCCGCAGACACTCACCCACTCACACTCAACCAACCCGTTGTCGGACACTTACCTGACCCTCTTTCATTCACAATCCTCTTGAATCAGCCAGAGGCGTCCACAAATAGGCAGATCTAAATGACCACATTAGATTTTTGGCTTTTCATATCTATTGCATGGGTTTTGATTCAGGTATATATATTATCAAAAGGGTGATATGCATGTTATAGGCTTGTTATCATAACACCTTGCTAAAAGGTCACTCCTCTTATCACTACGATTAACACACGATGAAAAAACTGCCAGTTTAAGAATTACAATATTAGCGAATATTAGAGGTGTAGAAATAAGAATGCGAAAAATGAATAAATCTTATTACCATGTACCATATATGCCTGTATGACTGTAGCAATGCAATTATCATATATGGCCTCTGTGGCTATTGCTGTGTAATTTGGTCATAGAAGATATCAGATATTTGCAAATTTACCATTTTCTTATCCCGTAGTACTGAGAAATGGACAGAGGGAGTGTCTTTCTACTTAGCAGAGGAATCATGACATTCATATTAATAATGTCAATTCAGATCAGCATGGAAAGAAGTTAGATACACCTATGCTGGTAGGATTATTCGCATATCACACTCAGGTGTCCACAAACAAATTCAATCCATTGTTTCAGTCTAACCCTATCCTTGTACTGATTAATATTTTTGCCAAAATCTAAGGCCACTTATTTTGAAATAGGAAATGTCTGTGCTCCTGGTGAGGGAATTATGCAAAGGAATAGCATCCCACTGAATACTATTTTAGTCTCATGATTTGCTAAAATAGGGGGGTTCAACCCCTCCAAAAGCATTTTATACATCCGTTGCAGAAAAGTAGATGAAGGTTTCCAGGAAAAATGTATAAGATCACATATCCAATTTACACAAAAATAAAACCTCGTTAGGGGCACTAGATTAGTTTCTGAGTGCCCGAGGGTTTTGTATTTGACTTACACTATATATAGTACCTTTTACTGAGCACTAAACCAAATCAAAATTAGTTTTTGATGTGATACTTTACAAAGAGATACTGGAGAGATGATGGTATTTGAAAGTGGCAAATACGCCACTCTAGTGAGATATATGGAGGTGGGAAATTATATGAAACTGTGGTGAGGTACATGTAGGTGGGAATGGTATGACACTGGGGTAAGATATATGTAGGTGGGGGATGGTACGTAGCTGTGGTAAGGTATATGTAGGTGGGGGATGGTATGACGCTGTGGTAAGATATATGTAGGTGGGGGATGGTATGAAGCTGTGGTAAGGTATATGTAGGTGGGGGATGGTGTGACGCTGTGGTAAGGTATATTTAGGTGCGGAATGGTGTGACGCTGTGGTAAGGTATATGTAGGTGGGCGATGGTATGACGCTGTGGTAAGGTATATGTAGGTGGGGGATGGTGTGACGCTGTGGTAAGGTATATGTAGGTGGGGGATGGTATGACGCTGTGGTAAGGTATATCTAGGTGGGGGATGGTGTGACACTGTGGAAAGGTATATGTAGGTGGGGAATGGTATGACGCTGTGGTAAGGTATATGTAGGTGGGGGATGGTATGACGCTGTGGAAAGGTATATGTAGGTGGAGGATGGTATGATGCTGTGGTAAGGTATATGTAGGTGGGGGATGGTATGACGCTGTGGTAATGTATATGTAGGTGGGGGATGGTATGACGCTGTGGTAATGTATATGTAGGTGGGGGATGGTGTGACGCTGTGGTAAGGTATATGTAGGTGGGGGATGGTATGACGCTGTGGTAAGGTATATGTAGGTGGGGGATGGTATGACACTGTGGTAAGGTATATGTAGGTGGGGGATGGTGTGACGCTGTGGTAAGGTATATGTAGGTGGGGGATGGTATGACACTGTGGTGAGGTATATCTAGGTGGGGGATGGTATGACGCTGTGGTAAGGTATATGTAGGTGGGGGATGGTATGACGCTGTGGTAAGGTATATGTAGGTGGGGGATGGTGTGACGCTGTGGTAAGGTATATGTAGGTGGGGGATGGTATGACGCTGTGGTGAGGTATATGTAGGTGGGGGATGGTATGACGCTGTGGTGAGGTATATGTAGGTGGGGGATGGTATGACACTGTGGTGAGGTATATCTAGGTGGGGGATGGTATGACGCTGTGGTAAGGTATATGTAGATGGGGGATGGTATGAAGCTGTGGTAAGGTATATGTAGGTGGGGGATGGTATGACGCTGTGGTAAGGTATATGTAGGTGGGGGATGGTGTGACGCTGTGGTAAGGTATATGTAGGTGGGGGATGGTATGACGCTGTGGTGAGGTATATGTAGGTGGGGGATGGTATGACGCTGTGGTGAGGTATATGTAGGTGGGGGATGGTATGAAGCTGTGGTAAGGTATATCTAGGTGGGGGATGGTATGACGCTGTGGTGAGGTATATGTAGGTGGGGGATGGTATGACACTGTGGTGAGGTATATCTAGGTGGGGGATGGTATGACGCTGTGGTAAGGTATATGTAGGTGGGGGATGGTATGAAGCTGTGGTAAGGTATATGTAGGTGGGGGATGGTATGACGCTGTGGTAAGGTATATGTAGGTGGGGGATGGTGTGACGCTGTGGTAAGGCATATGTAGGTGGGGGATGGTGTGACACTGTGGTAAGGTATATGTAGGTGGGGGATGGTATGACGCTGTGGTGAGGTATATGTAGGTGGGGGATGGTATGACGCTGTGGTGAGGTATATGTAGGTGGGGGATGGTATGACGCTGTGGTAAGGTATATGTAGGTGGGGGAAGGTATAACGCTGTGTTAAGGTATATGTAGGTGGGGGATGGTATGACGCTGTGGTAAGGTATATGTAGGTGGGGGATGGTATGACACTGTGGTAAGGTATATGTAGGTGGGGGATGGTGTGACGCTGTGGAAAGGTATATGTAGGTGGGGGATGGTGTGACGCTGTGGTAAGGTATATGTAGGTGGGGGATGGTATGACGCTGTGGTAAGGTATATGTAGGTGGGGGATGGTATGACACTGTGGTAAGGTATATGTAGGTGGGGGATGGTGTGACGCTGTGGTAAGGTATATGTAGGTGGGGGATGGTATGACGCTGTGGTAAGGTATATGTAGGTAGGGGATGGTATGACGCTGTGGTAAGGTATATGTAGGTGGGGGATGGTATGACGCTGTGGTAAGGTATATGTAGGTGGGGGATGGTGTGACGCTGTGGAAAGGTATATGTAGGTGGGGGATGGTATGATGCTGTGGTAAGGTATATGTAGGTGGGGGATGGTATGACGCTGTGGAAAGGTATATGTAGGTGGGGGATGGTATGATGCTGTGGTAAGGTATATGTAGGTGGGGAATGGTGTGACGCTGTGGTAAGGTATATGTAGGTAGGCAATAGTGTAATAATTACATGTGTTCTGAGGCAAAAGAAAAACAAATGTTATTTGATTTCATGCTAATCTAAATGTGGGTGGGATTTATATAATATCATCTCTGAGAATGCAAATGAACATGTTTGTTAATTATCTAATCTGATATTCTATTTTTGTCATGAAATAACAGAATGTGTCGATGATTATTAGTTTTCTGGGAATCATTTCTTTATATTATCGCCTTAGTATGATACCTACTAGTACTGGACACCAGTCATGGGAAACTAATTTTAGTGGATAAACCCCATTAAAATCTTCTCCTACTTGGAATCCAACCGCACATGGAGTTCCAAGTTTCCGGAATATTTCACATATTCTATTGTTGATGCCACTAAGGTAAATTATTACTATGTCCATCAGTGTGTGAGATGCTCACATTTGGACGATCTACGCCACCTGGTGGTCACCCAGAGAGAGTTGAGCTGAGCCATCCTCGAGACTGCTCCTTATCCTTTATGATCCCTGTCACCTCAGCATTAATCAAGATCCCTGAGCAGTGAGTGCCAGTCCCCCGTCACATCTCCTGCTTTGAAGTTCACCTACATTATGTAGCAGTATTAAGGTGAGCTAAATGTGAGTGGTCAGTCAGACAAGCAATTTATCATGCGATGGCCTCACAATGCTGCGCACCCTTATTTGATTAATGCAATCAAACATTTTTCATTTTGTTCACAATGCTTGCATTGTTGGCGTGGACCAGTTTAGCAAAGCTAATGTGTCACAGAAGTTATATTAGTCCAGAATCCAACCTTACCTTATACATATTATGTTATTTTTGTACATCGAGACAGATAGAATTTACTCTGTTGCTTTTGTGATGAATTGAATATTTGCTGTATAAAACTCTAAATCTATCGATTTTCACAAATGTTAAGTCCTTTGATTTACACAAACCTCAAGCAAAAATCTTATTGTTTCTAAATCATCGCTCATAAGGTTTTTTTGGGTTTCATACAATGAAACTAATTTTTTATGATATGCATAAACATTAGTGATTCATCCAAACCTTTATCCTCACACCAGTACAATACAACCAGGGGACATTTGTTCATTGAACTGTGAAGTTGACAGCTCCCATCACAACAGTCACCGCTATGGACAAGGAGCATGTGATCTTCATTTGTCCAAACAATGACATTTCATTTGAAATTTCCAATTTTGGTCTTTTATTTTTCAACAGTGGCGACTGAAGCACTTCATCTACTGGGTGCCAAGAACTAGGTCAGGGCATTCTGTTCTGGATACTTGAGTTACATTTTTTCGAACATTCGAAGTGATGATTAATGCCAAAGTCATAAGATTTTTAATGTACATTGTACTTATTTGTCAAAGATGCTCGGAATGCTCGGAATATATTGTATAATTTTGTATATTTTACGTTAAAGTTCTTGATATTTTGTCCAAGAGAGATAAATAAACAAATATGCACCAAGAAGTGGTTCTCACTTCATCAGTCAGTAGATAACATTGCACAAGCAGAGAATAATACACAAAGAAGAGACAAATGATTTGTTCGCTTCGTCTCAAAGTTATCTAATTGGGAATGCAATATTTGATTTTAGAATGTTCCAATATCCCGGGCATTTTGTAGGCTGTTGACCTTCCATCATAATAAGTCTCAGTACCTCAGTGAACTTGAAGTAGGTTGTGGAAGATTTGGAAAAATAAACAATATTATTTGTATTTGTTATACAAATTATATTGTTATCAATAAACAGAAACATCTTGTTGCTATTCAAATAAGCCGTCGCCTGCCATATTGAAGTTGCTTGACACTGTCGTCTTTGTTTTGCATTATTTTAGATGCCCCAATAATATAATACATAATAAAGAAATGTTTAGTTGGAGAAGAAAGTAAAAGGAGAAAGCTCACATCAATACAACACGCAACCATATTTCCAAGGCTACATTTTTAGTGGGGCAGTTGACTTTAAGATATATACTGTTAAAAACTTTATGAATATGAGTTTGAATGTAAATAATGTGAGAGTAAATTAGAAAGAGTTAAGTTTGCAAGATGATGCATTTCACATCCCTGCTCTAATATAGCCACACGTGATAAATATTCTTTACCACTTGTTACATTTAAGTAACTTAATTCATTCACTGCAAACCAAAACAACGTTTTCCTAATTGTGCTTTTAAGGAAGATGATAACTGGCGAGTGTATGTTATGCTGGATATGCACGTCTGCCCCATTGTGATAGATGATATACGCAATGGAATATATCGTGGTCACGTGTCACGTGGTCTGGTACCTAGCCTCATCCAGCAATATTTCAAACCTTCGGACTCTGGAGATCCTTCCACCAGAACCAACTTGAGAGATCTGCCAGCCTTAACACTGCACTCACATGTTCTTGCCTTTTAATGTCTTTTTACAAATTTCCTCGAGAAGATATTTGATATTTCTATAAAGATATCTTTCGATATTTTTAATAAAACCTGTTATGTGTGAGTATTTATACAATATCGTTAGCAGCACTTTTTAAACCGTTCTTGTCACACAAAGGCAATATTATGACCTATACCTATCTTCTTCTTCCCTTCTCATTTCTTGTTAGTTTTCAAAACGTTATTCGATGATATATCACAAAGTCAATGTAACACCACAAAATCCATCTAACACGCATATACCCAAGCAAGTAAAACATCTTTTTGAAATAGTGTGCAGTCTCTTTGAATGGCTGTTTCAATAAGACATTTCGCTGCCTGAAAGCGAGAAATTCCCATTGGAGGACCAAAGATAAATGTTTTTCCAGTTCAAGTGTTGTTCTTCAGGTTTCGTCATGTAGTACTGAGCTCACACAATTTGGTGTAATTGAAGCTCGCAATCCTGGCTTTGCTATTATTTAAAACATAAGTGTGCACTTCCAGGAGACAATGTTCACTTTTGTTCAAATATCTAAACAAATATGGACATATGAATGTATGAATTATAGATATCCATTAGACTGATCGCTAGCATTGAATATAGTACTAATATTTGAACAAATCTATAAATAAATCAGAAATCAATATCTTGAATTAAAAGAGAAAAATAAATATATGAAATCCGATGTAAAGTGAAAATAGCAATTAAGTTGAATAATCTTGAAGACTCAGGAAGACGTTCTTGATTCAGTCGCTCTCATACAGGCTAAGAGAAAAATCGCTCTCGAGACAGTTTAAAATCCCTCTTGCTCAAGCCTTTTAACGTATTACCTAATGTGGCTGTGTCTGGGAGATAACTTTACAAAGCACACAGTGCAAGCATTGCATTCTCGCGCCACCTTTTTGTGCTATTGTTGTCCTCACATGACCAGAAAAGCTTCCATTCTGTTGATAGATGGGAATGAGACGACATGGCCACGTGACTTCTCGATGACCTATGACAGAAGGGCAACTTGTTTTGTCAGATTCAATGATCACGGGCGCCTAACTGTTAAGATTATGTACTATACGAGACATTAAGTTCCAAGTACGCCTCACATTTCCAACGGTTTCTTCAGCTTTTTTCTGAAAATAACTTTCCATAATATAAAATTCTATTCACATTCCTGTACTTTTGCATCATGTTCTAGTTGAATTATAGGTATAAAAGGACCAACTTGGGTCAAATTGTTTGATGTTGTATCTAACAATTGGTATGCCAAACGCCTGTGATCAAAATAACCACAACACATTGTTATTTGAGTCCAAAATGTTCAATACCTCCCATTAGGTTGTAAATCTGTCAGAAAAATGTCATCAAATATCTGTAATCCGATAATGAAATACTTCGAATTGCAAGTGTTTAGTTTGAAAATAATTAATATCTTTGTTCAGCGCACACAGAAACTATCCGCGTCATTGCAATATAATTTAAGTGATCTTTACCAACAGAATCAAACAGAATCAAACAGAATCAAACAGAACCTGTCTTTTTGTCATATTACATGCAACATGCAATGTTTTTCCTACCTTGATATTTGTTACTTATTAGTAATTTACCTCTGCGATAAAATGTTATTTGCATCGACTGTTCTGCAAAAAAATACATTTAACTCATTTCTCACAAACCATATTGATGATTTTGACCACAATCAAACCACTTTCAGAACATCATATCTCCTGTGAAAATCGCAAAATTTTGTCAGTCTAAAAGAAACATCAATGAAGAAAAGTGATGACAAGTTTGTAGGCTGAGCAATAAAACAGAATCTCTGATGACAGTGTAAACACTTCTATCTGGGTCCAAGCTACCCGATTATCACACGGCACCATTAAGAGGTGGAAGGTCCATGAGCGAAAGCTAAGCTCATACTGGGGCCATCTAATTTGTTGGCGCAAGTTCAAGTAGGAAAACTGGGTGGTCTGTGATTGATGGATGTATATTGCTTGTAATGGGTGTGAGTAACAAATCAATCACACCTTGTTCCTACATATAATTGTGCTTAGTGACCCTGCTAAGTGCCGGGACCTGATCAGGGCCGCTTAGGTCAATCCCACCGCACAGACCTCGGCCTGCACGCCATGCATTGAAAGCAGCATTACTTGCACACGTATAACTGTAACTGCCACCAGCCTCTGACCAGGGAGCCTTGATCAGGACTTGCACCTGAACACACCAGAACCTCATTCCAGCATTAACCACATTTCAAAACAGTCCAATTGGAAAATGTTTACTTGACAGATTTTGTTTGATTGGGGTTTTACATCATTTTCATCATTATTTCAGTCATTTCGTGAAGAGACCTACTTGTAGCAGATATAGTGCTGCATCACTGAATTGTCCTTGACATGACAACCTACCCAGTTACAGATTTACAAGGACAACGGGTTAACCCTTTAGGCACGGGCATCAGCTCATGTGAGAAATTGTATCATGTTTACATTTTTAGCATGGCCGGGGGTCGAACCCACGACCTTTGGATCACCACAGAGGAACTGGTGCTAATAAGCTGGCGCTTTAACCAACTGCGCCACGGCCGGTGGCTTACCTGATAGAATTGTAGCATTCGTATATAAAATTATCAGACATGAAAGTCATCAGATGTCCTTGTTATATGGACAACAATTCAATCTTAAGAACATTTAAATCATTGGTGATAAATAATATTTTCTAAAAGCTTACTTTTATAAGCACATGATTTTAAATCATGATAATATGTATGTTAGAAAGGATATTTATTTCTATGAAAATAAATTCAAGTTCTGTAGAAAAGAATTTTATTTAATCAACCGTTCTTATCAGCCAACACTGTTGACATTTAATGTCCGTGAAATTATCGGAATATTCAATATTCTATATTCAATATATAGAATATATAACTTATATTCTAAATGTAGAATATCCTGCTAACTTTACAGGCGGTCCCGCTTCAAGTTTATTTATATTTTGTTCAGTGTCCTCTGAGATGACTAACCCAATAAGAGATTAACAAGAACAATGGATCAACCCTGACATGGGCCTCATCTCATAGGATAAAATGTAACATGAATGTAACCTCGGCATGGCCAGGAATCAAATCCACGACCTTTGAATCATCACAGAGGAACTGGTGCTAAAAGCTTTTGCTCAAATAAGCTGCCCCACGTCCCATGGCTCCCAGTTGAGTTGTTGTTAGCTCCATATGTATTTTTACCAGACTTTCTACATAGTTTCTGAGGAAATCACTTGTTGTCCTTTCTTTTTTTTTGCTTTTTTATTTAAAAAATAAGTGATAAGAAGTTGGGGGGGGGGGGGGGGTTAAGCTCATATTCCAATTATCAAGGAAGACTGTCGTCTTGTGAGTCGTTGGAATCTGAATCTTGTGTCTTGGGAAATATGTTTGAAAGTTATATGTATACTTCCATACATGTCTTGTCCACATATTATGAGTTATTTCTTTTTTATGTTAGGTATTTAAATGAGTACCTTTAATGCTTACCCAAAGTTATGAAATATAGATACCGATAGGATGATAAATATTTAAAGATATTCATATATATTATACATGAACAATTAACACATTTTACTCATTCTTGAATAAAAAATCCTAATTATAGAAAACAAATATTAAATTAAAAATATATGATATATCGATAATGATATAATCCCTATTGGTCTGTTTGTTTGTGTTTGTTTGTTTGTTTGTTTGCCTGTTTGTTTGGGTTTTAAATCACTTTCAACATTATTTCAGTCACTTCGTGATGAGACCTACTTGAAGCAGATATAGTGCTGCCTCACTAAATTGTCATTGATGAACTGGTGGTATCATGCTGGCGCTCGAACCAACTGCGCCACGGCCCGTGGCCATAATCTCTATTGGGAAAAATAAAAGTAGTCAACAAGATCCAACATATTAGCCAGTAATGAAGGCCACTTTGCATGATACCCAAGAACCAACTCAGATGAGATCTTAAATATATCATATTGGAACTTATATGTCGTAATACAAAGTTTGTTACAGTTAAACCAACACATGGGCTCGGAACCAATATCCGTTGAGTCCCAAAACAAAATTCAGTTTAGACAGAGTTGACAAGCTATCCAATTCAATCCCACTGTTGGCAACTAATTAGTGCATATCGATTTCTTATATTAATGACATTGTTTGCTCAAAACCCAAAAACATAAAACATACAACAATGATGGGGGTAGCATTGCACGATACCCAATAGCCAACCAAATGCACATGAAAATTCAAGGGTTTTAAAGGATTCAAATATTAAATTTTACATGTGATACAACTGTAATATAAATAGATTCTCCTGACACGGAATGATAATTATCTTTAATGGGCATCTTCACTGAGACACAAAACAATTACAAGTCTACCCCCCTCAGCAAATGCTGGGTCTAATAATACCAGGACATGCAGGTTATGGCCAGAAGTAGTTGAGTCAGACCGAGGAGACCACATTCAGTAAGTTGTTTTGCAGCATTTAGTCAAACATTTTGTGAAAACATGGTCAATTGGTTGTTGTTGTTGTTGTTGTTGTTGTTGTGATTAGAAAGTGACTACAACAACAAATGAGTAAAAATATCAGTGATCTGTATAAGTGGCATTCAGCATGAGCATGTACAAGAGCCAACCAATTGCATAGCTGTATACAGCTAATGTGCAGAATAACTGGACGCGACGCATATTAACAGAGGTGGTATTTGACAATACCTCGCCATGCAGAGTAATGCAATTGCAGGATCAAGACATATTCACGATTCTGTACAGTACACCACTGACTGAGAGTGACATGCACATAAATAGGATACCAAAATTGGCAAATATCTTTTTTGGGGTCTCAGGTTGAAATGGGCGTGTTTGTTTGGGGTTTAATATCATTTTCAACATTATTTCAGTCGTTTCGTGATGAGACCTACTTAGCAGATATAATGCTGCCTCACTGAATTGTCATGTCGCAGGTCCTTGACATGACAACCCACCCGGTCACAGATTGACAAGAACAGCGGGTTAGCCCTTTAGGTAAGCTTATCAACAAGTAGCTTTCTGCCTGAAACCTCTTTTTTTAAAAAGAGCAAATACACAGAAATGTTTATCTCAATGATATACATTACATCTTTCCGCGACGACCCACTGAAAATATGACAATTTTCAAATATTATATTTCCCCAAACTGCAGTAAACACAACTTTTTATTGTCTCCCACTTGTTCTATATAGAATCTTGGATTGCCTTTTTGACAAAGCGTAGCTTTGACTAATTGTAACAAAATAACATCTCGCTTCCACAAAATTTCTGCAAGAGGTGACCAATGAACTGTGATTGACTCACTCCTCACGCAGAGTTCATAGTGGCAACCAGATATCAGACACATGTATAATTCATAACGCAAAGGAGAACAGCCGGCTCATGTACCTTGGCTTGCTTTCTTTCATAAATAAAATATCAAGAAATATGTGTACAGTAATATGAGAGGGAATTTCTGAATCTTGGCACATTTTGTCAATTTTTGTTCCTATTTATTAAAAATTAAGAGCGTTCATGGATCTTCTAGTCTGCATATCTAGTATTCAATTCCTACCTCTGCAGTCATTGCCCTATATTTGATACCATTCTAAATTTGGAATTCCCCAAGGTACTTGCCTTGCTCACAAAAATATCATCAAATCTGAATTGACCAACATCAAGTCATAAACTGTAATCAGCTGTCTGACACATAAATTGATCAATCAGTATAACTGCTGGTACAAAGCAAATCTATTTATATTCTTTCACCAATCAATGGACAACCAGATTTTATCTGTGCGCAGCGTTATACCTTTGGTGGCAGGGACTGATATGACAGAGAAGTCCTGCTATGGATGGTGGGCAGGGGCTGATATGATAGAGAAGTCCTGCTATGGAGGATAGGCAGGGACTGATATGAGAGAGAAGTCCTGCTATGGAGGGTAGGCAGGGACTAATGTGATAGAGAGGTCCTGCTATGGAGGTAGGCAGGGACTGATATGATAGAGAGGTCCTGCTCTGGAGGAAGGCAGAGACTGATATGATAGAGAAGTCCTGCTATGGAGGGTAGGCAGGGACTGATATGATAGAGAAGTCCTGCTATGGAGGGTAGGCAGGGACTGATATGATAGAGAAGTCCTGCTATGGAGGGTAGGCAGGGACTGATATGATAAAGAAGTCCTGCTATGGAGGTAGGCAGGGACTGATATGAGAGAGAAGTCCTGCTATTGAGGGTAGGCAGGGACTGATATGATAGAGAAGTCCTGCTATTGAGGGTAGACAGGTACTGATATGATAGAGAAGTCCTGCTATGGAGGGTAGACAGGGACTGATATGTTAGAGAAGTCCTGCTATGGAGGGTAGGCAGGGACTGATATGAGAGAGAGGTCCTGCTATGGAGGGTAGGCAGGGACTGATATGATAGAGAGGTCCTGCTATGGAGGGTAGGCAGGGGCTGATATGATAGAGAAATCCTGCTATGGAGGGTAGGCAGGGGCTGATATGATAGAGAAATCCTGCTATGGAGGGTAGGCAGGGACTGATATGATAGAGAAATCCTGCTATGGAGGGTAGGCAGGGACTGATATGATAGAGAGGTCCTGCTATGGAGGGTAGGCAGGGACTGATATGATAGAGAAGTCCTACTTTGGAGGGTAGGCAGGGACTGATATGATAGAGAGGTCCTGCTATGGAGGGTAGGCAGGGACTGATATGATAGAGAAGTCCTGCTATGGAGGGTAGGCAGGGACTGATATGATAGAGAGGTCCTGCTATGGAGGGTAGGCAGGGACTGATATGATAGAGAGGTCCTGCTCTGGAGGGTAGGATCTTCAAGTACTGATGAGATGTTTCTGAATCCAACCATTGCACCAATGTATGGAAGGCTATGGCTATTTTCATCATGCCTATCACAACGCAAAACGAGACATCCCCAATCATCTTATGAAATAAATATGGCATTGATTTCTAATTGCTAACAAATGTGTGGATATTTTCTATGTTGTATCACAAACATAATAACAACACAACCCTGTTTGATAACTTTCTCAATTAAGCTTGTTCAAAGACCACATCCTAATATATACCCTGGTTGTAAGCATATAAACGTTAGGGTGTTCCATTTTTGGCAAACGTTATCAGATCTTATGGGCCATCTGGATTGGGGTTACATATGCCTTAGATATGATGCTGATTTTTTTTGGGCTTGATTGGACCGATTTGAATTTGTCCCGTATGACGTTTTTTGCAAAAATAGGCAAAAATTGCATTTTTCGGTCTTTTCCGTTACTTTTTTGACAATTCTCTTCATGAATATTATCTCAATTGTAGATTATGTTGTATGTCACTTACAAGTATCAACTCAGTTTAAGGTGTTGACCCGTTTGTAAGTGATATATCAGATTCTCTGGTTGAAAGTGAATAATAATGTAAATAACAAATGACTTTAAACACAGAGAGAGGCAGAATTTGCTGAATATGGACAACTTTTAATCATATATTCATTCTACATATCAGTGATATTATCAGATGATATATGTCAATGCAACAAATGAGACAACAACCTGGTAAACACAGTCTGGAGCAACTTTTACAAGACTCGTAAATGCATAATACAAAGTAATTAACATCAAGGTATTTCCATGGTACTATAATTATTCTTGCAAAACTCGCAGTCTCACACAATACTGAATACTAATGTGATCTATATGTGCAGTCACAGTGGAAAGGGTAATACAGCCAGTATGTTACTTGACAGGATGACTTCATATTCTCAAGGATTCTCAAGGTTATCATTCATATTCTCAAGTTCCTCAGTGCATCACATTTGAGACTATGGAATATATCTCGATGACAGTTGGCAATAACAATGTAGTCATCCTGCAGATTCCCATCATGTGTGATATCGGCATATTCTGTCACATCCTTGATGGCCCTCTCTGCTTCATCATTTACAACTTCTAGCTTCTTGACCGTGTCATACATATTGACATAATCCTAAGGAGACACTGCAAAACAGTAATTTAACTGTAGTGGATGTTTGCATAATATCATATAGAACATACTTATTGCATTGTAAACTGGACAAAGATCTCACTTAGAATGGATGTATAATAAAACCATTATCATCATGTCATTATAAACATCAAAATAATTGAAAATTCAGTTAGTTGTGATGGCCATAATGCGTTCAGCTTCTTTGGTTTCTCTCTCCTTCTCCTAATCTCTTCTTGATGCAGCATGTTTTTCTCTGGCAGCCAGTTTGAGGTCTACACCACCCATGGTGTAGAGCTGTGGATGCTGCTGATGGCCTCTGTAAAATATCAAGTCCTCCATCCAATCATCACGACGCTCTGCCCGCAATGCTTCCTCTATAGCTGTTTCATCTCCTAAGGAGATATCAAACAGACTGTTTAGCTGGTCTTGATAAGCTTCTTGAATTCTCTGTTCAGGATTTCTGGAAAAGGCGTGGTAACCTTATATCACAGTCACAATCTTGTCTATCCACTTCTTATCTGTTTTCTTGTCCACAACATCTGCCTTTCTATACTCTTTCAGAGGTATTCTAGACTTAGCCCACAGAAACTGGATATCTGACCATATTGTCTTGGCATGGTCCCTTGTTGTGACCCGCTTATTGAAATCAGATTCAATCTGAAGCCCTCTCCATCTCTGCAAGATATGCCACTTCTGTGGAAGGTGATTATTTGAGAAACTATCAAGGGGGGAGCCAATGGTATGTTTAAAATCCAAGGAGGAGACACGGGGACCTTTTGTAGTGCTTTTATTTCCTACTGTTTCTCTAGTTGACTCACGAGGTGCATAAGTAAGTTTTGTGCCCTGGCTTGTTTGCCCTGGTAAAGGCAAAGGATCAACCACCTTGGACTCCTTGGATGACCGTGTAGTAGGAGCTCTAACTTCTGGTAGGTCAACATCAAGCACTGCTTTCCTTTTACGTCCACTATTCTTATTCCCAGTCATAATTGTTAAACTGTTACTACACCACCACCAACAAAGCTAGAGTTTCTATATAAAACACTAAGTCTATATCATTCTGGCTATGCACATGCACTACATCATCTACTCCATTTTGAATCATTGTAATTTATGAAACACCTGCAAGTGAAAGAATGATATAATTATTATAATTACCTTGTTTATACATGGGTATGGTCATAAATGACAAAATAGTCACTATACACATGCACCATGCATTCCATATCAGCACAATTCCAAGCACTATGCTACACATTACTGTTTCTTTTGTTAAATATTTCACAAAGTAACTGAAAAATATACTACAAATACCTTTTTGTAAATGTCCTCTTGTTGAAAAATTGATCACATTACTTTGTTGAATGATGTGCAGATGACACTTCTGTCCACCACGTTTGACCCAGTTTTGCTAGCAACAGGATATGAATTTTGACCTACTTTTTGTACTTTTCTAATTTGCATAACAATACACATACCCACTTCTTTATCATCAATATTACTATATAAAGAGCAAAATAAGCTGGGAATCCATTCATATTCATTACAAAATCTAACCAAATCTTGTAATACTGTGCAATGATATATTGTATCGTGTATCTATGCATTAAGCGAGTGATATTTTGCAAAGCAAACCCCAATTTTCCTATATATAACAATAAAATGTGATACCTGTTTTACCAACTGGTCAATACTTATCATTGAAATGATATTCATGGATTAAATAACAGAAAACTGCAAATGAATTAATATTGAGGAACGATAATCCTGAAAAAAACTCTGAAAAAAGCCATTTTTACCTATTTTTGCAAAAAACGTCATACGGGACAAATTCAAATTGGTACGATCAAGCCCAAAAAAAATCAGCATCATATCTAAGGCATATGTAACCCCAATCCAGATGGCCCATAAGATCTGATAACTTTTGCCAAAAATGGAACACCCTAATAAACGTGCATATTTTTAGTGCTTTCAGAAACCAATTTGCTGTTCCGATGTTTTATATGCATCAAGATGTTTGAAGGAAAGTCCAAAAGATAGAATGTTTTTGTGTGTAGGTGGGGGGGGGGGTGGTTACGTCACGCTTAACATTATTTCAGTTATCTCATGATGAGACTTGTAGCAGATATAGTGCTGCCTCACTGAATTGCCCTGTCATAGATCCTTGACATGGCAACCTACCCAGTCACAGATTTACAAGGGCAACAGGTTAACCATTCAGTCAAGGGCTTCAGCTCATATGGGAAAATGTATCATGATTCAATGCCGTCCACATGGCTATAATAGTGTTTTAAAAAGAATATAAGCAGGTATTTAAGTTACGGACAACTATTGCGATTAATTACATGAAAACATAGACAAAGTATACAACAATGTTATCAGTATTCCACATCGTAAACTAGACACATTTAGTATTGTATGTCCGTATATAATCTTTAGGCGTGTGTCAAAGAGCAAAGAAATAAATGGTTGGTGCCAGGAACTCATGAGCAAAACGACCATTTTGCCTAAAATAGATTATCAAGAAAAAATGTCTGGTGGTGGTTTGCACTTTCTTAAGATAAATAGCTTTCAGCAGAAAGGCATTGAGTTAGAGTGGATAAAGGTTGTGTAACACTTGTGATATCATAGAGTGACATCTGACATGCTGTGGCGTTCACACCTCATGCTCCTAACACCTCCAGATCAATCATATGGATTAATCTGACAAAGCTACGACCAAAGCGCCTCAAAAGGTCGATCCTGGTTGTGGGCCTCCATCAATCCCTTCTTGTTGCAATCTGTCTTGGGCATGCGCGGTCACAACTTTCCCAGAACGAGACTGATAGATGTAACGAACTTCTCTGAAATGAACAAAAATAAGTTTAAAAAGACTCTATTTGCAGGTAGTTGACAATTGATATTTAAATCAGTTGTCCTTGTTATGCAATGAGCTTATGGAGGCTCCCATGACGATAGATTGACATGGACATGTTATTTAGAGTACAGAATTGTTGATTTCATCCCATATTATGCCTCCACAGAAGAGCATTTACTTTAAAGTTTCAAAGTCCATAGAATCCATTATTTTGAAATATATAACTAATTAAATATTGGTTAAGAGTTAGGATTCACCTAGACCATGAACCATGCACAATTCCGAGATAAATTACATATTTGTGCCAAAAAAAATCGTGACAGATTGTCTACAAATATGAAAACAAATATGTAAACAGATAGTACAGAATTGTTGATTTCATCCCATATTATGCCTCCACAGAAGAGTATTTACTTTAAAGTTTCAAACTCCATAGAATCCATTATTTTGAAATAAATTTACTAGTTATAAACTGGTAAATAATACAAACAAATATGTAAACAAATATGTAAACATATATGTAAACAAATATGTAAACAAATATGTAAACAAATATGTAAACAAATATGTAAATTTTCGCGAAGTACAATTTGCACATTTTGCAGTTGATAAAACATGATTTATTCCATGCAAGGGTGATATTGAAGTGATGTGAGATGAATAAGTAATATGTCCAGTGTATTGAAATATTTTCAGGTGATATATCAGGAAGCATGTGTCTCACGGGTCAGATTATATCCATTTAACTTCACTCAAGGCAAGTTTACTCACTCAATCTTTTGGGGATCCACATTTGAGCACAAACAAGGACTGCACTCATGCTACATGCTATGGCAACTCATCAATCCTGACCACATACCTGAAAACATCCCTCGGTCTAATATACAGTCCATCAGACTGTCATGTTATTATTCCAAAGCAATATTATTTCATATTTGTGATGTGAAGTCACTCTGTTATGATGCATTGGATGCCCTCTTGAAAGTGAGGTCTACACTGGAAGATCAATGTGTCACCTACCTGTGTCTATTGGAGATGAACATTTTTTGTCAGGAAACAGACATGACATAATTGATAACCTTACCCAATTAATTGAAAATCAATGGTATCCTGTCCAATTTAATGTGCCCTTCAGTGTTAACTGGTCAGAGTCTGAGGGTGAGCCAAATTCCAAACTGTATGTCATTATAAACTTAATTGAATGCTGATGAAAATGTATGTGGTTAATTGTGGTATTGTCTCTATGTCTACTGAACAAATAATGTATTTGCACCTTCCAAAAAGGTACATGTTATTGTACAGTACGATTTATATTTGTCTGTTTGTTTTCATATTGAAACACCGAAAGGACAAATTCCAAAGTCCACCTCATTATTGAATGGTTGATTCTTTTTTCTCCATACCTTAAATCATCATCATGTCTATGGCTACATATAACAGCTGCTTCTTTCATATGTTTCTCGTTGCAGTGATTCATAAAGGTTTATCTTAGGTAAGCCTCAGGGGTGAAATCTATGACGCATTATTCCCTTAAGAGAAATCAAGAACATTTTCAAGCTCAATTCGGCCATCTTGATATCAATTATGAGTGAAGTGAGTCAAAGAGATTTTGATACAATATTCGACGAACCGAGAGCCACTAAGATTTTATGTTTTATACGGCCTGGCCAGAGCTATCACAATACAATATGTGTGAATGCATTCGCCACCCTCCCCTATTTAAGATTTCAATGCCCCATGACTGTTCCTTACCTCAGCGTGTCACCAACAAAGTCAGGTATATTTGCTTATAATTGTGGAAAAAACATCATCAGGTAATGGCTCCTTCAGCAAACATACACTGAGGGGTTGATATCGCTTAATTTGTTAACTTTGTTTATACCATTGTCTGTTTTGAAGTTTAAGTTCAAATTGGTTATGTATAAATCATTTGGACATCATAATGTGTTAGGTCCGGAGGAAATGTTCAACCAACTTGGCTTTCTGAGCTTGGCTGGAGCTGTCACATATGATTTTGACCGTAATACCTTGCACGAATGCGTTCACTGCTATGCCCTTTTTCACTTTTTAATCCACCATGCCAGTTACACGCCAAAGACTTTCTTCTACATTCGACATGTGTGGTATTTTCTCCTAAGCGAATGACACATCATGGTATTTCATATTAAAATGAGCTTTGGCAAGGCTTAAAATGTCAAAGTGTCTTAGACTCAATTGGAAACATGAACATGAAATATTAGCTTATCCTCGAGAATTATTTGCATGAATACTATTTAATACCATTTTAAAGATAACTATTTTTGTACATTTTACTCAAAACTGTTTATCAGACTATTCAGAAAATTCTCGTTAACAACGCACATTTAATCCCACAAGCCTTCCCAAATAGTCACAAAAATCAAAAGAATATGATTTTGGAGTGAGAAGATTTCTTTTCTTTTCTAAACATTCTGTCACTGTCCTACAAATTGCTCTTTGTGAGAGAGTTCTTTTTTTACCAAATGCACGTTATGTTCTATTCGGTGAAAAATTAGAAATATCTCACAGAAAAGCAATTTCAGTTTACATATTGCTTTGTATAGATGTATATAAAGAAATAAAGGAACATCAAGTACATTCTGCACAATGCATTAAATGGTTTTATGACAAGGCTAATCCTATTTGTGTCAATGATGAAGTGACTAGAAGTGTGTCTTATCCTATTTGTGTCAATGATGAGGTGACTAGAAGTATGTCTTATCCTATTTGTGTCAATAATGAGATGACTAGAAGTATGTCTTATCCTATTTGTGTCAATGATGAGGTGACTAGAAGTATGTCTTATCCTATTTGTGTCAATGATGAGGTGACTAGAAGTATGTCTTATCCTATTTGTGTCAATAACGAGATGACTAGAAGTATGTCTAATCCTATTTGTGTCAATGATGAGGTGATTAGAAGTATGTCTAATCCTATTTGTGTCAATGATGAGATGACTAGAAGTATGTCTAATCCTATTTGTGTCAATGATGAGGTGACTAGAAGTATATCTTATCCTATTTGTGTCAATGATGAGGTGACTAGAAGTATGTCTAATCCTATTTGTGTCAATGATGAGATGACTAGAAGTATGTCTAATCCTATTTTGTCATTGATCAGGTGACTAGAAGTATGTGTAATCCTATTTGTGTCAATGATGAAATGACTAGAAGTATGTCTCATCCTATTTTGTCATTGATCAGGTGACTAAGAGTATGTCTAATCCTATTTGTGTCAATGATGAAGTGACTAGAAGTATGTCTAATCCTATTTGTGTCAATGATCAGGTGACTAGAAGTATGTCTAATCCTATTTGTGTCAATGATGAGATGACTAGAAGTATGTCTAATCCTACATTGTCATTGATCAGGTGACTAGAAGTATGTCTAATCCTATTTGTGTCAACGATGAGGTGACTAGAAGTATGTCTAATCCTATTTGTGTCAATGATGAGATGACTAGAAGTATGTCTAATCCTATTTTGTCATTGATCAGGTGACTAGAAGTATGTGTAATCCTATTTGTGTCAATGATGAAATGACTAGAAGTATGTCTCATCCTATTTTGTCATTGATCAGGTGACTAAGAGTATGTCTAATCCTATTTGTGTCAATGATGAAGTGACTAGAAGTATGTCTTATCCTATTTGTGTCAATGATCAGGTGACTAGACGTATGTCTAATCCTATTTGTGTCAATGATGAGATGACTAGAAGTATGTCTAATCCTACATTGTCATTGATCAGGTGAGTAGAAGTATGTCTAATCCTATTTGTGTCAACGATGAGGTGACTAGAAATCTCCATTTAAACAATATATCTCCAGGTAAACTACCTGTTGCTTTGGTTAGTAAGTAGAATTTGTTGACTTTTTCTTTTTTATTTTCTCACTTTGTTTTCTGTGTGAGAGTTTTCTTTTATCAAATGTACACTATGTTTTATTTAGTAAAAAAAATGAAATTCATGTTTTAATTTCATTGATTTTCTGATGTATTCAATGAAAGTTGTATTTATACCTCCAGAGATAGTTGCTTGGATCTGCGCTGCGTTTGGTCCGACACCTGCACAGCCAAGCGTCCATGTCCTGGGCTGGCATTTGTCCAGCATTATCTGTCTGAGAATGCCTCGTAGCAGGTTGGAGCAGATGGGATAGACCGGTATCTGGCAATATCGATAAGGAAATAATGAAAACACCAAATCATATGCCTTCCACATATCTGGTAACAGATACAGACCTCCCTCAGTATTGAAATGAAATGGACGAAAAGCATTGTGTAAAAGAGAAACTACAATATTGATCACTCTAACTATTTTAACTTGAGCTGGCTCCCTGTTTTTCCATAGCATTTAACTGATTTCCCACAAGAAAGATCATGCTTCCGTTGCTAGAGTAATCCCAGCAGACACGTGCTCTTTATATCATGCTTCCGTTGCTAGAGTAATCCCAGCAGACATGTGCCCTTTATATCATGCTTCCGTTGCTAGAGTAATCCCAGCAGACATGTGCCCTTTATATCATGCTTCCGTTGCTAGAGTAATCCCAGCAGACACGTGCTCTTTATATCATGCTTCCGTTGCTAGAGTAATCCCAGCAGACACGTGCCCTTTATATCATGCTTCCGTTGCTAGAGTAATCCCAGCAGACATGTGCTCTTTATATCATGCTTCCGTTGCTAGAGTAATCCCAGCAGACACGTGCCCTTTATATCATGCTTCCGTTGCTAGAGTAATCCCAGCAGACACGTGCTCTTTATATCATGCTTCCGTTGCTAGAGTAATCCCAGCAGACACGTGCCCTTTATATCATGCTTCCGTTGCTAGAGTAATCCCAGCAGACACGTGCTCTTTATATCATGCTTCCGTTGCTAGAGTAATCCCAGCAGACACGTGCCCTTTATATCATGCTTCCGTTGCTACAGTAATCCCAGCAGACACGTGCCCTTTATATCATGCTTCCGTTGCTAGAGTAATCCCAGCAGACACGTGCTCTTTATATCATGCTTCCGTTGCTAGAGTAATCCCAGCAGACACGTGCCCTTTATATCATGCTTCCGTTGCTAGAGTAATCCCAGCAGACATGTGCCCTTTATATCATGCTTCCGTTGCTAGAGTAATCCCAGCAGACACGTGCTCTTTATATCATGCTTCCGTTGCTAGAGTAATCCCAGCAGACACGTGCTCTTTATATCATGCTTCCGTTGCTAGAGTAATCCCAGCAGACACGTGCCCTTTATATCATGCTTCCGTTGCTAGAGTAATCCCAGCAGACATGTGCCCTTTATATCATGCTTCCGTTGCTAGAGTAATCCCAGCAGACACGTGCTCTTTATATCATGCTTCCGTTGCTAGAGTAATCCCAGCAGACACGTGCCCTTTATATCATGCTTCCGTTGCTAGAGTAATCCCAGCAGACACGTGCTCTTTATATCATGCTTCCGTTGCTAGAGTAATCCCAGCAGACATGTGCCCTTTATATCATGCTTCCGTTGCTAGAGTAATCCCAGCAGACATGTGCCCTTTATATCATGCTTCCGTTGCTAGAGTAATCCCAGCAGACACGTGCTCTTTATATCATGCTTCCGTTGCTAGAGTAATCCCAGCAGACATGTGCCCTTTATATCATGCTTCCGTTGCTAGAGTAATCCCAGCAGACATGTGCTCTTTATATCATGCTTCCGTTGCTAGAGTAATCCCAGCAGACACGTGCCCTTTATATCATGCTTCCGTTGCTAGAGTAATCCCAGCAGACACGTGCTCTTTATATCATGCTTCCGTTGCTAGAGTAATCCCAGCAGACACGTGCCCTTTATATCATGCTTCCGTTGCTAGAGTAATCCCAGCAGACACGTGCTCTTTATATCATGCTTCCGTTGCTAGAGTAATCCCAGCAGACACGTGCTCTTTATATCATGCTTCCGTTGCTAGAGTAATCCCAGCAGACATGTGCTCTTTATATCATGCTTCCGTTGCTAGAGTAATCCCAGCAGACATGTGCCCTTTATATCATGCTTCCGTTGCTAGAGTAATCCCAGCAGACACGTGCTCTTTATATCATGCTTCCGTTGCTAGAGTAATCCCAGCAGACATGTGCCCTTTATATCATGCTTCCGTTGCTAGAGTAATTCCAGCAGACACGTGCCCTTTATATCATGCTTCCGTTGCTAGAGTAATCCCAGCAGACACGTGCCCTTTATATCATGCTTCCGTTGCTAGAGTAATCCCAGCAGACACGTGCTCTTTATATCATGCTTCCGTTGCTAGAGTAATCCCAGCAGACACGTGCCCTTTATATCATGCTTCCGTTGCTAGAGTAATCCCAGCAGACACGTGCCCTTTATATCATGCTTCCGTTGCTAGAGTAATCCCAGCAGACACGTGCTCTTTATATCATGCTTCCGTTGCTAGAGTAATCCCAGCAGACACGTGCCCTTTATATCATGCTTCCATTGCTAGAGTAATCCCAGCAGACACGTGCCCTTTATATCATGCTTCCGTTGCTAGAGTAATCCCAGCAGACACGTGCTCTTTATATCATGCTTCCGTTGCTAGAGTAATCCCAGCAGACATGTGCCCTTTATATCATGCTTCCGTTGCTAGAGTAATCCCAGCAGACACGTGCTCTTTATATCATGCTTCCGTTGCTAGAGTAATCCCAGCAGACACGTGCCCTTTATATCATGCTTCCGTTGCTAGAGTAATCCCAGCAGACACGTGCTCTTTATATCATGCTTCCATTGCTAGAGTAATCCCAGCAGACACGTGCCCTTTATATCATGCTTCCGTTGCTAGAGTAATCCCAGCAGACACGTGCCCTTTATATCATGCTTCCGTTGCTAGAGTAATCCCAGCAGACACGTGCTCTTTATATCATGCTTCCGTTGCTAGAGTAATCCCAGCAGACACGTGCTCTTTATATCATGCTTCCGTTGCTAGAGTAATCCCAGCAGACACGTGCCCTTTATATCATGCTTCCGTTGCTAGAGTAATCCCAGCAGACATGTGCCCTTTATATCATGCTCCCGTTGCTAGAGTAATCCCAGCAGACATGTGCCCTTTATATCATGCTTCCGTTGTTAGAGTAATCCCAGCAGACATGTGCCCTTTATATCATGCTTCCGTTGCTAGAGTAATCCCAGCAGACATGTGCCCTTGGCAGGACATCAGATCATAATTTTAATCACCTTTACCAGACTCACATTCTTTTCTATCAAGACACACCAAGGACGATGGAAAATGAATAATATATAATAATTATTGTCAATACACGGTTTGTTATGAACCAAGGTGAAATAATATACAGGCCTGATGGCCATTATAATTTTTTTAATAAGAAATATAAAAATACATACAATTTTACATACATTGTCTACAAGTTTGTGGATCTGTCATTGAAAGTAAAATCGCTCCACTGCAAACTTCAGCTATTCTTTCTGTGATTGATACATAATTTGGCCTTAGATCTTAAGGACTTAAGTACAATACAGTGATTGCTCACAGATGTCTTGTTTTTACACAAGTGCACACAAGTGTCCCCTAGTGCACATTCTTAATGTGCGCATTTTTATTGTTTTTTTATCTGACGATTGACTACAAAGCTTTCATTATCGATCAATTTCAATATCATTTCTATTCCATTATTTCATCTTATTTTCTCAATCTGAATCTTAAACAAAACATCAAAGAAACAATTAATCACATTTTTTAGTACACAAACCATTGCTTTCTTTTAAGTGTTTTCGTGACTGAGATATCATCAAAACATCATTTTGCTGTGTATCCCAGCAGACACGCCACATGGAAACTACATGAATTTCTGGTTGAAATCTCGACAACTAGGTATTCATGGGTTTAAGATGTGATTTCCAAGACGCGAATTTCTGGTCCTGTTTATGATGTGTTAGCACATGATTTTCAAGTACTTTTGAAGGGTCTTTTTTGTAATAGAACCTTATATTCTAAAATAAGACAATGATTATGGCTTGAGTTTCACAAATTTTTAGGTTGGGACAGACAAGGTGTATGTGGATCTGTCAGAAAAATGGCTCTACCGCAAAGTTTCAGCTGTTCTTACTGTTGACCTTTGCCCATTGGGACCTTTACTTTGGCCTTCATGTTTCATGGAGTACCCGTCAAGGAGCAACCAATACGTGAGAACATAATCTTAATCTTGCTTTCCTCGGAATTCAAGGAGTAAGAGCAATTTAAACAAAGTTGGTATAAAACGCCGCTCCTATTTATAACAGAACTAGGGAAATTTGACATGCCAGTAAATGAATTTATCTTACATACTAGCACCAATGATATTTAATGCACGTGACAAGACAACCCATCTGTTCATTGATTTATAAAGACAATGCCCTTCAGGCACAAATATCAGATAATGAGAAAAAGTAACATGAACTCACCATCTTGGATCATTACAGAGGAACTAGTACCAAAAAACTCTTATCAAATGCCTCTCTTTATATCCTCTGAAAATGAATCCTGAAAATGAATACAAAATGAAGATTGGCTTATTCCTATCACAAAGTATTCCTTGATGTTATTGTCACCATTGTGAAAATAATGGTCAAGCAAAAGGAAATTCAAACAAAGTTAAATGAGTTACATTTGATATGCACTTGTGAAGCATTTATTGTTCATACTGTCCATGTAAACAATTACATGTATGGCAAGAACGACAATCATATGAATTAACTTGTTGATCAATATATATATATATCATATTTTGTGTTAATTTCATTCCTGCCATGTTTACCCTCAAGACAAATGATTGCTCATTATAGGTTCATTTGTCTTTTACAATGACAAGCAAATATATGTACCCACACACGATAAGCACTTATGTAAATAAGCATCCATACACGTTTAACATGTGTTATTTTCTGTGGTATGTTATTTAGTAATATATTTTGTCGCTATTTCCGCACTATTCTCCTTCATTGTATGATTGCACTTAATAAAAGGTCAACAGTCTTGTAAATCAATTGGAAAAAAGAGCAAGATATTCTACACAGCTCTAACATACCATCAAGCATTCACAGTGACCTTTGGAAATAGGGGTTAAGTGAACAAATCAATTGGTGACAAAAGTATTCAGTATTCTCTGCCTTTTGCATTATGAAGGAGGGGGAACTGCCTATTTGTTTCTGATCTGTTTTCAATCTGTAAAATGAAAGGTCAGTGTTTAAGACCTTTAATGTAAAATAGGCAAAACTATCAAATTTTTTTTTTAAAGCCACGGATTTGCACCAATCCTAAATTCCTGGACAAAGAAGACATATACCTAGTTCAATCTCTTGCAAATAATCGGTAGAAAATAAACTTTGAGCAATTAAGTCACAAATTAATTCATGCATGACGACACAGAGGAGGACAAATGTTTAATGGACAAATATGGTTAAGTGCCAAATCATAATATGAAAACACTCTGACAAAGTTTGACTAAAAGAAGAGAACTCAGGGGGAACTGGGTAGTCAGCCCTGCCTGATGACAATGACTACCTCCATATGAGAAGTCTTTCAAAGTCGAACAAGCATTGTCAGTTTGATAATTAACATTGAGTATGCCTTTGTATCGGGTTATGAGCCCTGGGATGGGGGCCACGGGTCGTGGCGCAGTTGGTTAGAGTGCCCACTTAATAGCACCAGTTTCTCTGTGGTGATCCAAAGGTCGTGGGTTAGATCCCCGGCCATGCTGAGATCTGATCTGAGGCCCGTAACTAAAGGGTTAACCCGTTGTCCTTGTACATCTGTGACGAGGTGGGTTGTCTTGTCAAGGACCTGCGACATGACAATTTTATATCTCCTACAAGTAGGTCTCATCACGAAATGACTGAAATAATGTTGAAAGTGATGTAAAACCCCAAACAAATAAACAAACAAAATCTATCATCATGTGGTACCCATAATGCAACACAACAAAATAAGGACCATCATATTTTCACATAAATGATTATGACAATAATATACAATAACTTGTAACCTCATTTCATGTAAGAACTTAGGTACACAATAGAAAAATAAAACATCTGTTGAACATATGCCAGATAGAGCCTTTGTTCCCATGTGAGTCTATTATATCAAAAGTAACTAGAGAGGGAAGGTGGCTGTTCTCTGAGAGCTCTCACAACCACCCCTGATTATTCATATATAAGATTTGTAAAGTACATTTTCATCATACTGTCTATTAAAGGTGTGAATAGATCATTACTTTAGTATTCTGGATTTCAATATATCTCTAAGTAGCACATAAGGGGTAAATGTGGTTATATAGGATTGCATCAATAGTTATACTTGGAAAAGACAGATTGGTTGAGAATATTTACAAAAGTTGGCATATGAAAAGGAAGAACATTGATCGAGTTTGTTTGTTTGTTTTGAGTTTAAAATCACTTTCAACATTTATTCAGTCAATTCATGATGAGACCTACTTGAAGCAGATGTAGTGCTGCCTCACTGAGTTATCATGTCGCAGGCCCTTGACATGACAACCAATTTTTTAATTTACCCCTTCAATGGCCCTAACATTGAACAAGAATTGCTGGAATGTTTTGCTACCATCGTTTATTCTTTTTAATTGTCCTTATGCCTAATTTAGTTCAGTGCACTTTCATCATATCCATATAACTTCAAAAAGGAACATAACTGGTTCTTTTTAAGACTGCATCAGATGAAATATGATATTGAAGTACTAAATTACATTTTAAGAGCCTATTTCTATTTTGGAAACTGAGCATGGTAAATACAGAAACGTAGAAGCTGATTTTGCCATGAGAAATTATTGTTTTGTATCAATGGTTTTTGAAAAAAGCAAATGTTGATAGGATGTGCAAATCACTTAAATGAGCATTTACATATATGACATGATTTTTTTTAATGGACAACCTCCTCTCTTCATTGTCATAGAAATTGTACAGGTCTGGATGAAATACAATCTTTAAAGTATGTGCATCATCTGAATTAAATTTGCGTAGATAAACCTTTCAAGGACACTAAACAATATGTTCAATTAATCTGTCTAAAAGCATCTTCTGAAATAATTTCTGCTAAATTAAGCGTAAATTGCTTTTTCCAAAAATCGATATTGCACAAGAAGCCTTTTTAGTTACAAATTACATCTATATGCCTTCTGATATAAAACACCTAGAGATGTGTTAAATGATGTCAAAGAGGAGCATGAGAAAATTCAAGATGTTACACATCAGAATGCCTAAAGAGCATGATCTTTATCACAAATACGTATCAACAGGAATGTACAGAAGGAATTCCACTGAATATTTATTTCACAAACTGAACAAAACGAGAGAAATGGTCTTGAATGTTTCTTTTGAATAAAGAGCACCATAAAAATTATAGAATAATTGAGTAGCTTTTTAAAAAAAATATACAAACATCCATCCTGCAATGGAATAAATCAAAACCAAGTGTGGCATGGTCGCTTTTGTAATGGGAACAATGACTGTTTCCCACAGTGCTGATCCGGCAGAGGGCACCACTATACCATCCTCCAGGCATGTTCTGCCATTTCCTGTTTATTCTAGACTATGCAGTCCAATCTATATATAGGACTATCAAGGACATCTCGTTGCAATGGGTTTGTGCAGCGGGCGAATAATGTCACTATTATGGAGGGTTTGCTCTGATTGGTTGACATAAATATAGAACAGGGAAACCCTAAACAACAACCACAAGTTCCAGTGACGTGTGACCGGAATTCCGGGCAAAGGCATACGGGCACCTGCGAGCTGGTTTACTGTCCATATATATGGACATGTTATTACTGTCTATGTTTATTCAGTATGGCCTTGAGGCAGGCCCAGTTATCATAATGGAAAATAATTATAAATAATACTACTATAGTAAATGTAATATATAGGATAGATTGTGATTGTAAATGTAATATATAGGATGGATTGTGATTGTAAATCTAATATATAGGATGGATTGTGATTGTAAATTTAATATATAGGATGGATTGTGATTGTAAATCTAATATATAGGATGGATTGTGATTGTAAACGTAATATATAGGATGGATTGTGATTGTAATAGTATATAGGATGGATTGTGATTGTAATAGTATATAGGATGGATTGTGATTGTAAATCTAATATATAGGATGGATTGTGACTGTAAATGTAATATATAGGATGGATTGTGATTGTAATAGTATATAGGATGGATTGTGATTGTAATAGTATATAGGATGGATTGTGATTGTAAATCTAATATATAGGATGGATTGTGACTGTAAATCTAATATATAGGATGGATTGTGATTGTAAATCTAATATATAGGATGGATTGTGATTGTAAACGTAATATATAGGATGGATTGTGATTGTAATAGTATATAGGATGGATTGTGATTGTAATAGTATATAGGATGGATTGTGATTGTAAATCTAATATATAGGATGGATTGTGACTGTAAATGTAATATATAGGATGGATTGTGATTGTAATAGTATAAAGGATGGATTGTGATTGTAATAGTATATAGGATGGATTGTGATTGTAAATCTAATATATAGGATGGATTGTGACTGTAAATGTAATATATAGTATGGATTGTGATTGTAAATCTAATATATAGGATGGATTGTGATTGTAAATCTAATATATAGGATGGATTGCGATTGTAAATCTAATATATAGGATGGCATGTGAATGTAAATCTAATATATAGGATGGAATGTGATTGTAGTGGTTGGTCTGTGTTAGTTTTTTATTTACTCAGTGATAAGATTTCTCAAATTGAGCAGAGAAAATAAAAACATACTATTTGGGGGCCTGCTCTCAAGCAGTGCAGACGTGTCTAGCCTGAGCTCCTGATTAACACCTTCAAATCATTGTTTAAGTTGAAGACAACACCATCGTTGGATAAGTATATATAAACGTATATATACCAGGTGCGTATAACATTAAATTAAATATACAAAGCAAAAGTATAATAGTATTTCTCCACTGAATATAATATTTCTTGGTAAGAAATATTGAGTGAACAGTGAAAACAATTTTGAAACATAAGACCCACATCATTTGACAGGTTAATCCGGGGTGTCAGTGCACAAAGCTTGGCCTGCTAGACAATAGCTCTACCTCAAACAGTTCTGGCCCAAGTAAGCCTACCTTGAGCAAATTAACAGTTGCACTAAGAACCCCTATAGTTGGTGGCAACTTATTCTTGCTTTTGATTTTCTCCATATAGAAAATTGAAACTATTCAGTTAAATTCCTCCACATAGGAATTATTTTCTAGTCTTGATTCTCTCCACATAGAGAATTAGAAATATTATATTTAAACTCCTCCATATAGGGTTTATTTATGGTCTTGATTTTTCTCCATATAGAAAATTAAGAAGATTAATTTTTAACTCTTCCATACAGGAGTTAAATCTGGTTCTATTTTTTCTCCATATAGAAAATTAGAACAGTACATACAAGTGTGTACTATCTCCATATAGGAATACATACTTAAATAAATATTATTTCTCTCCACATAGAGAATTATTATTAGTTTGTGTTAGACCTCCATATAGGGTAACACTTGAATATTTGTATATTGCCTACATACAGGAATATACAGAATATACAGGAATATACAAAATATACAGAATATACAGAATATACAGAATATACAGAATATACAGGAATTTACAAAATATACAGAATATACAGAATATTAATAAAATTTGATTTCTCTCCATACAGAGAAATACAGAGTGAGTGTTTTACTTTCATACAAGATAACACTCAGTATATTTCTTATATTTTTTCAACTCTTCCATACAGGAGTTAAATCTGGTTCTATTTTTTCTCCATATAGAAAATTAGAACAGTGTATACAAGTGTGTACTACCTCCATATAGGAATACATACTTAAATAAATATTATTTCTCTCCACATAGAGAATTATTATTAGTTGGTGTTAGACCTCCATATAGGGTAACACTTGAATATTTGTATATTGCCTACATACAGGAATATACAGAATATACAGGAATATACAAAATATACAGAATATACAGGAATTTACAAAATATACAGAATATACAGAATATTAATAAGATTTGATTTCTCTCCATACAGAGAAATACAGAGTGAGTGTATTACTTTCATACAAGATAACACTCAGTTTTTTCTTATATTTTTTCAACTCTTCCATACAGGAGTTAAATCTGGTTCTATTTTTTCTCCATATAGAAAATTAGAACAGTGTATACAAGTGTGTACTACCTCCATATAGGAATACATACTTAAATAAATATTATTTCTCTCCACATAGAGAATTATAATTATTAGTTGGTGTTAGACCTCCATATAGGGTAACACTTGAATATTTGTATATTGCCTACATACAGGAATATACAGAATATACAGGAATATACAAAATATACAGAATATACAGGAATTTACAAAATATACAGAATATACAGAATATTAATAAGATTTGATTTCTCTCCATACAGAGAAATACAGAGTGAGTGTTTTACTTTCATACAAGATAACACTCAGTATATTTCTTATATTTTTTCAACTCTTCCATACAGGAGTTAAATCTGGTTCTATTTTTTCTCCATATAGAAAATTAGAACAGTGTATACAAGTGTGTACTACCTCCATATAGGAATACATACTTAAATAAATATTATTTCTCTCCACATAGAGAATTATTATTAGTTGGTGTTAGACCTCCATATAGGGTAACACTTGAATATTTGTATATTGCCTACATACAGGAATATACAGAATATACAGGAATATACAAAATATACAGAATATACAGGAATTTACAAAATATACAGAATATTAATAAGATTTGATTTCTCTCCATACAGAGAAATACAGAGTGAGTGTATTACTTTCATACAAGATAACACTCAGTTTATTTCTTATATTTTTTCAACTCTTCCATACAGGAGTTAAATCTGGTTCTATTTTTCTCCATATAAAAAAAGTGTGTACTACCTCCATATAGGAATACATACTTAAATATACTCTATATAGAAGAAATTAAATACAGATTCCTCCATATAGGAATACTGCTATGGAATATTATGGAATGAGACGTAGTTTGGAACATGTACCCAGAAAAAAAGCAAAAGTAAATGAATGAAGTTTTCTGGGGGGCAAGGGAAAACCAATGAAAGGAAATAATTACACAAAATGCATGTCAAAATGTTTTAATAATTATGCATGTAATATCTGTGATGTCAATTATATTTATAAAGGTATGTACAAAACTAGTCTTATGGAATATCATAATAGCATGAAAGGTAGCCATGATAGAAACTTATCAAGTAAACTAGAAAGTTGCTGTGAAGATATATTATACAATCTTAAAATAAAATATTTTACCATGCCAGAAAATGATTTTTTTGTTAGAAAAAAAGAAGCCTTTAAAAATGTTTATTTAAAAAAAAAGGTATTCTCTTGCTCCCGCAGTCAAAAACAAAAACAAACATTTCTCAAATATAAAAATAAAAATGATTCTATACCATTTGAATATATGCACACTGATAAACATTGCCAGTATTTTACTACAAAAAGAGAAGTTTTTAAAAACACCTATATGCATTCAAATAGAATAGAAAAGAATATGTATTGTAGAAATATCAAAAAAGCAAAATATGGTGAACTCAAAATGTCATCAAAAGATAGAAATAAGCCTACCCCGCACATTAAAATGAACAAAGATCTAATTATTGCAACAGCCAATGTTCAAAGTATTGGAAATAAGACGGAACTGACAAAAAAGGATAGACAGATCGAAAGACTGAAAGGTGAAAATTTAAACCTAAAATACAAACGTCCCTTACAATATTACTATATTAAATTGAAACAAAAACAAACCCATAAACATAGTTATGCTGAAATTGTTAAGAAAAGCAATATAAACTCACTTAGCAGTATGTATGCAAACAGTCATAGGAAAAATAAAGTCAATAATCATATTAAATACATACATCAAAGAGAAGGGATTCCCCAAGTGGTCAATCTTAATGAAAAGCATCTTAATGGCATAGACAACATACGAAACATAAGAAAAAACGGGAACCAATCAAGCGTCCTATCTAAATCACATGGTCTACATAACCCCGCCCATCACAGGATGGTCTGTAATAGTAGAACGTGTCCCATAGCGCCGGTGAACAACATATTGCTCTCAAATCGGTTTGAATATCTTTCTGACAATAACAAGATTATGACACATAACTTTTATCAAAATGAAAACGCTCTTTGTATTATTAATCGCCGCACCAAGTCTCGAAGCAATCGGACGTTAGCTCCGCCCTCCTGCAAGATGATTGGCCACCATGGGGGGCAATCTGCTGGGGGTGAAGAGAGATCCCCTCAAAATGACGTCATGGGGTCAATGGCCGGATTCCCCGCAGGAGGTTGCCTTAATGCTGGGGATAACTTGGATGAAATTAACTCAAATGGAAACTTAACTAGAAATAAAACAAATAGAAATGTTAAAAACCGCTTGATTAAAAACAATATGCACATCAAAATAAATAAAGATTTAACTATGGCTACAGCCAACGTACAAAGCATAGGAAATAAGATAGAACTTCTGAATGTATACATAAATGAAAATAATATTGATCTATTCTTCATTACTGAAACTTGGATGAATGAAGCAAACGAAAAAATTATTAGAGGTAAAATTAAAGAAAATAACTACGATATTGAACATGTACCGCGTACACTAAGATCTGGAGGCGGCTTGGCTGTTATCTTTAGACCTGAAATTGACATCAAGAAAATTAATCACAGTCATAACTTATCAACCATGGAAATGATGGAAATTAATATCAAAACCAAAAATAGAATATGCACTATTATTACTATTTATAGACCGGAACCTTCTGACAGAAATAAATACACCTACACAGAGTTTTTTGAAGAATTTAGTGATATGCTAACCTACTATTCTACATATACACATGAAGTGCTTTTCGTTGGTGACTATAATTTTCATATGAATAAGCCAGAGAGGCCAAATGTAATTAAATTTAATGATATCCTGGATTTATACAATTTACATAATCATGTTACGGAACCAACACATATACTAGGGAATACGCTTGATTTATTAATTACAAATATAAACAGTAATTAAATAAAAGAACATAAGGTTGAAGAGAAAATATCCGATCATAGTATAATTAAGCTCACTTTAAATGTTCAGACTAAGACAAAGAACAAGAAAAAGGTATCATATAGAAATTACAAAAAAATGAACATAATATTTTTTATTAGTGATGTTGAAGAAAAATTTAGTGAAAATAAATCCTATAATGAAAAGGACCTCAATGAACTATTAAATGAATACAATAAATTAACAAGTATACTTGATAAACATGCCCCGATGGTGGAAAAAACCATAAATAATAGGAAACCAGCTCCTTGGTTATCTGATGAGATAAGGAATGAAAAAAGAGAAAACTGGAAAGAAAATATGATAAAACTGGTCTTTCTTCGGATAAAATGCAATTTCAATTACAAAGAAATAAATATAACAATATCATTAGAGAGTCTAGAAACAGTTATTTCGCAGGGATAATAAATTCAAATAAATCGGATCCAAAGAAACTTTTTAAAATACTAAATAAACTACTACACACTAAAGAGGACACTCCCTTTCCCAGGCATACTGATAGTAAAGAGTTAGCATCGGAATTTAATAACTTTTTTCTAGAAAAAATCTCAAACCTTAGGGAAAATATGGACAAAAATGATAAAACTTCACGGCCATTGATTGAGAAAGCCAGATTTAGTACTCATCTGGAAAAATTTGCGCTATTAGATGATGCAGAAGTAAAGAGGTTAATCAAAGAATCAGCAAAGAAGTCATGTGAACTGGATCCCGTCCCAACCTGGCTTCTGGCTGAGTGCATGGGTCCTCTACTACCACTAATAAAAGCAATTATAAATAAATCTATTTCAATGGGAAGCATGCCTGATGACCTAAAGATGGCCATCATTAGACCTTTAATTAAAAAGTTGGGCCTAGAATTGGTAAAGAAAAATTATAGACCGGTCTCAAATCTTGCTTATTTATCAAAATTAATAGAAAGGGCGGTTGCTACACAATTCGTAGGTCACCTTATAAGAAATGATATTCAAGGTATATTTCAATCTGCATATAAAGAATTCCATAGCACTGAGACTGCATTGCTTAGGGTACAAAATGATATTTTAATGGATATTGATGATGGTAAAACGGTAATGCTGGTACTACTTGATTTATCAGCAGCATTTGATACTATTGATCATAATATACTATTAAACAGATTAGAAAGAAGATGTGGTATTAGGGGCACAGCTCTGCAGTGGTTCAAGTCATATCTATCAAATAGAAAACAATGTGTAACAATTGAGGGTAAGAGATCGGAAAATATGAATATTAGTTATGGAGTTCCTCAGGGCTCCGTTTTGGGACCCTTATTGTTCACAGCATATATGGAGCCTCTGTCTGACATTATTGGTAATTATGGTCTCAAACATCATATCTATGCTGATGATACACAGCTATACATTACAATTGATCCAAAATCTGAAGAAGCTAGAAATAGATCCTGTAGAGAAATGGAAAAGTGTATTAAACTAATAAGGAAATTCTTAATAGAAAATAAAATGAAGATAAATGATGGGAAAACAGAAATGCTTTTATGTGGTAAAAGCTGTGATTTCAGAAAAGACAATGTACCTAATGGAATCCTAGTAGGTGAAACTAATATCCCTAGATCAAATACAGTTAAGGATCTTGGGGTTATCCTAGATCAAGAATTATCGATGAAATCACAAATTAAAAAAATGTGTAAGAATGGTTTTTTTCATGTAAAAAATCTAGCACAGATCAGAAATTGTTTAGATGAGAAAACTGCAAATACGCTTGCTCATGCTTTTGTTACTTCAACTCTTGATTATGGAAATTCACTTCTGGCTGGTTTACCAAGGTGTGAATTAGCCAAATTGCAGAAATTGCAGAATGCTGCAGCAAGAGTGGTAGGTAAACTTAAAAAGAGGGATCATATTACGCAAAAACTTATGGACCTTCACTGGTTGCCTGTAGAGGCGCGGATTGACTTTAAAATATCTCTATTAACATGGAAGGTACAGAATGGCTTTGCCCCAAAATACCTTTCTCAATTATTAAATTGTAAAAAATCTGATTTGGGACTGAGATCTAATGAAAAAAATGAATATACAGTGCCCAAGACTAATATGAAAACATATGGTGACAGGGCCTTCATGGTATATGCTCCAAGAAATTGGAATGCCCTGCCCCTTGAGGTGAAAAACTGTAAAACAGTGGACACTTTCAAGAAAAAACTAAAGACGTTTTTATTCAGGAAGCATTATCTCGAGAAGCGCTTAGAGCAGACTTAGTCTGATATAGCGCTATATAAATAATTATTATTATTATTATTATTATTATTATTATTATTATTATTATTATTTATCTTTCCTGATGATAACAATATTTGATGGGAAGTGGATTCACGGCACAGATCCTCTTTGCCTAATATACATCCCATTATATTAACTATAAGAAAATTGGTTATTTACCCAAAAAGATAACCATTCACTCTTGATCATTCTGATGACTCTTCCTGGAAGTTGACATAAGGGACAAAAGAAAGCCACATTTTATTTCATGGCCATTCCCTGGTACTGAATAGAACCATTGAGTAATTAAACCTTCTCATGTGCCATTATGGCCATTTCTTTGTATTTAAATTTCTCTTGTAATTCTCCCTGTAATCATGTATCAAATCATCCAACATTTAAAAATGCCTGTTTCATGAAGCGCATCCATTCACTTAAACATAAATTTAAGGAATATAAAGAATCAAACCTGCAGTCACTATTCTGCCCGAACAAATATATAGAAATATACAGCATGTTCTTCCATCCTATAATTTGAAATGTTAAATGAACAAAATACATTAAATGTAAATTATGTTATTTGTGAACTTAAAATACCAATCCACATGAAATACCCAAATTTCCAAATCTAGAAACACCTCCATGGACTAATGCACCTTCAAAGGTCAGAGAAAAACTCCACAAATCCCTCCATTTACATTAATAGTCATAGGGGAAAAAATTATTTTTGCTGCAAATCCAACCTGTTCTCGAGGCACATACGGCCGTAATAGACATTGGTCAAATGGAGCTATTCAGGTTTATATTGCCTAAAACAAAGGACTATTTATTTTTGAATGGGTCATGTACATGTATGCACTGAAATGACCACAATTTTGATAATATGGAGGGCACCACAATCTCATGTTGATGATCTCACAAGAATTAACACGAAAATAAGTGTGTCAACAGCTGTATCAAACATCGCACAGGCCTGCTGGCAATACCATCAATTATTTCTCAAAGTAGGATCCATTTATGATTTAACAGACATTTATAATTTTACAGACCAAAACCCAGCTCAGTGCACCTGTTAAGAAATAGATTCTCTCATATCTTAATTTTGGTTTGATATATGTCACAATAACCCTCTCCTCTCTTTGAACGTTAGATATTATGATGCATATTAAAAGGAAGTGGCCAAGGTCAATATAGTCCAAATTCAGCTCTGTGTTTACACTATTTCAATGGTAATTCAATGAGAACATGGAAGCTGTGAAGGGCAATCACATTAATCCTGAACACCTTTCAAGCGAGCTTAAGACATCTGGTTATTCAGCTGGGCTCTGTGCCATTCTTTTGGCACTAGATCACGTGGAGACATCTCATGAAATGTTTATATATTCTCTGATTCTAATAGACATGGTAATTGCAAAAACAGAATTTTAAATAAACATTGCTGGATTTGTACCTGCTTTGGAATAGCTATTTTTGACTAGTTATTCAAAATTAAGCTTGTTTTAGGTAGAACTTAAACACTTGCATAAAGATTTGCAGAAAACACTTGCAGATGGATTTGCATAATCATTATCATCATTATTACACACGTAAAGACGCGGAATTATATAAACCTGATTATCAACCCTATACAAATTAGATACGTGTTCAAGGCTGGCCCTGTGACTAAATCAAGTTTAAAATCCATTATTATATCTTGAAATTGTCACCTTTTAGCATCCAAGTTATAGTCTCTTTGCAAACGTGTCTGAGGGCCAACAATTGCTCAAAACCCTTATATGACAATTTCATGCTTGTTTTCTGAAGTCATTAGTTGTTATATTTTCAATGTTTGCAAACAAGGCAATTCTGTCTAAAAGCATACTTCTATGTTTACTTCATTTGCAAAAATAATCAATTCAATATGTTCTGATATGCATATATCGCTAAAGTAAAACCCAAATATGAAGATTTCATCTTTGTTTTTTGTATAAAGTCATTATTTTTTATATTTTCTATGTTTGCGTGAAATAAATCAATAGTAATTGTAAGTAATCTGACATGCATACCCACTAAAAAAACTTCCTACACCCCCTTATTATGCATGATAATAACATGAAGATGAGAGGAAACACCAATTAAGGTGGTGCTTGTTTCATGATGATTTATACATTGAAAGACATGCACATAAATGTTCATTTAGTTATATATTACATGGCAAAATGTGCTCCATGTGGAAAACACATGGTCTTGTTTTCACATGGGAAACCATGTGGATTTTACCAGGAAACCATGTGTTTCTTCACCTGGTGATAACCACATGGAAAATTTTCATGTGGAAACCATGTGTTTTGGGAAACCATGTGGTTTTTACCAGGAAACCATGTGTTTCTTCACCTGGTGATAACCACATGGAAAATTTTCATGTGGAAACCATGTGTTTTGCCACATGATTCTCACATGATGTGTAAATCATGTGGTTTCCATGTGAAAACCAGATCATGTGGAAATCATGTGGTTTTCATATGATTTTCATGAGGAATGTGTGTGGTTTTCATGTGAATTAATACCATGTGGTTTTCATATGAAATCTTTTCATGTGAATATCATGAGGTTGGGAGACAGAAAATAATTTAAGAAAAAAAAACACATGGTTTTCACATGGCTTTCACATTTTGCTGTGTAAGTACTATTATTATATTCATGGCTTCTGGGTGTTCTTGGTCATTACTCGGTTGTCCATGTTTATTTTACCTGCCATCAGAATCTACGTGCCTAGTAGTTGATCTGGCAGGGGTTAAGGGGGTAGGCCTACTTTGGTGCCAAAAAACTGTATTGTGGGAGTCAATGATGTTTGGTTGCTTAAAATAATAATAAATATGTGCTCATAATCAATAGACATTCCTGAATTCATGATATGATATGCTCAGTGTCGATATCCATGTTTTATACCAAAGGTGGTTATATACTAGTTCGACATGTACAACGACCACGGGCCGTGGCGCAGTTGGTTAGAACACAAGCTTGTACACACCAGTTCCTCTGTGGTCATCCAAAGGTTGTGGGTTGTTTCTCCAGCCGAGATTGAATGAATTTAGATAGAACAGACAATGGCAAGATAGGACTGATGGAACCTGGAGTATTTAGAGGTATTATTAGGTTTATTTCAAATGATGAAATATCACTATGCAGTGGTTGATATTGCGGCCGACATTTCGCTAATCTGCTCAAAATAAAACATAAACATTAAAAGTCCTGATTTAAGAGAGGAATCATCTTAAGAGCCTGCAAAAGGAAGATGAAGATGAAGACAGATACGTGAAACTAACGATGGAGACAATGTTGAACAAATGCAAAGAGATCACCTAGTAATGACCAAGAGCAATGGAAATTAAAGAATCCGCGGAATCACAAGGTATGAGGATGAATGAAGTGGTTCAGGTCAAAGATCAAGCGATGATTGAAGTTGATTTTTGGTAGAAAAACAAAAAAATATTGATGGAATGCTGGCTGATATAAATGGGGTTGATAACTCAGTAGAAGTGTCTTAGGGTCATTGATGGAAAAATAAAGTATGGAGTTCCCTAAAGATCTGTTTTTGGTCTGGTTCTGTTAACATTATATGTCTCCATTGGTAGATATTATGAAGAAATATGGTTTATAGTTCAAGTTTTCATGTATCCTACTCAGTTCTACATTTCATTTGATACTTATGATCATGACAATATTGATATTTAATATAATACTATTAATGAATGCATTATTAGAATATTTCTATGTGAGAATAAAATGAAACTAAATTATGGTAAAACAGAACTTTTACTCTCGAAATAATTCTAAATTAGCAAGGTTCCAAAATTTGAGATGCTAATATATCAAATCTTAACAGGGTTAAAGGATCCTTTTTTACTCAATTATGAAAATAAAAAATTGTATTGGTCAGATATGTAAAAGGGACTATTTTACTTCACAATATTTCTGCCATAAGGAACTACTTGAATGAGAAGAATGCCAATCTTCTTCTAGAGCATGCTTTTGTGGCATTTATTCTTGGAATATTCTTGGCTTTCTCTGTTAAAATCAGAGTCATGTAATAATCCTTGACATCAAAGTTTAGATTTTGATTCTCTTTCCTTTCTCTCTTGTTCTCGCAGTACATTTCTGAGGATTTTTCCTGTGACAGACTTTGGTATTATATCTGTAAAGGTAATGCCTCCCCTCAACTGTTTGTAAGCTGTCAAATGCTCTGAAATGAGAGAAAAAACAAGATTTTCTTTTGAATATCATTAAAGTGATTTTCCAATAAACAATAAACATATTCATAATGATATAACTTAATGCAATCATCAGAGAAAGGAAAAGTTTGAGTTTTGTGTAATGCATTGTTTATAGTTTCTCAGTGACCATTTTAAATTGTACGCATGGAGTAAATGAGTAACTGGTTTGATTTTACAGGTCCTGCAATAAATGTTCATATCAAGTAATAAATGTTGATATAAAATATGACTAAAATGATTGACATTTTGCATGACTCTGTCCGATTATTATATCTTAATCTACCAAAACATTAACGAATGTTGTACTTGTTGAACATACAAAATACATTTTATCACTGTCATCTACCTCAGTTAGATCAATATGGCTAATTTGAATAATGAATTCTTTTGCTCAGCACTATTTTGGTGTTATGCTTTTTATCTCAATCTCCTTTGAACGTCAAAACATTCACTGTTACTTTAAATTGGGGTTTTAAATCCCATTCTACTAATTAAACATTGTTTTTGTGTGACATCATCCCAGATTTTACAACATTATCTTAAAATAGTTAATCACTAGCATTGACCATTATAAGGATAACATTTAAAACACCTTTACCATGCATATGTTGGTGGAGCTGCTCTTTGGTAAGATGTCTGCCCTTCTTGAGGACTACATAGGCCTTGGGTACCTCTCCAGCTCTGTCATCAGGGACACCAATCACAGCCACATCTGCCACATCCGGGTGTGTCAACACCACAGCCTCCAACTCAGCTGGTGCAACCTGTAAGCAATATAGTCAGATGTGAGGAAACAATGTTAATTAGTAAAATAAATGTCGGTTAGCAGTTATTTAACATAGCTATATACCTGGAAAGCTTTGTACTTGATAAGTTCCTTTACTCTGTCAACAATATAAAAATGTTCATCTTCATCATAGTGACCAACATCACCTGCAAAGCAATAGACACTATTATCAAAGGGAGACTGGTCAATGCATGAATATTCATTAAGTAACTATCGAAGAGCTATTTGAAATTATTTTATTACCCTGAACCCTTTACCCCAGTAGATAATAGATGTCTTAGAACAGGAATATATGCGGTTCAATAAAATATGTAACTATAAATATGTGAGCCACACTTGGTTCTACTTCTATGGATTTGTGTATTTGTTTGTTAGTTTGTTTGTTTTATATCACTTTCAACATTCTACTTCTATGGGGTTCAATTTCTAATAGCCAGTAGGATTTTGATCATGCTGCTTAATTAGGTTATGTATAGATCTCGTAATAAGTTCTTTGGCAATCCAGATATCAATGACTAGGTGTAAGGATGTTTGTTTGTTTGTTTGGGGTTTTACATCACTTTCAATATTATTTTAGTCACTTCGTGATGGGACCTACTTGTAGCAGATATGTTGTGCTGCCTCACTGAATTGTCATGTCGCAGGTCCTTGACATGACAACCCACCCAGTCTTACAAGGAGAACCCAGATTTACAAGGAGAACGGGTTAACCCTTTGGCACGGGCCTCAGCTTATATGTGAAATTGTGTCATGAATTCAATCTCGGCACGGCCAGGGATCGAACCCACAACCTGTGCATCACCCCAGAGGAACTGGAACTAACAAGCTGGCGTTCTAACCAACTGCGCCACGGCCCATGGACTGTGTAAGGATGTAGGGAGTGTTATCATGTGTACATGGTAATGATATCATTCCCCAATGACTATTTGATACTGAATAAAGAGTCAGATACAGTGCATATCATGTTGAAATAGGTATTTACGTCAGTCCTTTACCTGTATGGAGCCAGCCATGTTGATCTATTGTCTGGGCAGTAGTGTGAGGGTTGCCGAGGTAGCCCAACATGTTTCCAGGACCTTTAATCAGCAGCTCACCATCCTGGTGTGGGCCTAGGATTGCCCCAGTGGCAACATCTATCACCTAATATGTTAATTATATTTAATGGCCCACATCTCACATTTATTATAATATCAGTCTTATGTACTGTTTTACTCTTTTACCTTTGAGTATGGCAAATAAATGCATATCAATTGCTTATCAATTGCTACTACAGGATTGGCAGGTCCCTCATTTTATTAAATATCTGAAATAACCGAATATTTAAGATCAGAAATATTAAATATTAATCAATTGAAGGTTAATCTATCACATCCTCTGTTTACTAAGTATCAACTATTTCTTAACTGCAGTAATTATAGAGATTATAGGTGTATTTACTTTGCATTTCACTCCTGGTTGAAGTTTGCCAGATGATCCAAGTTTAATGTTATCCTTTCCTGTTATTTGACTCAGGGCTGCATTCTCCGTCATTCCATAAACTGAATAAAGACTTGTTTTATACCAATTGTAGCTCTTTGCAGTAATGTTTCGTTTTACAGCAATGTAAACTAAGATCTTTTATTTTTTACTAAAAAGTTAATTTGACACATATCAATGTTGATTTTTAATAAATATGAATAAAAATCATACAAAACTAAAATGTTTTGCACCATCAATGCACATTAGAGCATGGTAATTTATTTATGAATCATTCAATCATCCAATATGAATTTTATAATCGAATATATATATATATATATATCAATGGCTTTTGGTAATTTTGTCTCTTACTTTGTATAAGATAAGGGATTTTAAGTCGCTTTTCCAATTCAAGCAGGGTCTCTTTTGAGGTAGGAGCAGCTCCCAAAACAATACATTCCAAGGAGGACAAATTATATTTATCGACCAATGGATCCTTTGCCAACCTCAGCACAACGGGTGGTGGTAATGCTACCAATGTTGCCTGTAAATGTACTCTTAGGTTAGCACAAACTTTCTGACATTAGATCGGTGTAATGAATTTTTCATGCACACCTAAAATGGTAATAAAATTAATGGTTCTTGGGAAAGTGTTTGAATTTGCATAGTTGTTTATTTGCGGCAAATATGTCTAATTATTTTCTACTTAAGAAAAATAATTATTTGATGCAATCAATGTAATCATTCTCAAAAAGTTAAAGACCAGAATAATAAAGGCAGAAAAACATATCTATTCTCAACCAGGATGTTCCTCTTTATAAATGTTTGTACAGTGTTGAAAGCCCCAAGCTTGAATCCTGGTTGAGACAAGTACATTTTTCATTCGTATTACGGGTTTCATATTTAAAAAATAGAAAATATAAAAAAATGATAACTTAATACAGAAAGCAAAGATGAAACATTTGTGTTCGGGTCTTATTTGGGCAATTTTCGGAGCTCAGACACCTTTGCAATGAAATATAACATGGAGCTACAAAGCTGATGATTTTAAAATTTGATAATGGATTTTAAACTTCGGTTAGGTTGTCCATGAGGCTAACCTTGAGCGTGTATAATATGGGTTGATTTTGGTGAAGGAAATTATTGGCATCAGTGGAAAGTAATTGCGATATATACCTATATCAAGGTAATTTCATTACCTAACAACAGGTATAAATATATTTTAAACGATTCTTTTCAAACCAGCAATATGATTTCCCTGGTATGACAGGCATGGGCATAGATTAACACTGTTTACTATGGATATGGACGGAAGGGAGAGATGTTAGATGATGTAGCACCTTATTATAGTGATTTATTCCTTTCCATATAAAACAGGAATTATACAAGAAACAAGACACAAGATCCATCTAAATATCAATTTCTCAATATAACTGTAAAGTTTACCTTGTATTTCTGCATCATGGATAGTAGCACCTCAAAATCAAATGATGGAACAAGTACAATTGAGCAGCCATAGAAAATATTCAGCAATATGAATAGTATCCCACCAAAATGAAACATTGGAAATACCTCAACCATAACGTCTTTCATTTCACTGATCAGTTTTCTTTCACTGTTGGTTCTGTAAAAGTTACAATATACGATGATGCAACATTGTAATGGCAGTATATTGAATGTTAGATAATTAACTCTAAGCATCAGTAACAAGACTATCACCCAAATAACATTGTGGTGGCAAGAATATTATAATGGGACAGCATGACTCCTTTGGGTAATCCTGTGGTCCCGCTGGAATAAGGCAACATTGCCACTTTTCTCTTGGCGTCAAACTTTACCAAAGGCATTTCCATATGCCCACCATTTATTATGTCCCAAAATTTACGGTGTGACGCTTCACTGGACTCTCCCACAACAATTGTTTTCTGTAATGATATAATTAAATGTAAGTAATTATAAAATAAATATAACTGATGTTTATTTTCTATAACTCTGGATGTTATATAAAAGTCTGGTGTGTACCTTGATGCCAGTGTAAGTGCGTTCTACTTGGTTCAATATTGGCAGCACTTTGTCGGTAGCCATGATGTATGATGCGTTTGAGTCATTCAATTGCCTCAAAATCTCACCTTGAGAATTACAAAAAAGACAATGAGATAACAGATAAATACTTTCCAAAAAATAAATAATATGACAGCAGAAGATCAAGGTTTCTGTGTAAGCTCAGAGACTTACTTTTCAAAAAGGATCTGTTTCCCATTGAACAATTGCCTTTTCCATATAAATCTTGTTAAACTAGGTACCAATGTACCATGAATAAAATAGATAAAATATCTACATACCAGCAGTATACATTGGGTTGATGAATGTGAGGACAGCTCCTAGGGCAGGAACAGCCAGCATTGCAATGGCATACTCTATACAGTTGGGCATTATGATGCACACGACTTGATCACTTGTGACACCTTCCTGATGCAAAGCATTGGCCAGTTGTGTGACATACTTCGCATACTCACCATAGTTGTATCTCTCGCCTGTCACGCCATCTATCTGCAATTTTTTATAATGTCCATTATAAAAAGTTTTTTTATGTTTTGCTTATAAAAAAATTAAATTATAAGTTTTCAAAGTAATTGCTAAAGGTTCAAGACCCTATATTTAGAACAGGTTTGTGCTGAAACAAGTTAGATCTGCAAATATAATGTCCATTATCAAAACTGAAGTTATTAGATGGGATGGTTTAAATATTATAATAAAATAAAAGCTTGGTTCATTGCATTATATTGATTTGTGTATCAAAGGTGGTGAAAATTCCAGAGATAGATATCAAATGCATATGCACATCACAAAGGACTTGAACTGAAATTAATCAGGAAGGGCGTGGTGTGATCATTAAAAATGTTTCCATTATTTTACAAAAATAATATGTAGATATATTTATTGGCATCTAGCGCATCACACCCAAATACCACCAAGGAGTATTTATAAAACGGAAAATATAAAATATTACTTGAAACTGCTGAACCTGGAAAATAAAGACTTTTACTATTATAATAGCTTTTGCAAGAACTTCTGACACATAAAACATAATTATATATATGTATATTTTTTATTTAAATAGTGGAACAAAAACAATGATGTCACCATAAATGATGATTCGGAAATCTTTGAATCTTGAAGCTTATGTAACTATTCATTATCTTTCAGGATATTTTGAGGCATTTCTCGACTTTCAGCTATCATGTTTTTAGCACACCTTGGCTACCGTCAATACAACATTTTGCCGTTAACAAATTACGTGTGAAAGTTCTATGTCCAATTCAAATATTTAATCTCCCACGCTGGTTCTATATTAGACTTACCCCCACAAAGTTTGGGATTTTCTATGAAGGGAATAACAAGTTGGTTTTAATGCAAATAAACAGGGACACTTGGCTATTTATATAAAGCAAATTACCACACTTTGTTGAATTGTATATAATTGTTCAAAATATCATGTATATTATGAAATAAAACGTGAAGATCATTGTGTTATAATGGTAATGTAATTTTACAAATAAAATATCCCAGTCACTCTTGGGCTTCTATATGACCTGATTGTATTCTTAATAATACTGGAACACAGTAAGTGGAGTGCACCACTTCATGGTTCCCAGCGTTAAACTAGATAAACATAAAACTATAAACTTAATTTAGATGAGACTTACAAATGCTGTTCTACCTCCATATCGTTTTGACTTTTCCAGAAGATACAAAGGAAAGCTGACATTGGGTATATCAAATGCTGGAAATTTACTTTGCAATATCATCATTAAACAAATTTCATATAGGATACTTCCAACCCGCTTACAATGAAATTGTTTATATCACATAGTGGGTAAAAGTAGGTTTTGTAAACAAATCATATCAGCAGGAAATATGATAACAACTGTTCCAAAATATCCATAAATATTGTTTATTTGCCCAAGTGACAGGTGAATACATGTATTCAATTACTATAGACATGGACAAAAAGATATGGAATGAAGACATCATGTTTTGTTTTTGTATTAAACTTAGAGTACAGTGACATCACCACATAGTCCAAGATGTTTATGTAAGTCATGATGGGTATCATCTCTCTAGTGACATCACCACATACTCCAAGATGTTTATTTAAGTCAATATGTGTATCATCTCTCTAGTGACATCACTACATACTCCAAGATGTTTATTTAAGTCAGTATGTGTATCATCTCTCTAGTGACATCACCACATACTCCAAGATGTTTGTTTAATCATCTCTTTGCCATCAGGTCATGAGCACAGCTTGTGATTCATATCTCTCACCCCTCATTTGCATAGTGACCATGACGACACTTGTAGTCAGTGCGTAGGTGAGAGGGTCATGGTTGGTTCTGTGATTAATTTCACTTTTAAGCCCCTGGAATCCTGCTGTTAACTTTCTTCACTTATAATTCCCTATCAGTACCTAAGTTTGTCTGGCAGTCCCTTTCAAAATTTGACTTTATACATCACAAACATCACAAAATACCTTGTATTAGTTAATATGAGAAATTGACTTGACAGTTTAATCAGGCTGTTACCTTGTGGATTGGTATTGCATACATATTTTATACAGTTTGCAAGAATCAATTTTGAAACAGGTTAAATGTATTAAAATAGAATGTTAAAATGAGAATAGATAATCATTTTATGGAGTCATTATGTAGCATTTATGGTTGTTGATGGATTCAAACTAGCAACATAATCTGAATCAATGAACACATTTTTAAAAAAATTGTCACGATCCACATGCCTTGATGCTGACAACACAAAAGAAGCCCCTTGGAAGCTCACTGGTAAAATTAAATTATGTAATTGAATGAATGAGAGAGAGAGCTGTGTAAAACTATTTGCTAATTAAGAAGTTCCCATGCAAATAAAGTGTATAATTAAGTAATATTCATGTGCATAATCAACATATATGACATCGTGGTAATCAATTCTTGATCTCTCTATAGAGTAATCAAACCACAAAATTATTCATCATCCTCATAATCTAATACATAAAATGCTTGCATAATAATCGGGTGTATATATTGTCCCCATCTCTATGTCCATGTGTGTAACATGCAGTAAAATCTAAAATCAACGAGTTAAACAACCTTTTGGACCAATTTGCATTAAACCTTTTGGCCCAAGTTGTATTAAACCTTGATATATTCCTGTTTTAATTATACATATGGAAACAAAATCCCACTCAAAATAACTCTTAGGGGAAGGAGCAGGTTAATGTCTTGACCTATATTTGAGTCGTTTTTTACCATAAAATAAAAGCATGATTCGATTTTAAGATTTACTTCTTAAGGATAACACCGAGATATCCATCTTTCTTTAAGGAAAGAATATCCATCTTTCTTAAAGGAAAGGAAAAGGTTGCTGGGATCATAATGAAAGGAAATGAAAAGGTTACTGGGATCAAATGTTAATCTTGAAATGCTTATCAAATCAATAAAATATCAAATCCAATATGAAAGTGAAATGTGAAATGGTGTTTTTACGACCCTTTCAGCAACTATGGCCATATCAGGTCGACTTTCGAGCCTTTTACCCAGTGTGAAAGTAACACTGCCGACAGTGGGAGTCGAACCCACCACCTCCCGTCCTCCACTTATTTAACCAACAAAGGCACAGATCCTACACTCTACCAACTGTGCTAGTGGGGTCGGTTAATGTGTATTGACTCAGGCTGGGAGGTGTATTGTGGTAGGCTGGGAGGTGTATAAATAAACATTTTATTGTATCGTTTGCAATTACGGCAGTCATTTACAGAGCCAAGATGAAGCAAATCCTTCATCAGAATCATAGAATGTGAAAAATATCGCACTTACATGTATGTGAAAAAAAATCACACTTGTGTGGAAAATATCTCATGGTTGTGAAAAATATTATATGGCTGTGATAAATATCTTATGGTTATGAAAAATATATCATTTATGGGAAAAGTATACTATTTAAGTGAAAAATATCTTATGCATGAGAAAACCTTTCTGTCAAAAGGGAAGACATGACTCAAAGGCTGCATGGAATCCCCCTTAATGGCTGAGATGTGGAAAAAGTGACATTAAACCCTTTGATTACTGGTTTGGCTTTAAATCACAAGGACTATGAATGACAAAATTGTGAATGCTGATAATTGGTATCAGTGAAATTCATGATTTCACCCTCTTTGATGAAATTTGGGGTTTTTCACACCACTGAATGGAAATACATCAAAGGCTGCATGGATTCACCCTTAAGGGCTGGGCTGTATAGAATTGAATTGGTTTTTTTTGTTTTTATTTTTTTGCAAACTTATATAATATATAATTATTACATACATATATAAAAAAGCATGAACGTGATCAGAGAGGAAGGGTGACGAGATTTGAAAAAAAAAAAATTGCTGTTTGAGGTATGGGCTGCAATAAAAGTTGCCACTGAAAAGAGTGTGCGATCTCGCTGTTCCGTCACCACGCTGCCTGCCCTCTAGTGGAATTTGCTGACGCTAGACTTTCACTTCAGTTTTAGTTTGCAAGTTTATGTGATGGGATGCGTACTATACATGTAATGAATAGGGTAGTTTTCACTTATTTTTTGTCAGAATTATGTTAGGTATCAAATATTACCCACAATTGCCTATATTTCTGTAATAGAGCTTTGTTTTCAACCATCAGGAATTTGACCTAATTATTGACCTAATTATTGGACAAGTGGAGGTCCTGCTAGGTTTTGCACAAAGGGGCCTTCATGGGTAAAATGCAGACATTACATGGACAGCTTCATGAGTGTGAGACAGCTGTGTAAGTGAGAGAAAGTTACAGCAGTGAGAGGTAGCTGCACAAGTGAGAGATAACTGCACAAGTGAGAGATAGCTACAACAATGAGAGACAGCTGCATAAGTGAGAGATAGCTGCATATGTGAGAAATAGCTACACTAGTGAGAGATAGCTGTGTAAGTGAGATATAGCTGCATGTGCAAGAAATAGCTGCATGTGCAAGAAATAGTTGCATGTGCAAGAAATAGCTGCATGTGCAAGAAATAGCTGCATGTGCAAGAAATAGCTGCATATGCCGCGAGAGATAGCTACAGCAGTGAGAGATAGCTGCATAAGTGAGATAGCTGCATACGTGAGAGATACCTGCATATATGTGAGAGATTGCAACTCCTCTCAGCCGAAGGCACTTGTATAATATAAAAAACAATAATTTTGTGTAGAAAACAAAGATGAAATCTTCATAATGGGGTTCTATTTGAGAGAAATACACATCAGAACATATAGAATTGAATTAATAAATAAATAAATAGATAAATAAATAAATAAATAAATACCTTTATTTACCCTGGGTAACATAATTACAAAAATGTAGTTTCCATTATGGCCCAGCTTTATAAAAAAAGAAAAAGCTATATACATTTTTGCATAGGCAATAAAAACACATGACTAGTTGAAATATGAATTGAGATAATATTTCTTAAAAGAACAGAAAGTGTGAGCAGTACGTGTACCGTCATCCAGCTTATTCCAAATTCTGCTGCCTTCATGTCGGAAACTGTTTGTGTACTGCTTCAGTTTAGCTTTTTCCTGCCTCAGACTACCTTTTGAGGCATGTCTGGTATTGTACGAATGAGTGTCTGTGACAGAGATGAAATTTGCTATATAGCCTGGTGCTAGATTGTTCATTACTTTGAACAGGCCCTTTTATATGTTACCCTCTCATCAAAGGGCATCCAGTTCATCATTTTGAAAAGTTCATCTGAGGGGAAGTCTCTGATTCTGCAGCTGAGGATTACACGTGCAGCTCTCTTTTGTAGCTTACAGAGGCGGCTAACATTATTTTGAATATTGGGGCATCTTCCCCAGACAGCACACGCATATTCCATATTGGGTAGTACAATAGCATTGTATATCTGTTTAAGAATGTCTGTGGTTACATATTGTTTTATTCGTTTTAACACACCTATTTTTTGTGACACGTTCTTACAGACATAGTTGCAGTGGTCATGCCAAGTGAGATTACTATCTATATACACTCCAAGTTGTTTTACTGTGTATATCTGATCTAATACATGACCATCATATTCAACCACAATTTTGGTATCTTTACTTACCTTCCTGCAAGATCCAATTAGCTGCACTTTGGTTTTGCCCAGGTGTAAGGTCATTCTGTTTCCCTTCATCCAACGAACTACCTTTACAAAATCAGCCTTCAGGGCAACAGTCAAATCTGCAACAGTTTTACCTATAGCAGATATTGCATTGTCATCAACATACATTTCCACTGCAGAGTTACAACATTCAGGTAGATCATTGATAAATAGGCTGAAAAGCAAAGGACCTAAGATAGATCCCTGGGGGACCCCCACAGTTACATTCAATTTTTCAAAAGCCTCACCCATAAACATTACCATCTAGGATCTATTAGCAAGATATGTGGCAAACCAGTACCAACTCTCTTGGGTTACACCGTAGGCACTCAACTTTTGTAGAAGAATATTATGGTTCACCGTGTCGAATGCCTTTTTCAGGTCAATATAAATGACACCTGCTATTTGACCTTTATCAATTGCATCCAGCCAGTCATCAGTCATCTTTAGGAGGGCAGTCTCACAAGAGTGTTTGGGCCTAAATCCCGACTGACCTGAGCTGATAAGTTTGTTTTCTTCAAGATAACTGAAAAACATTGAATTAACATGTCTTTCTAGAATCTTGCTTGTCACTGACAAGATTGATATAGGGCGATAATTCACATCTCTTGGGTCACCTGATTTGTACAGTGGAATAACTTTGCCTGTTTTCAACTCTGTGATAAACTTGCCAGATGATATTGACAAGTTTAGCACTTTAGTCAGGGACAGGTAGATGGAATTGTTTTTTGCAAAACATAGAAAATATAATGAATAATGACTTTATACAGAAAACAAAGATGAAATCTTCGTATTGGGCTTCTCGGTTGAGTGATGTGCAAAACAGAACATACAGAATTGAACGGTTTTTTTTGCACATGAAGAATATGGGAGAAAAAATAGCGACTTTAAAGAAGAAATCTTCAGATTGGGGTTCAATTTTCCAAATTCTGTACTATTTTAATGGCTGGCTGACAGGGATTTGTTTTCAATGCCAATTGAGATTGCCAGGGAGTGAAAGCCCTGTATGTGTGAAAGCACCAGTATGACTGCCCCCTCCTATGTCAACATTTATTGTTAGATATTTATTCATATCAGCCAATCAGATTGCATTATCCATTTGTAGCAAGCTGCATGGATCACACTAGAGCCAATCACAGAAGGAGGATTTAACCAATCAAAAACAATATTCCCCTCTGGCATTGCTTGCATTTGTATCACCAGCTATCACCACAAGTGACATCATTTAGCATTGCCCATTAAGTAACACATATTGCAAGGAGCATCACCATAAGTAGTAATAATGGATTTTCGTCAGAGGATGGAGGGTATTGTAAATAATCTAATGAGTCGCTTTCAAGCTGTGACAGATGTTGAAAGTAACAACAGAACAGAACTTCTAACAGAGTGAGTACATCTTTCTTAGCATGATCTACTGCTATGATTGGTTGACAAGTGCGGATGGGTTACATATTTTCCCTGTTTAAGGCAAGGAAATTACGGTTGGATAAGATCTAATTTATAGTAAATAGGATGGTTCCAATAGTTAGGATGGTTTTAGTATGATTTTAATATGATGATTAGCAAGCATTAGCAAGACTGAGGGCATTTTAGGGATCAATTAATCTTAATGTGATGATCAGCAAAATCAACAGGTGAGGGCAATTTTTGTATCAATTTATCTTACTGTGATTATTAGCAAGATTGAGAAGGAAGGGCATTTTAGGGATCAATTTATCTTAATGTGATGATCAGCAAGATGAACAGGTGAGGGCATTTTAGTACCAATTTATCTTAATGTGATTATTAGCAAGATTGAGAAGGAAGGGCATTTTAGGGATCAATGTATCTTAATGTGATGATCAGGTGAGGGCGGGCATTTTAGGGATCAGTTTCTCTTAATAAGATTGTTACACCAAAGATAAGTTTTCTGAAAATTTATTATTTTTAAAAATATTTTTATCTCATTTATTACCACAAGGACAAGATGACAATAACACCACAATAACATAACACATCAGACACATTGCCATATCCACAGAACCCTATCCACACAGGGATCCATTAAAGGGTCAACAATTTACAGAGAAAGTTGTTTAATATCTCAGAAAGTTCTATCTTATCTCCATATTGACTCAGATTCCAGAACTGTTTTTGGTTTATTGATAAGTGGTGTAGATTTAAAGATATCTACAAAAAAATGATTTTTTTCTTGTCAGCTGTCAGCTCTGGCTCACACGAAATTCGTAGCGCCACCTATGAATGGATGATAATTGGGCACTTTTGGGAAGGAGAAACATAAGTTTTGGTAATAGATTTATTTGGCTAAGTAATATTTTTGGTTCATTCCAGTACCATATGTTATACTTTGTTCATGGCCTAACAATGCAAGGTACACTTATTTGTTAAAAAAAACTGATTTAGTTTGCTTATGGCTTGACAGTTTGAGAGAAAACAAAAACTTGGGGGGGTTTGAGGTTCTTCATGACCTTTCACTTGTGACAAGGAACATCTTTTGTTCCTATTCAAACAGATCTAGTTTGTTTATGGTATTACACTACATGAGAATATATGAAAGAAAACTAGAAATAAGACAATAACAATCGTTGATTTTATGGCATAGTTATTCTCACAAAGACTAACTTATACCAGTTGGATGGGATGTGTTGGACAAACATTAAAATGGTCTAGTTTGTTTATGACTTGACAATATTACAAGGTACAATCGTTGGTACACTGATTTAGTTTGTTTAAGGCTTGACAGTCATATATTATAACTGTCACTGTTGATTTTAAGTCATATTTATTATCATAAATACTTGCTCGCTCACACCAGTTGGAGAGTATATGTTGCACAAACATGAAAATTTTAATCTCTCTAATTGACAAACAACTCAAGATGTCTTCTTGTTTGTTATTTTCTTGTTATTCACACAATTGTGAGACTGATTCACAGTGGGGGGAAGCAGATTTCATGAATGCTTTAAGAAAGGTGTGGGTGCCTTCCCACCTGTGACAAATAATGATCCAGAAATTTGAGATGCTAATGAAAAATATGTCTCCATGATAACACGAAATAGGATTTTTTCCCCTCCACTTGCAGGCTACAACATTTCTCCCAGCAAGGTAATGCTCACCGGATACCGACCAGCAATCAAAGGACCTTGACATTCACCTGGAACTTGTTGCCAAAAAGATTCAAAATTCTGGACAGGTCAAATGCGCACTCTCATGCTTGTACGTTTCTCCTTATATAAAATATTTTCATAAACAAATATATAATTCCAACAAGTACTCAAATATGTTATTTTGACAAATCTCCCCCCTCCCCCTTAAACAATTAAGTTTTTTTATTGAGATGACAGTTCACTCAATGGTTTAGTTTCTCAAATCATTTTATTTTTGTTTTCAGCATCATTGGTCTTCTACAAGGACAAGAGGAGTCGCCATTCACAGCTACAACAAACCAACAAATAAAAGTCAATTTGTTGGCCATGTATCCTATGCTTACTAATGTGCCCTTTGTATTGGCCAAGATGGATTCAAGGTACAAATTCTGTGTGATGGACCCCATCCCAGACACTGCGAGGCAGTTAAAATCCTGGGTAATCCCCTCTGCCAACAATGCCACCAATCGAGGAAGCCGGTCGAAATTTGGATCATGCCTAATGTAAGTTTATTGATATCGTTCAGCATCACTGGTCTTCTACAACTGACTTGACTTGTTAGGCCCTAAAACTCACTCCCAGTAAAGTTCAGACATGTGCATCAGAAAAGTATACTTACAATGACTTTTTTGTATCTAAAACTAAATATCATTTATCTAATTTAAATTTAATGAGTATGATTACTGACATTTTTCAGCAAGACATTGGAGATAGACAGCATGCAAATCCAACCTGGTACCTAAACGTGTTGTACCCAGTGCACCCACAAGTGCTGTACCCAGTGCCAGCCACAAGTGCTGTACCCAGTGCACCCACAAGTGCTGTACCCAGTGCCAGCCCGAGAACATCATCAAATGCCGATCAAAGTGCTGACCCAGCTCCATGTGCCACCCCATCTATGTCTGCAGGATTGGGACAACCCCACATTGTCATTCAAGGTGTACTTATTGTATTGATCATGAACCTGGTTATGCATTTAAGCATGAATTATGCATTTAAATGTTTTAAAAGAGAAGTGTAAGAGGAATGAATTATAGTGATAAATTATAAACAGATTCAACTTGAAAATATCTGCTTCTCACTGTTGAATTCATGATAATGTAAATATTGTTTTAACTAGAAGTGTATATTGTCTGTGATAATTTTCATTTATGTGCTAAATTATCTCATCCTTTCATCATAACAGACAAATGAGGTAAGATTTTGACAAGTGGACTCTATGTTGATATGACAATTGTCTGTCCTTGACACTTCTGCATTGGTGTGCTTGTATTTTCTTAATGTTGTGTTTTATCCAATGAACTTTGGATAAGAAATGCTTTTAACTTATCTGTCTAACTATTTAGTTTTTCCCTGTGCCGGTGCAAAATATATGTGTAGATGTCCAATTACTATATGTGTAAATGTCCGTATACTTTTCTTAATCATGTTATTCTTGACAAATAAATAATGTGCCTTTTCTTTAGTATAGTTAAATGATACAATGAAGGGATGTGCATTGTGAAGTTGACATTGCTACCAGATGCCATGAGGCATATCTGATACACACACATTTCACACACATTTTAATGTACACCTTATACACCTACACATTGTTTAATTAAAATATCAATGGATAATTATATAGTTTTTGTGGTGACATTTTAAGGAAATGAGCACAAACCATCATCTTGCATCCGCATGCATGTTCAGTTGGTCATGCAATCTCCTGTTTGCCATCAGTTTAAAAGATCATGCTCTTTTATGAGAATTCCGAGGAATATTTAGAACTATATATGTAAAACTGTGTTATACCATAGTGTGAATCAACATGAATAGTAAATTTTTTATCATCAATTTTTACAGATGGTACTGGAAATCACAATTCGATTCAACTCCAAACAAGTACTGTGCCCAAATTGGTACACACTATGTAAAAAGTTTATGTTATGAATAGTTGTTTTTTCAGTCCATTTAAAAAAGCTTACAAAGTATTGAGTTTGTGTCATGCACTTATTTTGAAATATTTATGTTGTCTTTATAGAACCTGTCACTCCCCCACCTTTGTTTGCGGTCTTTGTGCCTCAAATGGACATTACCACACGAGGCGACGAAACCCTTGACGTGCAAGAGGTAAATTACCCTTATCAGTGTCTTATAACCACTTTATAATACCTTTCAGTTCGTTTCCAATTTTCATATATTAATGTACATTTGGCTAAATCTTTATATAAGCAATACAATAGTTTCTTTTCATGGAAGAAACACCTCATCATTTGTATTATTCACTGGATACACTATAAAAATGTATATTATTGCATGACATATTTTCATATTTTCATTTCCAGGAAATTGACCCAGAAATGAGAAGGTATATCCAGTCACTTCAAAGCGAGATGGTGGATGCCTCATCATATTTATCTGTCCTTACGAAAAGCGTCAACCAAGATATTTGAAAATTGTTATGAGCAACCAATTCACAATTGTTTTGAGACAAATGGTAAAGATAGCTCAGTCAGGCAATTCAAGCCAACTATGGTTGTATGTTGTGTGCTAAAGATCTTGTACTGTTAGATTTGAAGAACATATGTGAAAAAAACAATGCAATATTTCTATTTGCCGAGTGTGAAAAACAGTGTGAATTATTTCATGAGATTAGGATATATTTCATTTATTTGTATGGATTATCTTAATGACTATGATATGCATGTTATTACAGAAATAAAATTTCTATATTTAAATATGAAGTCATATTGCACTTTTTTCTTTACATGGGTTATGCATTTAATCACATTTTTGGTGTTATGATCTTGACTCGAATATAAAATTACTGATATATATAATATTTGGACTACCAATTAATTTCATTCAATTAATAGAAAATGATAAATACATAATTATTTGTCACCTGTTTTCCATATATTATTTTATTTTAAAGACTGAATTGTACACTGGGCTCATGAGCAGTAATAGGGAACTGTCAGATAATTGGGGCAACTATTAGATTTTGTCAGATTTTTGGAGTAGAACACTCAAACATATAAGGGGGACTTAGGTCAACAACTGAATGGTTTGAATAGGGCTACTTAAAAGACTGAGGTCTGAAATGGTATTATGATAAATTGAGAAAGGTTTCAAATGTGGGTTTCTTTGGGGCTTTAAGAACAAAGTGATTGCTCTTTTGATGCATGTAGGAATATATATCTGTTTTGGTTTACTTTAAAAAATCGTTTGATAATAATTAAATTGTAGTATCTTCACATTATTTTCATACCATGGTGAGCAGTAATTGGTTCTGTACATTATACAGGGTTTTGTATTTTAACATAAATATATATCCCCAATCTAATCAAAACAGACAAGTTAGAGCCTGTGAAATGACATTCTAATACACCAAGATACATTTGATATTTGATGATATGATAATTTTTTGATGATAGTTTTTGACTCCACTTTATTTAAAAACCATTCAATGTAGAGCATTACATAATATAATTGATAAATCTATATATCCACAATATTAGCTATTGATGTGTCTCTGAAATCTTCACAGCCGTGATCATTTCTTTCACACACGCATTACAAATGCATTATCACAGCCACCTTGTGGGCCACAATGCAGACAACATTGTTTTCCTCGACGCAGGACCTTCCACTGCTCAAAGCAGGACAAACAAGTTTTTAAGGAATTTTCCACCGTAGATTATACAGAGCATTATGAATGGTGTGCTTTGGACAGCAGACACAGAATACAAAGATAAAATCCAATTTGTTTAGAGAATGTAATTATGATAGAGAACATGCTACAATATCGATTTAGACAAGATTGAATCATCCCGCGATATAAAAACCACCCAAAACTGCTAAACTGTGATTTTTGGACTTTTCATAGCCGTCAAGTACATCTCGTATTAATTGCTCAAGTCCAATTTTCGGGGGGAATGTTATTATGATATAGAACTTACTTCAGTATTATTTTAGTTAAGATTGAATCATCCCGCGATATGAAAACTACACATAAACTGCAATTTCAAGTGATTTTTGGACATTTCATAGCCGTCAAGTACATCTCGTATTAATTGCTCAAGTCCAATTTTTAGGAGTATGTTATTATGATATAGAACATGCTACAGTTTTGATTTAGAAAAGATTGAACCATTCCGCAATATGGAAACTACACAAAAGCATAATTTTAAGTGATTTTTTTTACTTATTATAACTGTCAACTGCTCAAGTCCTATTTTTTTCAATGAATATAATTATAAAGAAATGGCTATTTCCGGTATTGGAAAATCATATCTATATTGAAATATATAGACAATAGATAATATTATATGAAGATCCACGAACCACAAACTACGATCCTTGTAACACGAACAATGAAACACTAACTACGAACCACGAACAAATTTCCCTTGAACCACAAACTACAAAACACGAACCACGAACTACAAACCACGAAAAAAAATTCCCACACATCGATTACTGGGTGCTCCTCCAGAACAATATTTTCTTTGGTAACCTCAATATATTGAAAATGCCTATTTAACATTTGAAATGTGGCCATTAATGGTTACATTATCATTGTGCATTATCCTTGTACATTGTGCATTATATAACGAAAATAAACTTAAAGATCGAGGATTATTGAATATTAATAGACATATACTTAATTATGCGAAGGAAAATATTTATCCCTTTGTCATCTGGATCATCGTCTGCAGCAGACTATTTCCCTGGATCATCTCCTGCTGCAGACTATTTCCCTGGATCATCTACTGCAGCAGACTATTTCCCTGTATCATCTACCGTGGCAGACTATTTCCCTGGATCATCTACTGCGGCAGACTATTTCCCTGGATCATCTACCGTGGCAGACTATTTCCCTGGATCATCTACCGTGGCAGACTATTTCCCTGGATCATCTACCGTGGCAGACTATTTCCCTGGATCATCTACTGCGGCAGACTATTTCCCTGGATCATCTACCGTGGCAGACTATTTCCCTGGATCATCTACCGTGGCAGACTATTTCCCTGTATCATCTACCGTGGCAGACTATTTCTCTGTATCATCTACCGTGGCAGACTATTTCCCTGGATCATCTACTGCGGCAGACTATTTCCCTGGATCATCTACCGTGGCAGACTATTTCCCTGGATCATCTACTGCGGCAGATTATTTCCCTGGATCATCTACCGTGGCAGACTATTTCCCTGGATCATCTACTGCGGCAGACTATTTCCCTGGATCATCTACCGTGGCAGACTATTTCCCTGGATCATCTACTGCGGCAGATTATTTCCCTGGATCATCTACCGTAGCAGACTATTTCCCTGGATCATCTACTGCGGCAGATTATTTCCCTGGATCATCTACCGCGGCAGACTATTTCCCTGTATCATCTACTGCGGCAGACTATTTCCCTGGATCATCTACCGCGGCAGACTATTTCCCTGTATCATCTACTGCGGCAGACTATTTCCCTGGATCATCTACTGCAGCAGACTATTTCCCTGGATCATCTACCGTGGCAGACTATTTCCCTGGATCATCTACTGCAGCAGACTATTTCCCTGGATCATCTACTGTGGCAGACTATTTCCCTGTATCATCTACCGTGGCATACTATTTCCCTGTATCATCTACTGCGGCAGACTATTTCCCTGGATCATCTACTGCGGCAGACTATTTCCTTGGATCATCTACCGTGGCAGACTATTTCCCTGGATCATCTACTGCGGCAGACTATTTCCCTGGATCATCTACCGTGGCAGACTATTTCCCTGGATCATCTACTGCAGCAGACTATTTCCCTGGATCATCTACCGCGGCAGACTATTTCTCTGGATCATCTCCTGCAGCAGACAATTTCCCTGGATCATATACTGCGGCAGACTATTTCCCTGGATCATCTACTGCAGCAGACTATTTCCCTGGATCATCTACTGCAGCAGACTATTTCCCTGGATCATCTACTGTGGCAGACTATTTCCCTGTATCATCTACCGTGGCATACTATTTCCCTGTATCATCTACTGCGGCAGACTATTTCCCTGGATCATCTACTGCGGCAGACTATTTCCCTGGATCATCTACCGTGGCAGACTATTTCCCTGGATCATCTACTGTGGCAGACTATTTCCCTGGATCATCTACCGTGGCAGACTATTTCCCTGGATCATCTACTGCGGCAGACTATTTCCCTGTATAATCTACTGCGGCAGACTATTTCCCTGGATCATCTACTGCGGCAGACTATTTCCCTGTATAATCTACTGCGGCAGACTATTTCCCTGGATCATCTACTGCGGCAGACTATTTCCCTGTATAATCTACTGCGGCAGACTATTTCCCTGGATCATCTACTGCGGCAGACTATTTCCCTGGATCATCTACTGCAGCAGACTATTTCCCTGGATCATCTACTGCGGCAGACTATTTCCCTGGATCATCTACTGCGGCAGACTATTTCCCTGGATCATCTACTGCGGCAGACTATTTCCCTAGATCATCTACTGCAGCAGACTATTTCCCTGGATCATCTACTGCGGCAAACTATTTCCCTGGATCATCTACTGCAGCAGACTATTTCCCTGTATCATCTACTGCGGCAGACTATTTCCCTGGATCATCTACCGTGGCAGACTATTTCCCGGGATCATCTACCATGGCAGACTATTTCCCTGGATCATCTACCATGGGAGACTATTTCCCTGGATCATCTACCGTGGCAGACTATTTCCCTGTATCATCTACTGCAGCAGACTATTTCCCTGGATCATCTACTGCAGCAGACTATTTCCCTGGATCATCTACTGCAGCAGACTATTTCCCTGGATCATCTACCGTGGCAGACTATTTCCCTGTATCATCTACTGCAGCAGACTATTTCCCTGGATCATCTACCGTGGCAGACTATTTCCCTGGATCATCTGCTGCGGCAGACTATTTCCCTGTATCATCTACTGTGGCAGACTATTTCCCTGGATCATCTACTGCAGCAGACTATTTCCCTGGATCATCTACTGCAGCAGACTATTTCCCTGGATCATCTACTGCAGCAGACTATTTCCCTGGATCATCTACCGTGGCAGACTATTTCCCTGTATCATCTACTGCAGCAGACTATTTCCCTGGATCATCTACCGTGGCAGACTATTTCCCTGGATCATCTGCTGCGGCAGACTATTTCCCTGTATCATCTACTGTGGCAGACTATTTCCCTGTATCATCTACTGTGGCAGACTATTTCCCTGGATCATCTGCTGCGGCAGACTATTTCCCTGTATCATCTACTGTGGCAGACTATTTCCCTGGATCATCTACCGCGGCAGACTATTTCCCTGGATCATCTACTGCGGCAGACTATTTCCCTGTATCATCTACTGTGGCAGACTATTTCCCTGGATCATCTACCGCGGCAGACTATTTCCCTGTATCATCTACTGCGGCAGACTATTTCCCTGTATCATCTACTGTGGCATACTATTTCCCTGTATCATCTACTGTGGCATACTATTTCCCTGTATCATCTACCGTGGCAGACTATTTCCCTGTATCATCTACTGCGGCAGACTATTTCCCTGTATCATCTACTGTGGCATACTATTTCCCTGTATCATCTACTGCAGCAGACTATTTCCCTGGATCATCTACCGTGGCAGACTATTTCCCTGGATCATCTACTGCAGCAGACTATTTCCCTGGATCATCTACTGCGGCAGACTATTTCCCTGTATAATCTACTGCGGCAGACTATTTCCCTGGATCATCTACTGTGGCAGACTATTTCCCTGGATCATCTACCGTGGCAGACTATTTCCTTGGATCATCTACCGCGGCAGACTATTTCCCTGGATCATCTACTGTGGCAGACTATTTCCCTGGATCATCTACCGTGGCAGACTATTTCCTTGGATCATCTACCGCGGCAGACTATTTCCCTGGATCATCTACTGTGGCAGACTATTTCCCTGGATCATCTACCGTGGCAGACTATTTCCTTGGATCATCTACTGCAGCAGACTATTTCCCTGGATCATCTACCGTGGCATACTATTTCCCTGTATCATCTACTGCGGCAGACTATTTCCCTGGATCATCTACCGTGGCAGACTATTTCCCTGGATCATCTACTGCGGCAGACTATTTCCCTGTATCATCTACTGTGGCAGACTATTTCCCTGTATCATCTACTGTGGCATACTATTTCCCTGTATCATCTACTGCAGCAGACTATTTCCCTGGATCATCTACCGTGGCAGACTATTTCCCTGGATCATCTACTGCAGCAGACTATTTCCCTGGATCATCTACTGCGGCAGACTATTTCCCTGTATAATCTACTGCGGCAGACTATTTCCCTGGATCATCTACTGCAGCAGACTATTTCCCTGGATCATCTACCGTGGCAGACTATTTCCCTGGATCATCTACTGCAGCAGACTATTTCCCTGGATCATCTACTGCGGCAGACTATTTCCCTGTATAATCTACTGCGGCAGACTATTTCCCTGGATCATCTACTGCAGCAGACTATTTCCCTGGATCATCTACCGTGGCAGACTATTTCCCTGGATCATCTACTGCAGCAGACTATTTCCCTGGATCATCTATCGTGGCAGACTATTTCCCATCTATCGATCTGCTGTGAGATGATCTCCATAAAAAGTATGAATATTGGTCAAGTGGCTAAGATTTCAGTCGAAACAAATTAACTGATGAGGGCAGAAGTGTCATAAGCCATGGTCTTGGTAGATTATTGGGCTAACACAGAAAGCATTTCCTTGCAGTGTCTCGTTGTTATGCATCATCCATCTTTATTTTAGCTGGTATGTCACCACTTTTTAAATGCGGACTTTTGCCATATATCAAAATGTTTTTTTTTCTCTTTTAATCATAAGTTGCTTAGGTAATAAAACCATTTCAATCTCTGATAGAAGCCATCGTCGTATGGCATAATTGTCCATGTCCGTAATGCCTCAGTCACATTTGCACCGGGCGCCGGCCGGGAAGTAACAATCGGCCGACTTACCAGTCTGCCGGGCGCCGGGGAGTTTATCAGCAACAATCTCAGATATGCCGTAGCTGTGGTCACATTATACACGGGTGCCGCACGGCACGTGCAAGACTGAATAGCACAGACGTCTGCAGGATATCTCAAAGACGTCTGTCTCATTGACAGACGCCTGAAAGACATCCTAAAGACGTCTGTCTCATTTGACAGACGTCTGAAAGACATCCTAAAGACGTCTATGATATATCGCAGGGAGCCCGTGCGATCATCTGACGATGGTCTATGAACACATGAAATAAATATAATCCTATTTTCACCGCACGATGCCACCGGCAGCCCTAAGATAATCTGCCGATGTCCCTGCGGGACACTGCCGGGACACTGCCGTGTACTTTAAGATGATATTTGCTGATAAGACATCGGGGAAACGCCGGCAACTTTTATGTTCAAGATAAAAGTTCCCGATGACCCGCCCGACGTCTTAAAGATGCCCAATTGTGGCCGATGATCTCCCGGTGCCCGCACGGCAATCTGAACTGCCTGCCGATTTTGTAAAAAATACCCATCGGCCGGGCATCTTTACTGCAATCGGCGCAAATGTGACTGAGGCATAAATAGTGTCGGTCGAGGGGCCAGAGTAGATGCAAAAGGGAGGACTCCTTGAAAAGATCCCTGTCTGCTTAATGGAGGATTGCAGATCCCTGTCTGTTCAATGTCGGAATGCAGATCTCTGTCTGCTTAATGGAGGATTTCAGATCCCTGTCTGCTCAATGTCGGATTGCAGATCTCTGTCTGCTTAATGGAGGATTGCATTCCCTGTCTGCTTAATGGAAGATTGCAGATCCCTGTCTGTTCAATGTCAGATTGCAGATCCCTGTCTGTTCAATGTCGGATTGCAGATCCCTGTCTGCACAATGTCGGATTGCAGATCCCTGTCTGCTTAATGGAGGATTGCATTCCCTGTCTGCTTAATGGAGGATTGCAGATCCCTGTCTGCTTAATGGAGGATTGCATTCCCTGTCTGCTTAATGGAGGATTGCAGATCTCTGTCTGCACAATGTCGGATTGCAGATCTCTGTCTGCTTAATGGAGGATTGCAGATCCCTGTCTGCTTAATGGAGGATTTCAGATCTCTGTCTGCACAATGTCGGATTGCAGATCTCTGTCTGCTTAATGGAGGATTGCAGATCCCTGTCTGCTTAATGGAGGATTTCAGATCTCTGTCTGCACAATGTCGGATTGCAGATCCCTGTCTGCTTAATGGAGGATTGCAGATCCCTGTCTGCTTAATGGAGGATTGCAGATCCCTGTCTGCTTAATGGAGGATTGCAGATCCCTGTCTGTTCAATGTCAGATTGCAGATCCCTGTCTGTTCAATGTCGGATTGCAGATCCCTGTCTGCTTAATGGGGGATTGCAGATCCCTGTCTGCTTAATGGGGGATTGTAGATCTCTGTATGTTCAATGTCGGATTGAAGATCCCTGTCTGCAAGATGAACGTTGTTCCTTCACCAAAAGCACATCTTGATGAAACTAAGGCTTGCATTTAGCACAAAACTGTTCTTTGCATTATATATAAAGTACAAAACATGTTTAAATGCATTCAATTAAATTATATCATGGTCGTGTACATCACTTTGAGACAAAAAGCAAGGCATTTTGGGGCAATAAGCAAAAGTATTTTGTCATACAAGTCATTATCTGATATTTGCACGCAGGTTGCAAATAAAAGCTTCATGCAGATTGACCAGGTTAATCTATAGTGTTGAAAGCTTATACATGTAGAGTAGATAAAACACTGCTAAAAGTGGATAAAGATCATTTATTTGTGTAACACAAAACCTGTTGGAAAATAATCGAGTTCCCCTTAGCGGGTTTGTGTAATTAATAGTGGAAATACCATATGTGGAATGTGGAAATACCATATGCTATAACCTGTAAATCACAACAGTAATTAAAATGCACAATATTTGCTTTTGGGGTTAATTGTAGAGCGCTTTGTAATGACCATAAACCTAAACGGTGGCAAAATACGTCAATTAACAATGTTTTGTTAGTCATTGGCAGGGACAATATACTGGAGCCCAACCCAACATGAAATATTCGGTATGGTGGAAAGCACCAATTAACATGTCTCTAACCTCTGGCCAACTTTATTACCGCATTTTACCTTTAAAACATATATCTTAATGAAATACTGATTGCCTGTTCTTCTTAATGGCATAAATTCCATAAAAAATAGAATTCTTGTCCATTGTGTATCAGGTGGTAGTGTTGATTGAGGCACACAGGTTTAATGCATGGTAAATAGAAACTAGCGCTTTGTGTTTAGTGACCTCTTTCACACATAGACATTCTATTCCTATCCAGTGGTATATGGAGCAGGATAATCTTGGACAAAAACATTTCTAATGTGTTGGAAACTATCGGCAGTGTGGCACACACAGGATTTGTCTGTGTCCAGCGCAGTCGGCATGGATATGGGAGAGCCAGATGTATAGTGGATTTAGGAAGGTATGATCCTCTGCGGATATATCTCCAGAGGATTAAGGTTAAGTTATGCTTGAGTGATCAAGTGCTGACCGAAAGTACATTGTGACAGTCAAGCACTTGCCGCGGTCATGCTCCATACAGGATAAAACCATTCCGGACTCTAGTTTATTGGAATATACCAGATTTGAGATGGCTTGCGTCCTCCAACATTTATTAATTGTTTACTCTACATATTTTCTGCTTCATTTTGAATCAGCCCATGCGCAAAGTAAGTCTTTTTTATGTTAAGATCATAATGAACCTAATCCATATTATTCATTTACTCATTTCACACTATTATAAGATTGACTTCATTGATGTAAAAGTCTTTATCAATAATCTAATGTGGACATTCAGCTCCGATTATTTTCATTTCTTAATTTGTTTCTTCATATATGAGTGAAGTGAATATAACATAAGGAAGTATTTCTTTCATCGTACGCAATCATAAACTTTAATCCATGGAGGAATGTTAAATATTTCAACACTTTTTTACACCACAAATTAATGAGCAGAGGAACTTAAAATATGAGCCTCCATTTACAATTCCGCGTTCAAGAAGGTAAGGTTTCAGATTAGAAGTAAAGGAACTGGTTCTAATATCCATCTAAAGAAAGACTGTCCTTCATATCACATTACGACCCTGTAACAACATGGATTATATCATACACACAGAAAGCTTTGCTGGCCAGTTAACAGGTTTCACAGATATAATCCGAAGCAGGTCAGATATACCGATTTAGACTAGATTTAATATATTACTGTCTCCACAATTTAGCAAGTTTATTTGTTTGGTATGTACTAACAGTTAGGTCTGAATTAAGTAGGCTTTGTGAGTCATACGAAACACCTTTAAACTTTAACTGATTAACACTCCAGGGAGCGATATTTGGACAACTTTGAACAACACCAGCCCTTCCATACACAGTGGCCACTTGTATAAATGAAAGTAAAGCGAGCTGCCGTATTATCAGCGTGTTTGAGCTTGGCTGATCTGCATGGTGTGTCCACATAGCAACTCAGTCACACTCAAATAATAAACGTGTTAAATGCAAGAACCCATCAAGATGTTATGCCATCAGAATTGATAATGTCATTCAAGATTAAACGATATGAGGTGGAGAACAGTCAATAATTAGTATTTTTATCCAAATAACATAAGATATGTGTCGTATTGTTCCAACCAGTATGCTGTAATATCATGTTAATAGGTGAGATACATTATGTTTGATAAAGATTTAAGCAAGAACATGTCATTTAGTAGCCAAAAATAGAATCAAAGGAAACAGTTGGTCGTAAACACACGTCAAATGGAAAATAAGCTGAAATGAAACAAACAGCGTAGCGTCCTTTGCAAATGTATCAAGGAGGGACAGTCCTACGCTGATTGATAGCATTCTAATCATTTATATTTATTTGTTACCTCAAATTGTTTTGTGGGTATGGCATGAGGATTGTATTCGGATAGACATTTTAAATCATGCAAACAACTTTTCAATTCTATATCTAATTTGTAACATTGTACAATATTTTTTGTAAACAACTCTCCGAGCATTCTCCCACATTAGAGTATCGATAGATATACCAAGAAAACAGAAATCATTGTTCATTTTGTCAGGAATTGGATTGGTTTTATACCCATTTTGGGAAAATAAATATTTACATTTCTGACATAACTATCTCAAACGATTTCAGTTTTCAGCCAAACTACTTGATGGGATACACTTCTTGGTAGCTACTTTCAAAGCTTGATTATTGTGGCCAGTAATACACCCAGAATGATAATATACATATGATATCTGAGCTAGGAATGTGTATGTTACACCCTCCCCATGATTGAAAATATAGGCGATTGACAGAACATTATTGTTTTATCATATTATCATAATCCATTTTAATCACCAGAATACCTAAAGGGCATAAATCTAAACTAGTAATGGTGAAAACTTTACTGTTCCGAAACATTGATATTTTATTTAAGAGATTGAAGACAAATATGTACCAATAATTAGTTCTCACGTCTTAAGTCGGGAGGTAACAGTTTACAGGTTGAGAATACCTTTAAGGTCCTTCCTGGATACACTCTATTCATCTGCAAACCACACGATAAGAATAAGTTTGATCTCATCCATGTGTCTATACATAATGTTACTCCATATAAACTAAGGGTATGACAATTCATTCACCACATTTTTGTCAATCTGATGTTTCAAATTTTGATGTCGTCAATCTGACGTTTCAAAATTTGAAATTTATCTGTGCAGAGAAATGAGAAGAAAAAAAAACAGTAATTGAGTGGTGAAATACCCTGTAAATTATATTATAAGCCCTTGCACCCCATGTTTTGTATTGCTCATAATATTTGCAAAGAACTGAAAGCACAGATTAAAATAGTATTCAGTGGGACACTTACTATTCATTTTCATAAATCCTTGAATTGGATCACAGACCTTTTTTTATTTTTATACGCCTGATCCTAGAGTTGGGTAGAGATATTATTCAATGTAAGTTTTGAAACACCTTATCTAAGGATTGGATGGCACAGAGTAAAATATCCACACTTCAAGGACATGAAAGTAAAATTAATATCTTTATACATGGATTAACAATGCTCACATCCATGGTTGTGATTTAAATTTTCATCCCTTTAGTTGTATATGAGAGAATGGAGTATTGGCATTTCACTGATCATACAATTTCGGCACTATCTTAGCTTTTTAGAGTCCCTTGTTAAAGTCTTGTTAAATGATTTGTTCTTTTAATTCTTATTTCACATTATCTTTAGCTGAGGCAATTTATTATTTACAATGGAGCAGAATGGATAGTAACATAGATGTCCTCTTAGGAGTTATCATTATACTAGAAATAAGTTGTAGAAGACTGATTGTACAAGAAATACTAATGCCACCATACAAGACTAGGCTGATGCGAGTCAAATTTTACTCAACTGTTAAAAAATAGTATTAAAGGCCATTCTTTATTTTTTTAAATAACAATATGCCAGCACCCGGTTGCTTGCCAAAATTCTACTAAATATCTAAATCAGTGCTAGTCATATCTTTATATGTGGTCACACATGTTTGCTTTCCATTATGTGTAAAACAAATAAATCTATAAAGAATGAATCATTGTGTGATCATTAGAAGTATACTTGTTGTGCATACATTTGGATCATGAATAATCTATGTGTGATTCAATAGGTTACCTCATATGTCTATTGTTATGCCCAAAAATGTTATTGTTCATAGAGAAAGAATTATCAATAAATGTGCTAAATAAGCAATGTTTTGCAGGTGCACAAAACTATACTTTCACATTGCAGAATGAAAAGCATGGAACTTTCACTTGAGCATTTCAAACAATCATATCTCATTGTGAAGTCATCTGCCAAAAGTCTGCAATTCGTGGTAAAAATGTACAGATATTAATATTACTTGTCTCCAAGGATCTACCTTCAGAGGATGTGGATTAAGGCAGTTGACTTAAATATATCTAAGGGCCCTAATCTGTATCCCATCTCAGTGAATTCTCCCATCAATCCAGGCCATATTGACGTTGGCCACTTTCTTTCACTTCGGTGTATTATACCTAACCTTCCAAGGGAGGAGAGGCTTATTGTGACACAGATAAAAGTTAGCACGTTTTGAGAGAATTCATTTCTTAACAAGTTCATAGAGCTGGGTTTTAGTGTCTGTCTGGTAAATGAGGAATGAATGATAATCTAAATTTGAGACATTGTTGTTTGCATTGCCAGCAGATCTGTATATATCTGTATATATGGTGTTTGATAAAAATGCTGAAATACGTATCACCTTTACGATTCTTGTGAGGTCACTTGCATGTAGTACCCTCTATATTATCAAAACTAATGCATACATGTATACGACCCATTTGGAAATAAGCATTCCTTCAGTTTAAGCAATATATCCCTGAATAGCCCCATTTGACTCGTGTCCATATAAGCCACAGGCCTCGAAACTAGCACTGGTCCGGTGGCGCGGAGCTCATGGGCCAGTGCTTTACAGAATTCACTAGCCTGTCGGGCTATTAGCTGATATAAAATATAAGTTCTGACTCATACTGTTTCAATCATGTCACGCTCCCATGACAGCTATTTTATATCTTTAAAAACGTAAAAACAAAGAGTTTGGAATCCATCATTGCTCATCATATTAGTATTTCAATAGAAATGAATAGCTGTGATGGCACGCCCGCTTTACATAATGGTGGCCTTGTCTTAGCATTGTTGAACTCATAATTTCTCCATCTTGTGGACTAAGTACATCAATAAAATGATGACAGACTACTCTTGACTCTTATGAAAATATTTGCAGTATCTGAAAAGATGAACAATTTATAATGTCTTGACGGTTTTGCTGAGTGAGTTTGATTCTACGGTGCATATCAGAATTAATTTCCACCATTAATTTGTATTTTTTACGATACAAGTTACAAGCAACGATGATAAAAATGAACTAACAAGAAGTGCATTTCTCACAGAGGTTTAGCTTAAATCGTAGCTTAAATCGTACGTGATTTTATTGTCCGTTATTGTGTTAGTATCCCCTAAAATAGGTACTAATACCAATAATACCTAATACCAATCATAGCAATCCTTGGTATTGTTTTCTTGAAGTATCTGTTAATACTTTGCACAGATCATTGTTTATTATTCAAAAGATCATTTATCAGAAAACCTTCAATTCATGACAATCTACATTTATGGTAGGAAAAGTTGTTTACATGATTCAAAATGTCAACCCTGATTTTTGTCATTCTTCATACCAGAGATTAGTTTAATCTTAATCATAATCTGGGGTGAAAGTGTCTGCACACAGGATCTTTGTAAGCTGATGGACTACACCGAGCAGTAACATGGCTAATCAGCGATAACTATTCGACAGCCATTAGAGTAACCATCAGCGTGTCTGCATTGCCTTTTGTGGAGCTAAAATCGCAATGTCCATCAGCATGTTTTGACATTTAATCCTCCAAATTAAACAAGAAAACATAACACCTGTGGAAATTGGGCAGAAATAGTTTCACAATGGGTTTGGGGTCAGGGTGGTTTGTTGTTGTGAAATCCATTGGTAAAAGGTTTATTTAGATATCTATTTTATTTTTATACACAAGATAAAATGATCCCACAACATATCTTGAACATTTGACATCACATTACCTAAGCACCTTACAACACATGTGATAGTTACAATGGTTAAAAACTCAAGGATCACATATCCTTTTAATTTCCAGTTACAGAGACACAAAGTATGAAATAGGGATCCCTAATATTATTAAATTTGAGACTAATACAGTTGATGTGTATTGTAGATAACACAAATGACACCACTACAGAAGAGAGCAAGACGGAGGCGCCTAAGTCAGTGATAGCTGTGGCCGTGTTGCTTGGAGCCTTCTTCATAGGTCTGGGCGTGGCCAAGCTTGTAGATATGATCCATGATCGCCAAGTGATGCGCGATGACGCCTCAGATATGAGCGAATACACAAGAAATCTTCTGCGGCAGCGATTTTCGGTTCTTGCCTTCAAAGCTATGAAAAAAGGAGAACCGGAACCGCCCACAGAAAAAGAGGACAAAACAGCAAAAATGGCGCGGCTGTGGACGAGCAAGACGATTGGCAGAAGTCTCAAGCGGGAGAAGGAGAAGAGGGGTGTTAAAGAGGGCAAAGCACCTGCTGTGGTCCTCACAACGCTTACCCCAGCGGGGGGAGAAAAGGTGGTCAAAGGACCAAGGGATGTACCAACTTTAAACATTCCAATATATAACAATGACAGTGACATTGAAAGTCCAGGTGTCATTCCAAAAGACTGGGTTGAGAAAGGACCGCCCCTGTCACAAAAACCAGCAGGTTTAGAGGATGACAAAGAAGTTAAAGATATTAACACAGATCATGATAACAAAATGCCACAAATAGTTACTATAAATGATAACAGTAACGTATTTACATATCCTTCCAACAATGTACCAGTTTCAGTCTCAATTGACGAAGTCGAGAACAGCCAATGCAATGAAATGGAAAAACAAAATCACAATTCTGATGACACCAATAAAAACGAATTGAAGGAAAGTCCTTCAGTGAATGCAGAACAGAAAAATGATTATATAATTGTGCCAATAAACAAAGACGTATCTCCAGAGGATTTACCATTACCAGGCCAAATGGAGAACAACAATAACAATAATACAGCAGTTAATAAGAATAACACTGTCTCTTCTCAGAATCAGAATCATACTTCTCAGAATCAGAATCATACTTCTCAGAATCAGAATCATACACCATCAAAGACAATCACAAATATCCAGCCAACTAGCAATAGCCAAGCGAAGGAAAGAACAACTAATATAAATTTGACGTCCATTTCAGGAATGGATATGACTGTCAAAGCTGATAAGAATTTGGCAAAAGAGAAAGACAAAACAGAAGCAAAGATGCAAGAGTCCGTTGCTGTATCAGGCAGACGGGTAACCAGCCCAGACCCTCATTACATGCTTCCTACTACTGTGTCAAGACCGAGGTCACCCAATAACAGTTCATCTCCTACAATGTCTCCTAGGTCCTCTAAGCCAAACTCCCCCACCCCAAGCAGTGCTAGGAACACAACTACATCTCCAAAAATGACCTCCCCAAAAATAACCCCCAAAAGATCACTATCTGCAAAATCTGCATCCATCAAAACTGCACCAAAAAAGAACCTTGTTAAAATACCAGGCAAAGCTATGAAATCTAAAAGGAAATAAGAACCTACTTAAAGCTACTTTGAAAACGTAGGGATGGCTTTAGATTTTGAGCCCTTAGGGGAATATATGATAACATATCATAATTATACACATGCGACATTGGCAAGGAGGTCCATATGGAGAAAGCTAATTTGAAACCTGTAATGTCACTCCAAACAATGTTTTTCACACAAGGGAGTCCTCCTATTGTGTACAGGTTTCACTTGTTTAAACAGTTCTCCAATCATTTTTGGTTCTTGTCAGGCAGTTATGTGTCAACAATTGCTAAGCAAACAATTGTTGACACATAAACACAAGACAAGCTAGACTAATCTATCAGCAAAATATTCATCCACAAAGATATCAATTACCAGTCGATACCCTTCAATTCTATGTCAGAAAATATTAGGTAAGTATAAAACATTGTTGAAACAAAAAACATGAACATCGTAAATGGAGTGTAATCTTTGGTATTTCTGAAAATAAATTAGGGGAAAATACTTTCCACAATAGATTTAAGGGTAATGTTAATATTATCAAATTAAATACATGTTATTATTAATTTATTCATGTATTTAAGTAGATATTATATCAGTCATATATGTGATGTAATATGAGTCAATTTTAACATCTGTCAAATTGTGAAAAGAATTATTTTGAATCTCAATAAGACAAGTGCATCTCCAATATTAAAAATGTCAAGGGAATGTCTTCAATTCATTTAAACATGATGGCATCTTTTAACTATAGAGGACCTTTCGTGCCATGGTTGAATAATCACTCAACCTTTAACTCAGGCAAAGTATTGCTTGGTTTGGGATAGGTGAATGCTTAGTATAAACTGGGAGTTGTATCCTATATGGGGTTCCAAAATGTTGAATAGTGGTGAGATCAATTGCGATCATAGTAAAGTTATAAAGCATTGAATCGAAATCGTCTACAAGTGCGTTGAAAAATGCCTTAAAATTGCACCAATGAGCAAAATTAGATTATTGTGCACCACCGAAGCCTTCTTACTTGCGCTTTCATCTGCTTACATTTGTCAATATTCACATGTCTGTTTCAAAGTTAATATTCTAGGTATATTCTATTGAATACCAGATTGTCGTCTTAAGTTTTAATTTTACTTTGTAAAATGAAGAATGAATACGTTATATAGATAAATCTGCGGTGATTCTCTCAAACTTTGATATTTCATTATATATTATGCAAATTTTGAATAGATATTTATAAATGAGGAGGTTGAATAAATATAAATAAATGGTGATTTATATTTATAAATAGTGATTAAACCTATTCTAAGGTGTTACCTATTGAAAGGCCCAAGATTTTGAGCATTGTCTTCTTTGGTCCAAAGGTGGAAGATACTGCAGACCTTCATGGTAATAATCAATGTAATGCATTCACACATTCTTGTCTTTACTTGTAATTGTAAATACTGTTTTATGGTGACATAATATGACTCCTGTATGTTATGAAATACATTGATTCTTAGTGGCCTTGTCGTTAGCATCATGATGAATGTGATGAATGAAATGTCACTTTAATAAATAGTACTTTTCAAGTTGTGTTTTTTGTTACTGAAAGAAAATATGACGAAAATGTGAATCAGATATTGTCTTGATTCCTCAGTTATAACTTTAAAGTCAATGACAAAGACAAACAAACACAATTTGTGATTATTTGTACAGTGACATTACAGTAAAAAAAGTTACATTTGTTTCAGTATCATAATTTTCCTTTGTTCTTTGGTGACTACCAATATCGCATACAGGTGACACATGACTGGCTTGTTGCATTTGGCGCGTAATGCGCGTTGTGTCAGTTAGAGAAATGTCTGACACCTCGTATCTTTGGAGGGCTTTTGAGGTCAAAGAGTTTGAATAGGAATGTTTGCATGTACATACTAGATAACATCAAACTTGGCTTTAAATCTTAAAACCCAACCATTTAAAAGTTTTAAAAATGACACTTCACTGAATTTGGCGGGAATCAGCTTTGGTATATTGGCATGTCCAGAAATGGATATTGAAGGGGGTGCTCAATTTACAAATTTCACAATTTATATCATTTGGCATTTCTTCTTCGTATAGGACTTTGTATGATATTTGTGAACACGAATATGCCAAAAAAATAATAAATACTTGTACAGAAAAGATACTGTAGTGTACCCCATTTTAACAAATGTAAAACCCTGGACCTGCCACTGATGCCTTTCACACACTGTCCTTGTGTGACGTCACATGGATACAAGTCACTCTGTGTTGAACGCGCCATTTATAAAACGCGCAACGTGCCGAATGCAAAAAGCCCACATGACTTGCCAATGTCGAACCCATTTTCAACAATATGGCTGCCAATGCATCATGAAAGAATAACTGTACATTATGAATATAGAATAACATTTTGGAATAATATTATGACAATCATGGACCCTATGAGTGAGTGATGTGTGCAGGTATGTATTCAGGATTGATAGAGAAAGAATATTTTTCATCAATTGCAATAGCCACTGACTGGCCATATCTTATCTGTTTTAAAATATGGACTCGCAAAGCACTGAAACTGATTTGATTACGTCATCAGTGCATGAATGTATATTTCATGTCTATCACAAGATGTAATCAATTTCAATTTCTCCATATTTCAAAAATCATTCTTTTCAACAGTGAACAGACTAAGCCATTTATTTTATATCACACTTAAGATAAGAAATGAATGAGCCTTGATTTCACATCTGACAATCATGTACTAGTTGAATAACAAAATAATCATCACAAGCAGTATCAGAACTGAAATATGTATAATACTTATCTGTACTGTCAGTTAGTTTAAGAGAAATGGCATTTGGTCCTCCTTGTTTTCTTCTGGCTGGGCTGGTCGGAGCAATATGACCGTTTCAGTGTCACCCCATTCACACATGAAGAGATTCCAAACCACCCATCTGGTGTGATATTATCCTAACAAATATGGCTTTACAAATAAAAAAGTTAATTTACTGGCATTTTATACTAATTACCTGGTATATTTATATCTTGTAAAACATCAAATGAACTTAATACCAGAAAATATAACAAAGATTTCTGAGCAGAAGATAAACCCTGTTGATATGTATGTCATCTTGTGTCATGTGACCAAGCTTTTGGGTGTACTGACGGAGGTTCAGCGAACCTACACAAATCAAATGACAATTCATATCTGCTTGAATTCTCCCACCAGAATGTTAATAGGACTTATTCTTTGTTCAAAAGATATCTGGACCAAAAGCAAGCATTTATTTCACGTTGGGCAGCACTTCTGACAGAATACTCTTTTACATGTGCAACCAACTTTGGGCCTCTCCTTGACCTATTTACGATACAGCCAATCTTGACGCACACTCCCAACACCTACGAATGCTGATCAGTGGATGTGATTCACTGCCTCTGAAGTGCAACCCCAAATAACTTCTGCAATTGATATAATTTTGACCCAAAACTCACAAGAAATCAAGATTAGATGTGTAAGCCCTTTACACTGTTTTGATAATAAGTGTAGGTTGTACTTGCTGTTCACACTGAGGTCGCGACACTGTGTCACGACCTGTCTCTTCACGAGTGATAGGGGGCACCGCACAACCCGACGTAGCCTCCAGAGCTCTGCTCACGCAAGTCGGGGTTCCACAACTAACTGTCAGTACTCTCCATAGCAGAGCCAGGATTAAAACCTAGCTCTGCAATAATTGACCATAATCAGTGAGTACTGAGAGGTCACGCCCATAACAAGCTTTTTTATAAGCCAATCAACACCAACTAAAAAGTTTTGTCACATGTAATAACACAACCAATCAGTGTCCTTGTTTGGTAGGAAAGTGACCACAACAAGTACATGTGCAACTGGTGTCATTGTTTTGGATGTGTGTGAAATTTGTTACTGATTCACTTTTCACAGTTCATTATTCAGATTTTTTTTCAAAATAAATAGATGAGGTTGTCAACATGTTATATTTGCAATATTGGCTTCAAACTTATCAGCACATATGTGAAACAAGTGGATAAAACTAGCACAGGTCAATTCCAAGGTCACTAAATTGTGTACGAGGGTTGGAGGGTGCCCTCATAAGCTAGCCATAAAATATTTTCCTGGCAAAATGAACGGCACAGGTAAATTCAAAGGTCACCAGTAAAAGTAACAAACTTCACAAATGTTTGTTTGGGCAGAAAGTGAGTGCACCTTAGTTTAAGAGAAACGGCATTTGGTCCTCCTTGATTCTTTTTGGCTGGGCTGGTCGGAGCAATATGACCGTTTCAGTGTCATCCCATTCACGCATGAAGAGATTCCAAACCACCCATCTGGTGTGGTATTCTCCGGACAAATATGACCTCACAAATAAAAAGTTGATTTTCTGCTACTTAAAACTAATCACCTGGTGTATTTAAAACTTTGTTTAAGATTATGGGAGCTCGATACAACTAAACTTCTTACAGAGTACTGTTTCATGTGTGCAACCAAATTGGAGCCTTTCCTTGACCTACTTACGATACAGCCAATCGGTAGGTGTTAGGACGCACACTCCAAACACCTACGATGGCTCATCAGTGGGAGGTATTCACTGCCTCTGAAGTGTAATCCCTCATAACTTCTTCAAATGATTTTATTCAGACATGAAACTCGCCAGAAAGCAAGATTAGATGTGTAAGACATTTGAGATATCTTAATAATAAGTATACAGCGTGTCTGCTTTCCACACTGAGGTCGCGACACTGTGTCGCGACCTGTCTCTTCACAAGGGATAGGACACACCGCACAACCCGACGTAGCCTCCAGAGCTCTGCTCGCGCAAGTCGGGGTTCCACAACTAAGTGCACCTGATGTGTGTGCGAGTATAAGTCAATTGGGCGGGCATTGTGAGTGGACCTGTGCAAAGCCCACCACTTGCCGACCTTGCGGAATAGATTGAAACAGTGCCATGCCTATTGTGGCAGAGATAGTATATGACTCTACCTCGCCATGCAGAGTATACTGTCAGGTAGGCTCAGACATTTTTGGTGATGACAACTGGCAATTTACAAGTCCTCAAAAATTAGTTTATTTATTTTCTTTAATTTGAAACTAAATCAAACAAGAATTACTATTATGAATCACGGTCATGATATTTTTGTTGCAAAGTTGTAATGTATTGTGTCACAGTCTTTTATTCAGTATTATCATAGATGTTCTTTAGAAATTATAGAAATCTACATCTTGAATTCCAGGCCTCCAGGTTACATAATCATCATGTCTCATTTCATGTCTGCAGTGAGATTATAGAGGCCATCTATAAACCATTGTGTTGTGTAAGCATTACGCGATATAAAGTCCAGCAATACTGATCTGTGATTGGCTACAGAAACTAGGCCATATTTTATGTATAGGATAAGGTATGGTCACATGATCATTACACAGTATAATCGTCGAGTGAAACGAGACGATTATACAAGTAATGAACGAGTGGCCATACCTTATCTGTTTTAAAATATGGACTCACAAAGCACTGAAACTGATTCGAGTACATATTCTGAAGTTCAATATATTGATATCAGTGCATGAATGTATATTTCATGCCTATCACATGGTATAATCAATTTCAATTTCTCCAAATTTCAAAATCATTCTTTTCAACAGTGAATATACAAAGCCATTTACTTTATATCATACTTTGGATAAGAAATGAATGAGCCTTGATTTCAATTTTCAACATGATATACTGGTTGGATAAGAAAATAATCAATCCATGTTAGACCGATATTACTATATTCTTATAGTAAAGAGAGTATATTATCAATAGAAGTAAAATATTGCAGGTCTTGACATTGACCTTGACCCAAAAGTCAACAAAAATTCATCCATAAAAATAACTTCATATGCACTTCACATATCCATACCTGATGAAATCGCAAGTTTGTAATGCATTTTAATTTTAAGGTACATGTAAAGACGTAAATGTTTAGCTTCGGTTCTATTTGTCAGGGATTTGGTCACATTGAAAGTATTTGTGTACATTGGCATAATCGACCTTTACTTGTGATTATACCATTTTGAGGTAGCTAGAGAATCTTATCATTGTGGACATCGTTGAGTTTATAAATATGAAGGTATGAACATATGCAAACAAAGTCATGATTGCAAGAGATGTATTTATTGTCATTTTCAAGTAATTCCTCCATATCATAATATGGTGCTTTTCAATATTGCTATTCATCATGTACATTAAAGTAATTAATTTCAGCTCTGGCTTTAAAAACACATTCCTTGGGCCCAGTGACAATGTTCAACCCAGGTTTATCGTCCAAAGTCTTACTATTTATGGCTATTCTCGCACTCATGAATAGATTTATGTGGCGAATATTGTTGCCACATTTGCCAATTATACGTCCGGTTACCAAACCAGAAACCAAACAAAACATTGTCCAACTTAACTCTCAAGATAGAAAAGGAGGAAGAGGCAGCAGAGGAGGCTACAGAGGTGATCATCACGCTTCTGCTTTCCTCGTCATCGGACAACAGCATTAAAAAAAGGTATCTGACTTTGGCAGCAGGGTCGTTTCTACTTTCTCCAGTATACATGGTATAGGTGCCGAGTTGATGGTCGAAGCCAGCAAGGTCACGGTCTTCTCCAAGAGGAAACTATCAGCTGCAAGTAATGAGAAGGTTGCCTGGAGGGGTTGGAGTCCAGGCCGGGAGTCCGGGAAGGGATTGAGACTTTCAGAGTGTGCCCTAGCAGAAGACTTGTTAAAACAAGCCAGCTACGTCTCGTTTGATCAGAATATGTTTGTTTCTTTACCGCACGGCATGCACTAGATTAGATTTGACAGACGTCTAAGGATATGTCCTAAAGACGTCTAGATCATAGGAGCCCCTCGGATCATCTGACGATGGCCTATGTATACATGGAATTAAAAAATCCGGATAATCTTAAGATATGCCTGCAAGACACGCGCGGAGCCTGCCGTGTACTTTACGATGATATTTGGTAATAAGAAATGCCAGCAACTTTTATGTTGTAGCTAAAAGTTTCCGATGACCTGCACAATGTCTTAGAATTGCACAATTGTGGCCGATGAGCTCCCGGTGCCCTCACGGCACCCTGGCTTGCCGGCCGATTTTGTTAAAAGATAAGACCATTGGCCAGGCATCTTTACTGAAATCAGCTCAAATGTGACTGGGGTATAAGGCACGGGAAATTGTATCATGAGTTCAACCTCGGCATGGCCGGGAATCAAACCCACGCCCTTAATTTGGATCACCACAGAGGAACTGGTGCTAATCAGCTAGCGCTCTAACCAACTGCGCCACGGCCCTTGGCCTTTGTCAGAAATGCTCTTTTGAGATTAAAATTAAATAGAGTGACTACGTGACAGAGCAACTAATTATGACGCTAACCCTTTTCAGGCTCTTAGTCTGTGTGTTTGTAATGATTAAGTGTATTGACCTTAATTCTATTGTACTATTTCAATGGAAGTAATGTATGCAAGTCAGTTATAGACGTGAGGCCAGGAATAAAAACAATGTCCATATTGTTAAGAATAAGAATAAATTATAAATATGTATGTTACATTAAATTAATCTGATCACGTTGTACAACATACTGTAAAATGAAATGTAGCTTATTGCTGCTTCGTTTCTGAGGTAAGAGAGGTGCAAATAGATATAGTATGACACCGATTAAAAGTTGCTTATAGATGTTGTATGTTTAGTAGAATTAACAAAAACCATGGCCACAGTGAAATGATAAAAATCTGATGTAAAACTTGTGCTGAAGCCAAGGTTATACATGAAAAAGTAAATCTGATTTGGTCACCAGCATAAAATAAAATTGGCGCCAACCAAGAAAAGTGTTTTGATGGCCAGGAATAAAAACAATGTCCATATTGTTACGAATAAGAATAAATTATAAATATGTATGTTACATTAAATTAATCTGATCACGTTGTACAACATACTGTAAAATGAAATGTAGCTTATTGCTGCTTCGTTTCTGAGGTAAGAGAAGTACAAATAGATATAGTATGACACCGATTAAAATTTGCTTATAGATGTTGTATGTTTAGTAGACTCAACATTGGCACTACCAGTACTGGTTGAGTATATGGAACCACCAAAATCGGAATGAGCTGAACTCTTACACAATACTTTCAATACCAACTCCTTGCCAGCCCTTTGAAAATCGTGATACTGAAATGCATACACAAAGGGGTTTAAACAAGAATTAACAAAAACCATGGCCACAGTGAAATGATAAAAATCTGATGTAAAACTTGTGCTGAAGCCAAGGTTATACATGAAAAAGTAAATCTGATTTGGTGACCAGCAAAGAATAAAACTGGCGCCAACCAAGAAAAGTGTTTTGATGGTGTTTTTCTTGCCCCGTTGCAGGAGATCGTCTCTGGCTTGGTTGGTGGTGCCACCTATGTGGTCTTGGTTCAATTTGCGCTGAATAGTGTAGACTATCATACTGTAAACATACATCATGATGATGAGGGGTGTGAAATAGTGAATCACTACCACCGCAGTCCCGTATATTTTCTGTACCTGGATAAGATGATTAATTGTAGATGAGATTTTTTCTTGAAAATAAATTTTAATCATTAATTAAAGTTGATTTTATTTATTCATCATGTTCATGGTATACACACAAAAAAATACCATGAGAAATCTTATTGTAATTCTTGCAAGTGGCAAAAATTCAATATTTTACAGCTCACCAGAACAGATGGCCATTCCGTGGAGAAGTGGCACTCCGCGTCCTTGACGACGCTGGTGGGTACAGCGGCCGGGATGCTGACTAGCGGCCCCATCAACCAGGCGACCGTCACGGACACACGCGCCTTCCTCCGCGTGAACGCCTTCATGTGCGCGAAGGGATGCACTATTTCAACATACCTGAAAATGTATTTAAAATGTGTGGTTTCCTTAAGATATTCAACAAACAAATGTCTATAGTTATTTTATTTATTTGATATATTTTATTTGTTTTAGGAATCCAAATTTCAAATAATCTAATTTAAATCGATAGTTGTTATGCACGCTCATGTCATAACAAAACGTACCCTTTGTACATGTATCACATCTCGAACACACTCGGAGACAAAAACGTGATACTCCCTTAAAAACTTACCTTTCTAAAGTCATAATTGCCAAATTATAGGTACTTGATGTCATAAAACTCCAAAGTAAAACCTTTGTCTGCCAGAGCTTGCAGTATATCTCCCCGGCTGTGCCAGGGTATGGAACCTTGGTGCCGTCAACATCATTTAGAGCGATCATCAGGCTGGAAGCAAGCAGATCTATACAAGACTGGTTGATGATGTAAAAGTTAGTGATGCGCCTCCTACGCTTATGAGAACTGCCCAGAACCACGATGACTAAAAAATTACCACAGATACCTACTATCCCGATGACTAGGTTTGTTATGGACATGTAATAAGATGAAGTGACAATTGTAGAATCATCTCTGACTATTATAGAATTATTGTTTTCATTGTTGGTAATATCTGAACAAAGCTCAGATAGTGTATCACGTGAGCCATCAGTCGGTAAGAATGTGCAGTTATCAAAACCACTCTCAGTGGAGGCGAACATTATGTTACAGAGAAAACTACCCCAAAGCCTTTATAAACAATTGTTAAGGAACCATTAATTATGTCAATTGACATCATCATTATCATAATATATCGAATTCATCGAGTTAAATTATTACAATGGTTGGAGTAGAATGAGACATCACTCTGTTGGTAAGTCTCCTGTATGAAAGGTCCATGGTTCGAATCTTGGTTGGGAGAAGGTCATTCGTCATGTCACATGGCAGAGAACGGGGGATATTCGCTGCCGTTTTGTTTCTTACTCCAGCCAGTGCCCCATGACTGGTTATCAAAAACCATAATGTGTGTCATCATATGTACATGATATACCAAGACATTCTTCGAGGGAGCAGGGCAGTGAGTCCCGTTGACATACTTCTTATCTTCTATCTAAACTGATATAGCCTAGAAATACGGGAAAGGTCGCTTATATCAACAACCTGAAGGAATGATGCTCTGAAAAAGTTTAGGATGCTATGTAATCTCATTAAATTATGATAATGTATTTCGACAGGTTGCCGGCTAAACCCCACGAAGGTGCATGGTAACCTATCTCCAATACAGAATTCCCTTTTTCCTTTGACTTTTCAAATTGACCAATCCATGTCTGATTTCATTTTTGTGAATTCTATTACAATAATGCATATTTTATACAAATCCAAGCATCTTTTGGCAAGTTAGAGCACATTAATATGTCCGTCCATATGGGATACATTTCAAATCCAATAAAATATGATAATTCTGTGAGATTTGGTGGCAATCTGAGCATCAATATGATACATTTTGACCTGAACCACGGAAGGTCAACATAAAACGTATCCAAAATATTGCCATAAAGCATACATGTGGTAAGTTTGGTACCAGATTAATCCAAGCATGTTTGATTCGTTGAAGAGTTTGTGAAAAATCCAAATTGTGTTATGGTCCTCACATGACCATGATATAATTTGCAATAAACAGTCAATCACGAGATATCACCAACACACTTTGGTTGAGATTCCTATCTGACTAATGAAAATACCAAGAAAACCAGTCAATACCACACCAAAATAAAACAATACTTAAGGTGATGATTTGGTATTTCTTCATATCCATGCCAACTTATTTATTAAAATAATGATTAAATAAATTTTAACATACAATTCACAATATATTGTTGTCTTTATGTTGATAGAGATGTGTTGCCCATCATTGTTTATTCTGTTTGAGAACATTTGGTAACGCAATGTTGTGACTTTATCTGCATAAATTATAATGCTTGAAAACAATTCATATTTATGTGCACTTTATTGTATTTTATAAAACAATATATTAATAAAAGATAAAGTAACTGGCTGAGTTAGATCACATCAACTGGCTGAGTTAGATCACAACAACTGGCTCAGATCACATCAACTGGCTTAGACCACATCAACTGGCTCAGATCACATCGACTGGCTCAGATCACATCAACTGGCTCAGATCACATCACCTGGCTCAGATCACATAAACTGGCTCAGATCGCATCAACTGGCTCAGATCACATCAACTGGCTCAGATCACATCAACTGGCTCAGATCACATCAACTGGCTCAGATCACATCAACTGGCTCAGATCACTTCAACTGGCTGAGCTAAATCACATCAACTGGCTCAGATCACATCGACTGGCTCAGATCACATCAACTGGCTGATCTAAATCACATCAACTGGCTCAGATCGCATCAACAGGCTCAGATCGCATCAACTGGCTCAGATCGCATCAACTGGCTCAGATCGCATCAACTGGCTCAGATCACATTGACTGGCTCAGATCACATCAACTGGCTCAGATCACATCAACTGGTTCAGATCAACTGGCTCAGATCACATCAACTGGCTCAGATCACATCAATTGGCTCAGATCACATCAACTGGCTCAGATCAACTGGCTCAGATCACATCAACTGGCTCAGATCGCATCAACTGGCTCAGATCACATCAACTGGCTCAGATCACATCAACTGGCTCAGATCACATCAACTGGCTCAGATCAACTGGCTCAGATCACATCAACTGGCTCAGATAACATCAACTGGCTCAGATCACATCAACTGGCTCAGATCGCATCAACTGGCTCAGATCGCATCAACTGGCTCAGATCACATCAACTGGCTCAGATCAACTGGCTCAGATCACATCAACTGGCTCAGATAACATCAACTGGCTCAGATCACATCAACTGGCTCAGATAACATCAACTGGCTCAGATCACATCAACTAGTTGTGTTAGATCACATCATGATCAACTGTCTCAGTTATTCCCCAAGTTATAAATAATTGCCTTGCTCATAATAATATCATCAAATCTATTTTTCCTTTGTTAATTAAATATATATATATATATATATATATATATATATATATATATATATATATATATATATATATATATATATATATATATATATATATATATATATATATATATATATTTAAACATAATCAGACTTCCGTGAATAAAACATTAAATACACATATTTTATAAATTTTACAATATTCTCCAGAAGGGTTTCCAAACAGGTTGTTACAGTAATTTTTTCACCAGTTGGTCTTTGATCACGACAAAGAGTATATATTCAGCCATCTGTCATTTTCACACTTTGGAATAGATGCTGGTTGTTGTGATCACAGCCAATGACAATTCTTTGAAGAGCTATCAAGATTGATTGCAACTATTAATGCATTTGCACTAAAGATAAAGCTTTCATTGGACCTCATAAAAAAGTTTGCATTTACTCTGAGTTTTTTCCGCATATGCATTAAGAAAAAGTTTTAAATCCAAAATTGTGATTTCAGGTATTATTTTACCAAAAACATTGCCCCATCTTGTTTGAAACTATTTTTTCAAAAACTGTCAGGCAGAATTTTACCGTAAATAATCCTGAAAGTGGTTTATTGATGAAGATAACAGGCAATACTTTCTGAACTAATAAAACCTGAGAAATATTTAAACATCATGCACAGCACTCAAGGTTGATTGCGTGATATCTGGAAATTGAGGATTACTTATCCATTGAGAAAGGTTATTACGGAATGATTGTCGGGAGTTTTAGTTTATGATGGTGTAAATTTTATAGTAATTTTTTCACATTTTAGGGTAATATTTGTAATATTTGTGCCCTTAAGTCCTAAAATGTTGTAAATGATCATATACCTCCTGATGTAACTGATAAACGTGTTGATTTTTCGAGAATTTGGAGGTGATGTTTAATGTATAAAGATTAAATAGAATAAGTTTTTAAGAATCAAGCCATTGTTCACTTGATTATGACGCGATTTAGTGACCGGCAATGTCACAAGTGTCCGAAATTGACGTTAATGTGCTCCAGTTTTGTTGCGAGCGTCTAGAATAGCGTGAAATGTATTTGTTTATTTTGTTCAGACTTTTAATTGCACCGTTCAAAGCACCCCTGTTGCAAGGCACTGAAGAGACCAAACAGCCACCATGTTATTATACTTCCAAAGCTTGGCTACCTTGTAAATCTGTGACCGGGTGGGTTGTCATGTCAAGGAACTGTGACATTACAATTCAGTGAGGCAGCACTATATCTGCTACAAATAGGTCTCATCACAAAATGACTGAAATAATGTTGAAAGTGATGTAAAACCCCAAACAAACAAAAACTATCAAAGATGATTTTGCCACAAACACAATCCGAACTCGTGAGTGTACCCATTCATCTTTTTTATCTCCCAAGCTGGTTCCATACCAAAGACTTTTCTGTCAAAAATTAGTATTTTCTCTTAAGAAAATAACACATCGGGACACGGGTGACCATGCTTAATTCTAAGTTAGTACATTGTCCATGGTCAGGTGTGAAATATAATGGCACAACAAAGTTGTAAAAATAATAAATATGGTTGGATTCCCTTTCTAAAATTTACATCTGCAGGATTAAATCTAACTGTATTTTTGCCCATTCTACCAACTGGGGAACGAGGGGAGGGGGACAGATTTTTTGCTATGGTGAAAGCTGATAAATCATAATAAAAGTAATTTTGAAAGTAATGTAAAAATACCAAACAAGCAAACTGAAATATCAATGATATACTTTTCAAACCACATGTTTCCAATATACCCCTCCCCCAAATTATACCTGATCCATTCTAAATTGTGTCATTGTGTATGAGCAAATTGAAGGGCCAACTAATTGCATGTCATACCAATTGTGGCATGGTAGAGGAAGCATGTGACTCTACCTCATCATGCATAGCACCGGAGGTTTTATTTGCTGGCTCAAAAACTGATGACATTAGAATTTGAAAAAAGAGATTTGTGTATTTTGTTTAATCAAAAAATACTATGCAAATATTTTCTCTGTTGTCATTTGTAGGCCACCCATTACCTCCCAAGGAACGTTTTGGTGCAACAGAAGACATAGTGTGGATTTTATTGTGAAATATATTCCCTTTGGCTGCATGACTAATATGAAGCGACCTCTATTCAGCTCACACTGAACCCTGCTTGCGATGACTTTGATTTAATACGTTAACGGTAACCAACTTAAACGAATTTTTAAATTTTAAGAAATCATAAATAGATGATAAATATATTTCCTTTTCATGCCTATTTACCTTTTTGATTGACTCGTCCAAACAAGTGTCTGTTAAATCTAATTTAACATGATCCCTTTAAATATGCTCTCCATGTTTAGCTCTTAACTCCGGTAAAGTATACGTAACAAAAAGCTATGAACATGATAATTGTTTACGCACACAAGATGCATGAAATACAGACCATAATATGATGGCAACTAGTCCCCTTGAGGAGGGTGACTTAAAATCCATTTCTTCCCAGTCTGTGAATTTTGAGATTTATTAACAAGCTAAATTTGGTAAAAAAAAAAAAAAGATAGCTTGAATGTGGTAGCTGTACAAAGATGAAGATTGATGGACATTAAATTTATCCAATGCAATCTTTTAAAGTTTCATAAAAATAAGATATAAGTGTAATTTCAGAAAATAACCCCCAATAAGTTGCTCCAATCATAATGGTACATAAATGAATGATAATAACTCTAAAAGTATGTGAAAATGTGCCAAATTTGTAAAATACAAAAATCAGGTGACAAGAAATGTATTAAATGTAGACACAAATGGATTACATAATTGAATAACTGATATCTGTCTGCAAATTTGCATATACTTTATTTTTTCTTAAAGAAGACAAAGGTGCTAAAATAATTTCTTGAATATGTATATCAATTGGAGAATGTGTTCTGTTTTGGTGCCATTTATGCTGGGTGAAAGTGACACCATGTACCCACTGCAATAGGAAGTTTTGTACAACACATTTCATGTTCAATGTCTCCCATTTCTAGTAATGATTTCAAGATCCCCTCGTAACTAGACTTTGAACGGTAAGGCTCCCCTTACCTGCAAGACATACTAACCATTAAATCATAGTATTAGAAACCACGATCACATGTGAGGCTTGAGCTGGAAGTTGCGCACACACACATAAAAACAGTTGGGGACAGAGCCACAGCTGGTCAGCCAGTCTACCAGCCAACTAAATCAGTGCAATCCAGAAGGGTTCAACGGCCATTTTGTTCAATCGGTTTAATCCGTTGTCCTTGTAAATCTGTGACTGGGTGGGTTGTCATGTCAAGGACCTGCAACATGACAATTCAGTGAGGCAGCACTATATCTGCTACAAGTAGGTCTCATCACGAAATGACTGAAATAATGTTGAAAATAATGTAAAACCCAAATAAACAAACAGATAACTGGACCCTTAAATATATGAAAGGCACTCTTGAATCCCTCCAGTTGGATCATTTATTAGACAGGCCTTCAGAACTTGTGAGTTTGGGCAAGATGAAATCTCTATTTAATACAAAACTTTAATGAATTTTATGCCTCTGAATGGCACCAGAATACAGTCTCAGCAGCTGTTAATTTCTCCAGTATCTTCAAACAGAAGCTCAAACTTGAACCATACCTAACCTAGAGCCAAATTTCGCTATAGCCCTAAGTAAATTTAGGTGTTGTAACAACTACCTACCCGTAGTAGCAGGCAAGTATGTAGACACTCCGAAACAGGAAAGAATATGCACCCTTTGCAGAGCTCAAGAGATCGGGGATGAATTTCATTATATTTTAAAATGTACTGCCTTTACACAAGACAGAGCCAGATATATCACTGATGAGTACACTAGTCACCCAAACACATTAAGCACAAGAGAACTATTTAACAGTAGGGATATAAATGAACTGAGAAATCTAGCAAGGTTTACAAAACGTATCATGAACTGCTTCTACAAGTAAGCAAGCCAATCAGCATAATATAAATTGCACATCCCACGATCTTCTTTGTAATGATACAAAGTGTCCAAATATGAATGGTGGTGGTTTCTATGGCATTATGCCGCTAAACCATCACTGAACATAACTTATATCCTCAGGGATAATCAAATCAGAGCAGTCCAAGTGATGCCCTGTATGTGTATATAATAGTTAACTATGTGTTGTTATTATAAACCGACATTGACTTTGTCTCTATAACACTGTGTAGCTAACTCATCAATGTAAATAACAGTTTAATATTCTCAGCGATAACTGAATTAAAATGGCCTGATTAGCATCAACATTTATAGGTTATTTGCATGCCTATTAGATATTTGTAGAATGTAACTATCAGGTGGCACCACCATCTATTTTTCTCCCATGACACTACAGTGTCCTCTATGATTTTTCTTTAAAATCAAGCTCGCGCAAGTTTGCAAAATCCCAAGACTATGAACAAAATATTCATATTCACAAATCACTTCTCATACAAAAGCGCTATCCGACAGCATAAGCAAAAACTATGTGTCAAAAACATAAGTGTTCTCCGATCACCAATTGGCAAAACCCAAATAGGTGATCTGGAGGGGTTTGTGAAATGTGCAGGGTCTCTTCTATTTCAACTAAAGAAAATTTTGGTGATGTTGATAGATCTATAGTGGAGTTGATAGTCGCTAGCTGCAAAAACGGAGTCAAACCTGTTCAAAAGACCAAATTGAACCAGTTTAAACAGATTTGACTCAGTTTTTGCAGCTGGCGACTGATATCAAGTGTTTATATTTTCTTTATTTAAAGGCATCCAAAAAATAATCAAGCTTTTCTGGGATATTTTAGATATAATCATACATAAAATTTGAATTATCACTGAAAGAGTTGGGTACTCTCTCATACAAACGGGATTCAGCATAGCAAGAAAGTCTTTTTTTTTTTTTTAAAGAATTTGTATACAGTTTCCTTTTTGAAAATGATATTTATAGTTTCTCATCATTTTGAAGTTGCCATAAATGTAGAGTACAGTGACTGGCAACTGTCTGAAACTGGCACTTGAAGCTCAGACATTTTTAACACAGTCAAACATATAGCATACCTTTATTTTGTGTATAAAGTTATCAATTTACATATATTCTACATTTGCAAAAAATATTCAAATTCTATGTTTATTTAATATGCAGTTGAGGTGTCTGCCAGTCTGTGACACTGACAGGCAGGTTTGTGATATGCAGGCCCCTCAGAAGTACATATCACTCCAAAAGTCTGTGTCATAATACCCACCACTAATTGCAATTGAGCTGAATGTCATTTTGTAATTCCACTGTCTTTCAAAATGTTAAAAATGTTTATTTTGTTTTCACGGCACAAGTGATGTGCCAGAAGCCATGATGACTAAGGTAGTTAATATCACAGGTTGCCAGAGAGTGGAAGTCCCCAGCCCCTCTCTGTCTCAGTCTTATATATTAACTATTAACCTATATAAAAGTAGTGATGGAAGTAGAAGTTACCATAAATGTAGACTACACTGACTGGAATATATTTCGATTCTACGTTTATTGATGCAGTTGAGGTGTCCGCCAGTCTGGTCTGTGACACTGACAGCCAGGTCTGAGATCTGCAGGCCCCTCAGCATGCTCAGAAGTATATATCCTCCAAAATTCTGTGTTATAATACCCACCACTAATTGAAATTGAGCTAAATGTTGTGTCTCACATGTCATCTTGTAATTCCACTGTCTTTCAAAATGCTAAAAGTTTTTATTTGTTACAAAGTATTAACCTACCATTAGATATAAAAGTAGTGATATTGATATTGCTCTGGCTGCCTGTGGTGGAGATCGAGACACGTGTGACCTGAACCCTGGATCTACACCCTACAGTATTGAAATTCAACACTGCTATAAATTTCTAACATGTGTACATCGGCTAGACTGGCTAACCGTGGGGGTCACTATCATAGAACTCAAAACAACAGTGTATTATTTTCTTATTGCATCACCCCATAGTCAGGGTATCATTTTTTAACTTTGTATCATCCCTAAATCAGGATATCAAAATTTCAGTCAGTCATAAATCAGGTTCTGGGTTTTCCAATTCCATCTCAGCCTCCATGGGTTAAAATCATGAGAGTATCCCCCTGGGTGATGTGTGGATTGGCTCTCGTCGTCTCCGTTCGCTTATAGTATACTGGTCTGTGTAACAGAGCCTTTCTTATAACATAGATTTCTTCTCGGTCTAAGACCCTGTATACAAAAAGAACCAAACTCAGACCTCTCCTCCAGAACACCTTACATGGGCTTTGTCGATTGGTGATTGGAGAACACTACAAAAACATGGACGACATGACCGATTATTGCCCTTCCAATCTAATACGTCACATGCTGTCGGCCACTAGGTGTCACCACACATTCCGGTGAGTCAAATATTGACAGTACTGTGAAGCTCTCAATGATTTCCCATTTATTTTGACCATAATCCATGAAATTGAACATTTGTTTTGTTTATATTACAATTCAATGAGAAATCTAAAAATTGTTAGCCTATATTTTATATCATAAATGATCGTTAATTGGCATATACTGCTCTTAAACATTTTGCTGTCAGGAAGACATTACACTTGAGAACTCCGAGCAACAATTTCACCATTTGGCTTGGTGTGACCGCCTCACATCAAAGACGTTTAAGTTTTATTTATCTCAACGTCATATTTTCAGAAGGTTCTATATTATCTTCGTATTAGGCCACAGGCCGTGGCGCAGTTGGTTAGAGTGCCAGCTTATTAGCACCAGTTCCTCAGTGGTGATCCAAAGGTCGGGGGTTCGAACCCTGTTGAACTCATGATACAATTTCCCATATGAGCTGAGCCCGTGCCTAAAGGGTTAACCTGTTGTCCTTGTAAATCTGTGACCAGGAGGGCTGTCATGTCAAGGACATGTGACATGACAATTCAGTGAGGCAGCACTATATCTGTTACAAGTAGGTCTCATCACTTTAATCACTTAACTGTGTATGCTGGATTGAAATTTTTTTTTGCCCATGCCACTTTTATAGATTTTGGTTAAATTTTGGCAATTCCCATTATATTCAATGTAAATATTTTTTTGATATACAAAATTTAAATGGCCCGGGCAATTTTTTTACAGCCTAATAACTATGTAATGTAATTACATGTAAGATTGATGCACCGCAAGACCATATATTTGTTCTAGTTATGAAAAAAACAAGCGTTTTTTGTACCAAACATTTTGGGGATTTTAAAGAGGGGGGTCCAGTACCCCTGAAAAGCCGTACGGTCAGTTAACCCCACCCCAGATTTTGGCCCAGCTGCTGATTGGTGCTGCTCCACACAACACAGCTACCTCACAAGTTGACCGTTGGTCAAACTGTCCATTCACAGCCCACTGGATGCTGCTGGTGGCTGGGCAGGCTGTTTGTAAACATAGGCAAGAAAGGGGTTATATCACACCACCCTGCATTAACCCCTTTGACTATCTCAGTGACAGCCCTCCTCCTTGATCTCATAAAGAGAGGGGGAAGTGAATAAAAGCAGAAAAGGTGAACCTTATAATTTAAAGTGTGCATATGTCATTTTGTACATGTTTATCAATTAAAAACTTTCGGACCATTCAGAAAACATAAATTAAGCACTGAAAAGTTTATCTGAGGAGGACCAGGAAATCAGATTCTTATCTTTACACAAGTTATATAACGAGTCTCTGAAGTTGACCGCTCCCCACCCAGCTGCAGCAACATCTAGCCCATGGGAGGTATGGGGTAAAACCACAAATATGTTGTAACATGCTGGACACATGCACTCAGCCATGTGCTTGGTATTTATAAACAAACCTAAACCCACATCTCACACACAGTGTGAACTGTCAATCAAATTCAAAATAATTTAAATCTCAGAAAACTTTTATTGTTTAAAAGAGCTTTGATATCAAACATTTAGATTTCAGATTAAAATATGTTGTAGCCCTTGTGTTCATGCAGCATTGTACCAAGTACCACACATTTCTATTAGAAAGTAACAAATATATTAGAATGTATTCTATTTATACTGGCTGAGCTCTGGGTGTTTTGATGGTCAAGACCTGTTTAATAGGCTCCACCCCCTTCCTTTTATACTTGAACCCCCTCCTTTAAAACACAAACGGCCAATTTTTTTCCTACCATTTCCATTAGAAAATAATTCACCTTGATCTTAAAACCTTTAAACAGCTGTAAAATTAGTTGTAATTAATATAGTTTCGTGATTTTTGGTGTTCTGAGTTTGTGTTATCCTAAGGAATATAATTATTAACATTTCCTGCAAAAATAATTGAAGTTTCATTGATTTTGTTGCTCAAGGTCAAACAAAGGTCATCTCACGGTCAAACTTTTTCAAACGAAAAACGTCAGCTTGGGTTGTAGATTATATATGTAAATCAACATAAGTGATAAATAAACTTAATTTGAAGATATGCAGGTTGTCCTCTATAGCTGCCACTGTGATTTTGGAAGACAATAGTGTGAAAGTGTCTGACTGAAGTGACATGAACAACTCCTCACCTTGGCTTGGTGTGACATATCAAAGACACTTAAGTCTTATTTATCTTGATGTCATTTTTACAGAAAGTTATCCGTCATCTTCGTATTGTCTCATTGATCTCAAAACTGTTCTCGGTTTGTTGATAAGTGGTGTCGTTTTTAAGATATCTTCAAAATAGCGATTTTTTTCTTATCAGTTGTCGGTTTACTGACTCACACGCAATTCGTAGCGCCACCTATGAACGGGCGATAATTGAGCACTTTTGGAAGGAGAATAGATGCATTTTACATATAAAAGTAGATGACGATTAAAATTAATCTTAGTATATATATTTATTTGACATATTTCCGTAGAAGTTATTCAATCGTATTTGTTGTTTTTTTATTTTTATTTTCACAGTAATTCCAAGCAGTAACATTGACTGCGGAATCACACCGGGAACTAGACATGGCGGCCACAGTAGCAAAGAATCAGGTAAGGTGGATTAAATCAGTGTTTTCTCTCTTTATTGAGGCCTAGTTGTATAAAAATGATAGCGTTTAAACCTTCGCATATTCCTTAGTTGGGAAACTTCTTGATAGGAAATAAGTGTGCATATTTTGAGTGGCATCTTGCCACTATCAGTGGCTATTCGTGTCCGGAAAACTTCACACATGCATGCATGCATATTTGTTGAGACTTGTAAGTCAGTAGACCCTCCAAGAGAAGTCGAGACCGGTCACTCTGTGACGGCTCAGAACTCTTGAAATCTCAAATGTGAAGCCTATTTGAGCCTTATATCAGTAAGGGCATTAATTAACTGGATTCATTAAGTTTAGGCTGACTTCATTCGTTACCAAATGTTACTACTCGTAAGGGACCAGTGAGTTACCGCCGATGAAGTAGACCGTGACTGGCAGCGGCTACAAGGGTCCTTACCAGCTTAGCCGCTGTAATCGGCAGTTATTGGTAGCGACGGAAAACTGGTCCCTCACGAGTAGATGCATGGGTGCTGAGGCTCCGTCTTGAGACGGAATTCCGTCTTTGGGCAAAAATCTTCCGTCTTTTGAGTTCGGACAAAAATCTTCCGTCTTTTGACGTATTTTTACGCAAATTATCAACAAAACATCGTAGCGAAGAACGCGCGCCATCTTGAATTTCCAAAGCGTCCATCGCAACGTAACGCTAAAACATTTATTTAAAACCAAAATCTAATGCACAGTACACATTTTACCTTTGCAGGCCATCGCTAAAACATCGTAGCGATTGATAACAATCGCACGCCATCTTGAAATTCCAAAGCGTCTAAGACGGAATCTGATTGGCCGAGACAAATGAAGCCGAACACGGCATAATACGAGAATTCTTATTGGTCGAAAAATATTGCGACTCTACATTTCTATCTTTCGCTTTTTAATGGATACCACAAATAATGAAATAACATTTAGCGCGAATTTTAAACACTGGATGTTCGAGAAATCTCAGCATCCTTCTTCAAGATCATCTGTGAAAATTGTCAACGTTCTGCAGTTATCAGATTGGAATCAAGAATTTTCAAGCCAAATTGAATAGATTACACATTTGGTAAGTTAAACACAGGTTTGTACTGAAGACTGGAACTACTGAAAAACTTATTTGTTTTGAATTGGTTTAAGGTTAATCTCTGATCATACATTCTTTTGTTAGATAATCCATGGATTATCTCAAAGCACATGGCCATGGATGCAAAGCATGTGCATGGGTAGCAGTGCTTGCTCTGCTGCCCATAATCTGTCATTCTGATTCAATTAAATTGATAGCTGTCATTCAATTAAATTGATCGCTATATTTTACAATAATCTCTGATGATACATTCTTTTGTTAGATAATCCATGGATTATCTCAAAGCACATGGCCATGTTAGATAACCGCATAGCACATGGCCATGCTTCATCAGCTGCCCATAATAAATTTATTTCAATTGAATTGAACCCTTTATTTGTCCTTAAATGATATTCTCCAAGAAAGAAATGAAAAATTGTTTTTAATGTACTTGATTTAGGCATTGATCATACATGATCTTAAACACATGGCCATGGATACAAATCATGTGCATGGGTAGCAATGCTTGCTCTGCTGCCCATAATCCGTCATTCAATTAAATTGATCGCTATATTTTACAAAAGAAGGACTTAAAGATAAATTATTTTGTTAGAATTAAATATTATATGGCACAGCCATGCATGCCATTAACAATTTGAATGCAAAATAAACACAAAATAATCACACACTCCAAAGTTTTTAAAAACAGTGTTATTATTTATTGATCATGTTGCACACCACTGGATGAGCATTGGTAAAAACTTGACTTGTTTATGTTCATGCTGTGTCATGTTCCAAGGAGGCCACTAGGAGCATCTTTGATTGTAAAAAATCAATATCTTCTCTGATCTGTCATGTTGATACCCAGCGGTGTTAACGAAGCATGGCATTTTTGGAGAAGAAAATCAGATATGCTTCTTAGTTTCTGAGCCTGTGCACCCTTGGCAAGTCCAGAAACAATAAAAATGAATGTACACCATTGTTCAACCATTGTTTTGTAATGTGCATCTACTCCTGCTTGGTTTGATTCGTTTACCAAAAATAATAGCCATAGAAAATTAATTTCAGGAACTAGGGAATTAGCTTCGCCAAATCTGTTTTTGCACTCATATCATTGAACAGTTCAAATCACACATGAAAAAAATTGTTTGTTTTTCAGGGTTATATAAATTTATTGCTGTTACAGGATTATATGATGGCCATGGCACCACCTCCACCTCCACATCCAACCAAGGCTAAAGCAATGGCTGTTGGTAGTTGGGCTAAGGCGGATGAATTCATATTGGACATGGCAGCATTTAACTATGCTCTATATTCAGGACTTATCATGCTGGTGTAATACACCTACAGAAATACAAAATAAATAAATAAAAATATATAAATTTTTTTAGAGATCACTTTTGCTTATTACTTTAAAATACTTTATAATTTTGCTTTCAGCTATGCATTTTTTTGCTCAGAATGCACCAAAATGCACCAAAATACATGAAAATGACAAAAATTTTCGGGGGGGCATGCCCCCGTACCCCCCTAGTTTAATTGCGCCTTCGGCGCAATGGTACGCACTGTTGGTGCGTATCCTCAGTCTCCAAAATTGTGACTCGCACAATCCTCAGTCTTCTGAGAAAAATTTCTCAGCACCCATGTATCTAGTTCCTTTTTGACACTCATTGACGACGGGCATTGAGTGTCAAAAATGGAAGTGTTTGTTATTCTGTGATAGGTACGATCATGGAGAATGTGTAGTCATTTCCTGTGAGATGTAATATGGCTTTTCTGTGGTCAGTATGGATCAAACTGACGCCAATGTGGAGTGTTCGTCCATGTGCATGCAATAGGTTCTTAACCCCTAACGGACGGGAAGGACGGCAACATCCCCATTGTTCTGACTTGATGAC